>CM053577.1:75200546-75244257 GCA_028646485.1 Cryptoprocta ferox
ACAGATACCATATGTTTGCACTCATAGGTCTAACAGGAGAAACCCAACAGAGGACCATGGGGAGAGGAAGGAGGAAAAAGAGTTAGGGAGAGGGAGAGAGACAAAACATGAGAGACTCTTGAATACTGAAAACAAACTGAGGGTGGAAGAGGAAGGGGGAAAGGTAAAGGGGGGTGATGGTCATGGCGGAGGTCACTTGTGGGGAAGAGCACTGGGTGTTATATGGAAACAAACCTGAAAATAAACTATAAAGTTAAAAAAAATAAAATAAATAAGTACACTTTAAAAAAATATGAAATTTACTGTATGCCAATTATGCCTCAATAAAACTGTTAAGAGTAAAAAAATAAATAAATAAAGAGCTCCTTCTTTCTAGTCATGTTTACATCCAAAAAAAACAAATTATTCAGTTAAAAAATGGGCAGAAAACATTAATAGGCATTTTTCTACAGAAGATATACAGATGGCTAACAATCACATAAAAAGATGCTCAACATCACTCATCATCAGGGAAATACAAATCACAACTACAATGAAGTTATCATCTCACACCTGTCAGAATGGCTAAAATGAACAACTCAGGCAACAACAGATGTTGGTAAGGATGCAGAGAAAGGGGAACCCTCTTATACTGTTGGTGGGGATGAAAACTGATGCAGCCACTGTGGAAGACAGTATGGAGGTTCCCCAAAAAGTTAAAAATAGAACTACTCTATGACCCAGCAATTTTACTACTGGTTATTTACCCAAAGGATACAAAAATACTGAGTCAGGGGGGCACCTGCACCCCAATGTTTATAGCAGCATAATCAACAATAGCCAAAGTATGGAAAGAGCCCAAATGTCCATTCATTGATGAATGTATAAAGAAGATGTGGGGTGTGTGTGTGTGTGTGTGTGTGTGTGTATACATATATATATATATATGGAATATATATATATTCCATATATATATATGGAATATTACTCAGCCATCAAAAATAACGAAATCATGCCAATTGCAATGACATGGATGGAGCTAGAGAGTATAATGCTAAGTGAAATAAGTCTGAGAAAGACAAATACCATATGATTTAACTCACATGTTGAATTTAAGAAACAAAATACACGAACATAGAGGGGAAAGGGAGAGAAAAATCAAGAAATATACTCTCAACTATAAAGTACAAACTGAGGGTTGCTGAAAGGGAGGTGGGCAGGGGGATGGGTTAAATGGGTGATGAGTATTAAAGAAGGCACTTGTGATGAGCACTGGGTGCTGTATGTAAGTGATGAATCACTAAATTCTACATCAAAGCTAATATTACACTGTATGTTAAGTAAATAGAATTTAAATAAAAACCAAAAATATAGAGGAGTCTATAATAAATGAAATTAAAAATCTACCTTAACGGCCCTGAGAATAAGGGTCCCTAATGTTTCTAAGAATACTACTTGTCAAAGGTGAAAGAAAGGTAATGAATAGGACAGGAACAAGTTTAAATTTTTCTCTGTTCTTTTTAAAGTATGGATTTCATGGGCATCTGGGTGGCTTAGTTGGTTAAGTGTCCAACCCTTGATTTCAGCTCAGGTCATGATCTCATGGTTTGTGAGATTGAGCCTCACGTCGGGCTCTGTGCTGACACTGCAGAACCTGCTTGGGATTCTCTGTCTCCCTCTCTCTCTCTCTCTCTCAAAAATAAATAAACATGTTTAAAAAAATAAATAAAGATAAAATACGAATTTCATGACAAGAAAAGTTTTCACTACAGCTTGGCCTGTTATTGCTTATGTTATTGCTATGTAATTTTAGAAACAAAGTTTGTATGATCGTAGCTTTTTATAATTGCAATTCAATTGCTGTTTCACTTCCAGCTTTTGGATGCCAAGTGTCCACAGTGGGATGAAGGGAATCCTCTATTCTGGGAAAAGACAGTCCAGCGAGTGCACAGTCTGGCCCAGTTCAAGCTTCATAAAATATTGGAGCACGTTAGGCCCCATCATTCCTTCATTATATGAAAACACAAAGTGATTTGCATTAAACAGTTTTTCTTTTTGCCACAACTCCCAACAAATAATAAACTCATTTTTCCATTCTGAAATATTTAGCCAACTTTAAAGAGTTATTTTTCATTTCTCCTTATTACATATTTCTGGTTAGAAGAATTAAAACCTGGAAAGAGATTTGAAAATTTCTGCCAATGACCATGTGTGACCCAAGAGAAAGCAGGAACAAAATAAACAGAATGATATAAATGCTTCTTTTCCCCCAACCTAGTATCACCTCTGTTATTAGTATAAGGTGATGTTGGTAGAAGCAATTAAATATCTTGGTTAAGAACATGAGTTCTGGGATCAGACAGATTTGAAACTCTTTAGTTCAAATCAGTATCCAGTTGTGTGTTCTTGGGTTACCTCCTTCTCCTTTGCTCCCTGTCTCAGCCTCTTCACCTTTAATGTGAGAGACAAGAATATGACCTCAAGGAGTTGTTAAGAAAATCAAGTGTGATAGTGTCCAGAGAGCACTAAGCTGTATGCCTGGCATGTAATGGTAGTAAGCACTCAATAATCATTAGCTAATTTTAAGAATTCTACAAGATCAGGACAAAGCAGCAAAACAGTCATAAAATATTAAACAACATATCAAACCAGTAAGCGTTGATAAGTGAGATGCTAGTATTATTTGTTAGCATAATCCTCTGGTGTAAAAACTATTACTGTCTTATTTAAAAGAAAGATGGCTTGCTTGAAAATGTTGGCTTCTATAAGTATTAAAATTGCAGTTCCAATTTCAAGGATGAAATGCATCTTGACATAGATACTTATAGTCTATCAATAATGTTGACATCTAGTTGCCTGGTTTCTTTTGTGCTCAAAATGTTGAGGCTTCTCAAAAGCTGGTCAGTAGCTACCAAGCTCAGTGAGAGAATCAATAGAGGGCCCTTTTCCTAAGGAGACAGTTAATTGGATGTAGGTATTAATTTGTTGACTATGACCAAAGAACTCCAAGACTATTGCACAACAGGTAATTTGAATGATTTTTCCCATATAAATCTGGATTTGCAAATAAGGTCATGTATCTCAGAAACATCTCCTACATGTTACCACAGATAACCCATCTGCCTGTACCTCTGACTGGATTATTTATACACTAATCAATATACTCAACACAAACATACTGATTATCTGATAATTAATTAGCGGCCTGAAATGATAGGTCAATTAGTTTAATTTTTTTAATGTTTATTTTGTGAAAGAGAGAGAGAGAGAGAGAGAGAGAGAGAGAGAGAGAGAGAGAGCATGCATGAGCTGGGGAGGGGCAGAGAGAGAGGGAGACAGGATCCAAAGTAGGCTCTGTGCTGACAGCAGAGTCCAATGCAGAGCACCAACTCACGAACTGCAAGATCGTGACCTGAGCAGAAGTCCCACTTTTAACTGACTGAGCCACCCAGGTGCCCCAGGTCATTGGGTTTAAATGATCAGTATAATAACCTCAAATACGTGTTAGGAGAAACTCCATAGGAAAACCTCTTGTGGAAACTTCTTTATCAAAATGAAAGATAGTCTCTGATCACTTCATTTTATTGACTAGGAAACAAAGAGCCAGAGATGAGGAGTGGCTCAGCTAGTAAAGGAGCATAGCTGGGTTAATATTTTGGTTTCCTGGTTTCTTATCTCAACAAAGTATTCTCACCTGCCACCATTTCTTCCATGTATCAACTATGTTTCCACATCTTCGCTATTGTGAAAGAATGCTTCAATGAATATGAGAGTGCAGGGATCTCTTTAATATCCTGGGGATTTTTTTCTTTCAAGTTTTTATTTAAATTCAAGACAGTTAACATATAGTGTAGTATTGGTTTCAGGAGTAGAATTTAGTGATTGATCACTTACGTATAACACCCAGTGCTCATCCCTCTTTAATGCTGATTGCCCATTTAGTCATTCCTCCCCCACCCACTTCCCCTCCATCAACTCTCAGTTTGTGTAAGAGTCTCTTACAGTTTGCTTCACTCTCTGTTTTTATCTTAATTTACTGATCCTTCCCTTCTCCTATGTTCATCTGTTTTCTTTCTTAAATTACAAATATGAGTGAAGTCATATGGTATTTGTCTTCCTCTCACTGACTTATTTTGCTTTGCATAATGCACTGTAGTTCTACCCACATTGTTGCAAATAGCAAGATTTCATTCTTTTTGATGGCTGAGTAATATTCCATTGTACACATATACCACATCTTTATACATTCATCAGTGAATGGACATTTTGTCTCTTTCCATACTTTGGCTATTGTTGATTATGCTGCTATAAACATTGGGGTGAAGGTGCCCCACTGACTCAGTATTTTTATATCCTTTGCATAAATACCTAGTAATGCAATTGCTGGGTTGTAGGGTAATTCTCTTTTTAACTTTCTAGAAAAACTCCATACTGTCTTCCACAGTGGCTGCACCAATTTTCATTCCCACTAACAGTACAAGAGGATCACCCTTGCTCTGCAACCTCACCAACATCTGTTGTTGCCTGAGTTGTTCATTTTTGCCATTCTGACAGGTATGAGGTGGTATCTCATTGTGGTTTTGATTTATATATCCCTGATTATGAGTGATGTTCAGAATTTTTTCATGTGTCCGTTAGCATTTGTGTGTCTTCTTTGGAGAATGCTCTGTTCATGTCTTCTTATGTTCAATGTCCATTTCCTAACTGGATTATTTGTTTTTTGGGTGTCGAATTTGGTTAAGTTCTTTATAGATTTTGGATACTAGCCCTTCATCTGATATGTCATTTGCAAATATCTTTTCCCATTCCGTTGGTTGCCTTTTAGTTTTATTGTTTCCCTAGCTGTGCAGAAGCTTTTAATCTTGATGAATTCCTGATAGTTCATTTTTGCTTTTGTTTCTTTTGCTTCTGGAGATGTATGTGCCTAGTAAGAAGCTGCTATGGCTGAGGTCAAAGAGGTTGCTGCCTATCTTCTCTCCTAGGATTTTTGATGGCTTCCTGTCTCACATTTAAGTCTTTCATTCACTTTGAATTTATTTTTGTGTATGGGGTAAGAAAGTGGCCCTGTGTCATTCTTCTGCATGTTGCTGTCCAGTTTTCCCAACACCATTTGTTGAAGAGACTGTCTTTTTTTCCATTGGATATTCTTTCCTGATTTGTCAAAGATTAGTTAGCCATACATTTGTAGGTTCATTTCTGGGTTCTCTATTCTGTTTCATTGATCTGGGTGTCTGTTTTTGTGCCAGTACCATACTGTCTTGCTGATTACAGCTTGTAATACATCTTGAAGTCTGGGATTGTGAAGCCTCCAGCTTTGGTTTTCTTTTTCAACATTACTTTGGCTCTTTGGGGTCTTTTCTGGATTCATGCAAATTTTAGAATTGTTTGTTCTAGCTCTGTAAAAAATTCTGGTGCTATTTTGATAAGGATTGCATTGAATGTATACATTGCTTTGGGTAGTATTGACATTTTAACAATACTTGTTCTTCCAATCCATGAGTGTGAAATGTTTTTTCATTTATTTGTGTCTTCTTTAATTTCTTTCATAAAATTTCTACAGTTTTTAGAGTACAGATCTTTTACCTCTTTGTTTAGGTTTATTCCTAGGTATCTTATCATTTTGAGTCCAATTGTAAATAGGATAGATTCCTTGAATTCTCTTTCTGCTGCTTCATTACTGGTATATGGAAATGTAACAGATTTCTGTATATTGATTTATCCTGCAACTTTGCTGAATTCATGTATCAGTTCTAGCAGTTTTTTGGTGGAGTCTTTCAGGTTTTCCATGTAGAATATCATGTTGTCAAGGGAGAGTGAACGTTTGACTTCTTCCTTGCTGATTTGGATCCCTTTTATTTCTTTTTATTATCTGATTGCTGAGGCTAGGCCTTCCAACGCTATGTTGAGTAACAGTGGTGAAAATGGACACCTCAGTCGTGTATCTGATCTTAGGGGAAAAGCTCTCAGTTTTCCCCCATTGAGGATGATATTAGCTGTGGGTCTTTCATATATGGTCTTTATGATGTTGAGTTATGTCCCTTCTATCCCTACTTTTTTAGGGTTTTTATCAAGAAAGTATGCTGTACTTTGTCAAATGCTTTTTCTGTATCTGTTGACAGGATCATACGGTTATCCTTTCCTTTCTTTTCTCAATGTGGTGTATCACATTGATTTTAGTATCCTGTTTTAATTCCATTGGGATACATACCTACAAGGGGAATTGCTGGATCATATGGTAGTTCCCTTTTTAATTTTTTTTAGGAACCTCCATACTGTTCTCCATAGTGGCTGAACCAATTTATATTCCTACCAATAGTGCATAACAGCTTTCTTTTCTCCACATCTTCACCATTATTTATTTCTTATCTTTTAAATAATAGCCATTCTAACAAGTATGAGGTGACATCACAGTGTGGTTGTGATTTGCATTTCCCTGATGATCAGTGATGTTGGGCACCTTTTCATGTACCTGCTAGTCATTTGTATGTCTTCTTTAGAGAAATGTCTTTTCATGTCTTCTGCCTACTTTCCAAATCACATTGTTTGATTTTTTGCTATTCAGTTGTGTTAAAGTGTTTAAATAATTGTCTGTCATTTGTTCAGAATGAACTCAGATTATTTTAAAGAATCTACTATTTTATTTAATATCTTTCTCTGTATTCTTCTTCCCGAATGGAGAACCAGAAACAAAAAGAGAGAGGAGGACCTTTCTTAGACTCTAAAATAAAGAGTCTGACTCCATTCCTGATGTTTTACTACTGACAGTTGACAAGTCCCACCACTCCTCCTCCCTTCTGTCCCACAATTAGCAAACTGATAGGATAGTTCAGATACTTTCTTCTTTGGTGCCAGGAGGAAGTTCAAATCAATTAAACCCCTGTCCTCAAGGGAACTTTCATCTTACCTCTACTTCCTAACCACAATAAAAAACCAAGCCAATCTCCTTTCCGTACTTTCAAACTCCTTTCCCTACTCTTAGACTTCCTGAACTCTATTTGGACATGCTAGGGAGCTTCTCTGCTCTCCCTGTAAAGTTTTGTCACATGACTCATTAACCTTTAGTACCCTCTTGGTGCATGTGTGGCATCATAGGTCAATACATCTGAACCAAATTTGGCTGGGAGTCCATTTTGTCTCAGTGGAGTGTCCAACAGACTATCTTTGGGCATACATATAGTCAATAGCAAAGAGAAGAAAAATATTTGATGGGATTTGAAATTGGTGTTTGAATTGTAATGAGTGGATTCCTAAGATTGAAGAGTAATTTTAAAAATTAATAAGTGAAAAAGTAGGTGAAATAAGTGAGGGGGTTAAGCCATACAGAATTCTATAGAACAAATAAATCACAGGGATGAGAAGCACAACATAGCGACTATAGTCAATGATTTTGTAATAATTTTGTATAGTGACAGATGGTGACTACACTTATTGTAGTGAGCATTAAAAATTATAAAATCTATATATTTTTTATTATAGGATTGGAAACAAATAATTTACTGGAGCATAGTTAGAAGCAGTGATTAGAGAAAAAAATGTATTTTATATTCCCTCTGAGTTGTGGACACTCAATTAAAAAGTTATATTTGTATTAGAAAGAAAAGCAATTTAGTTCAAGTAATTTGATGTCTATGCTTTTAGCATGACAAGATCTGCCCCACCTAAATAACCACTCTGTGGAAATGAATAAACAGTATGACAGAAGTTTTTCATGGAAGATCTACATTTTCAGTAATACCAGAGTAATTATGTGCTCTAGGAAAAGAGCCAATTATGCTTTTGGATGCTCTATCACAACATGTAACCTAAATTATTCACAAATCAAATTTTCTTACAATTTACAGGGTTCTCTATAAAGACCCATCACACTCATCCATTTGTCCCTCACAACATATATAAACTACAAAAAGGAATTTGCTGCCTTAATTCTCTACCTTATCCCCACAACCTAATATAGTGCTTGGCAAACAAAGATCATTCAATAAATATTTGTTAAGTGAAACTCATCAAACAAGATTTATTGAATGCCTAAATGTCAGACACTGTTCCAAATACAGATGCTAAATATTTTGGATTCTTTAAACATAGAATATTTTAAATAAAAATTAACTGAGTTCATTTGGTTATAATGATTTTCCTTGCACTAAGAATGCTCCAAAAGCACAGACATGGGTGGCTAGATGTCATGACTTATTCTATCACCTCAAATCCCTGGCCAAAATATTGTAAGGATGAGGTATAGGCAGCTGGCCAAATCAGCTCTGTCCAAATCATCCTCCAGAGATTGTCCTAACAGGAACAAAAAAGATGGCCAGCCCAATTCCTATGCAGAGCATAAAGGGTGTAAAGCTCAAGGGCTAGAGACTGTTTATCCTGTGCAGGAAGCCAGTCTCCAGCGGAAGAGGGTGAAATTGGCCACAGAGAGAAGAGCACTTTGATAGCTTGCATCAGTTACACCATTCCTTACCCATCCGTATATACCTTTCACCTTGTGACTTTTCAGTTTTCACAAGTGGCCAGAGTCTATTTACCTATCCCTTGAATCTGAGCTTGACTATATAGCCAATAATTGATAGTCTATAGAATGAAGAATTTCAGTGTACTAGTTCCCAAGCTTCATGTGTTAATGTTATTGCTCTTGTGCCTCTGCCATTGCTATAAAAACAGGTACATGCTACTCACCTACAGAGTCAAGTGCCCCAGTAGCCTAAGCTGACTGCCAAAAGCCCTCAGATGCATGAGTAAGCCCAGGTAAGATGTGCAAAGCTGTAACTGATCTCAGACATAAAATCAATAAACACTTTTTATTATGTATCACTGAGTAAATATATAACAGCATTACTGCAAAACATTCTTATGGGCATAACCAATACAATCCCCTTTCCATGTTTATTGGCCATTTGGATATCCTCTTTGTTTTTAATGTTTATTTATTTTTGAGAGAGAGAGAGAGAGAGACAGACAGACAGACAGACATGAGCAGGGGAGGGGCAGAGAGAGAGGGAGACACAGAATCCGAAACAGACTCCAGGTTCCTCTGCTGTCAGCACAGAGCCCAGTGTGGGGCTCGAACTCATGAGTGGAGACATCATAACCTGAGCCTAAGTTGGACGCTTAACTGACTGAGCCACCCAGGTGCCCCAGATATCCTCTATTTTATAAAGTGTCTATTTAAGCTCTCTGATGGGTCCAAGAAAATTTGTAAACCTCTGATTTGTTGGTCTTTTTGTTATTGAAAAGGTAGAAGCTAAGCTCTCTCTAGTTCTCTACCTTCCTGAGTCACCTACAAGTATATGCCTCCTGACATTTTATTCTCCTCTAAATTCAATATTTGGATAATTCATGAATCTATTTTTATTATGTTTTTTTCTTAATTGTCACATATTCTTGCCTTTTCATATAATAGTTTATTGCATGAAGGACATAGTGTAAATATAAAAACTCTACAGGCTCTGGATGATATTATCTACCACCAGACAGAATTCCCCCATTCTTTTTAGGCAGATAGGATAAAGGACTGATGAGCAAATACAAATTAGACATTGAGTTATGGCAGGGATCAGTTTTAGTTCTAATAAATCTCTGTCTATATGTAGCCCTTTCGTTTCCTAAGATGTAACACTTCAGGAATTTTGATTGGGTGCCCTTTTCCTCAGCCCTGAGATTCTAGGAAGATCCAGATCTCCCCTTTAGGATTTCATAGCTTGACTCTACCTTCCAATCCCCAACTACCTTCCAAATCTGGTAAGCATCTTGAAAAGGAGATTAATAATGTCCTAATTCTGGATGTTTCCTCAGAAGCACTGTGACACTGCATAGATTTCACTCTACCTTGTAATAGTTTCAGCCTAGCCTCTCACAGAAATAGACTTCACATCATGCCCAGTGGGAAAAAGCATATGTGCCTCCTCGGCCTACCTTGTTTCTGTTTTGTCACACCAGCCCTGCACAATCAGTGAAAGTTTTGTTGGTTTCTCTTTATCCGAGTAAGTGCTAGGAGAGAACCGCTGGACACCATCAGCTCACCTAAGAAAATCCTTTCACCACAGTCATTTTGGCTCATGTAATCCTTGTTGTTTTCACCACTCTCTGATGCCTTTACAAAATGATTTTATAATTTCTCTGGCCTTTTCCACTCACTTTCATGGAGGCATTGGCCTGTCATCAACTAATATATGCCATCTAGAAGTAAACATATCCTTCATCTATTATTCTTAATGAAGAGTCTCAAAAAAAAAAAAAGGTAAACTTGAATATGTTATTTTACATAAATAAATGGGGAATATATTTACATGAATATTTAAAAACATTGATTGATCAAAATATATTTTCCCTTCAGAGCTTGGAAATATCTTAAATATAACAATTTTCCTAAGAGCTTAAAAAATACTGTGAAACACAGGCTTAAATTAAAATATGGGACTGTAATTTGCAGCAACATCTTTGTGCCTTGGTTGTGACACCTCTAAGGTTGAATTTTTACCTTCTTTCTTTATTTCTCTACTCACTACTCAAGTCAACTAATTTCTTCTAACTGCTTTGTATTTTTATTTGTAAATTGTAAATGTAAGTTGCTTGTAATTTACAGCCTAATAAATTGATCAATATTTTTAAAGTCAATATTTTTAAAATATCTGTATAATAGTTATACAGTATTTCTAGGGAAAGACATTGTTATTAATAAAGTCGTACATCTCTTTTCTGAAAATTGGTAATACTTACTTCAGCTGAACCTTGGTTTTCTTCTTTGCATCTTCTCTAAAACAACAGTTCCCTTATCACAAGGTTATTGATTAAATGAAGGTTCTGTAAAGAGGATGAAAGAGAGCATTTGTGTTGTAGAGCATATTTTATGAGAAAGATTGTGAGTAGATGTGTCCCTTACCCTCAACTTCACATTAAAAAATATATTCAAAAGATTATTAAAGACCATCATACTAAAAATTTTATTATGTAGAGAAAATTATGCAGGGTTTTGATATGAGGTTGACATGCATATATTTGAGTGTGTTTGGAGACAATTCTCCATGGGTCTCACATATCTGCACATCTTATGAGAAAAGCATGACTACTACCTTTTGTTCCAAACTATCATTTCAAGAATGTTTGTATAGTGAACAATCTTGGAAGATAATAATAATGTTTCCCTTTAAAGCAATGGTTCTCAACTGAGAGTGATTTTGTCCCTCATCAGACATTTGGCAATATCTAAGGATATTTGTGATTGCTATGACTAAGAGTGTTACTGGCATCTAGTGGGCAAAGGCCAGGGAGCTGCTAAATATCCTACAATGTACAGGACAGCCCCACAAAAAAGAATAATCTGGCCCAAAATGTCAATAGGGCTGAGATTAAGAAACCATGCTTTAGAGCAAAGAGCAAACATGCTTCCTGCCCATTATAAAACATTTAGGTTCCCTAAGTTCAAGGGTCCTCTTGAAATACATCCTTCTCTCTGTGCAGGGGTCATCTGGCCATTTTTGTGTCACTTGAGAAATTGGGACTCAAGGTAATCATGCAAAAGTGTTGACACTTTTGCTACCACTTTTGCAGTGAATAATATACTGTCTATCATCTCAGACCCAGGAGATGTCTTCTACCAGCAATTATGAAACTATGGCACTTAGATTAAAAGCAGAGTAAAATTTTTTTAAAAAAAGCAAAGTAAAATTGAAGACCCTTCACATTTCTTGACAAACTTTTCTATATTTTAGGTAAAAATAAATGCAAACCCACAATCTTTTGTAAAATCTTTCAATATAGATAGCATAAAAAAGAATTAGTTGATTACTTTTCTAAGCATTTTTATAATAATATACTAAAAACTACATACCTCAACAGAAAAATGATCAAAGATGTGATTTACGTTTTATTTTTTTGATAATAATGGTATTATATTTATTTTTTAAAATGTCTTTTTCTTTAAATTGTAAATAAAGTTTTTATGGCTAAAGTGGTATGATGATTTCACTTTACTTTCAAATAATTCAGAAAAAATGTGTGTGTGTGTGTGTGTGTATGTGTGTGTCTATGGAAAGAGAGACCAAGAACGAGAACATGGCAAATGCTAAAATGTAATAAATCTACGTAAAAAGATACAGGGATGTTCAGTGTCGTAGCCTTATAAGTTTTCTGTGGGTTTAAACTGTCAAAATGAAAAGGAAGGGAATATAAAAGAAACAGATGGCATAGGTCTGTGTTCAGTAGTTTAAGACTGCACACTAAAACTATGATTTACATATTTAAAAAGGTATATTTGGCTTATAAACAATAAAAAGATCTGCCTTATTCATAATTTTTTAAATGCAAATAAAATGAGGTTGTTTTTAATTTCTATGATTGGAAAGAATGTTGAAGTTTTGTTTTTAATTAATTAATTGATTTTTTAATGGTTTCAGGAATAGAATTTGGTGATTCATCACTTACATATAACACCCAGTGCTCATCCCAACTTAATGCCCATCACCCATTTAGCCCATCCCCCCACCCAACACCCTTCCAGCAACCCTCAGTTTGTTCTCTGTATTTAAGAGTCTCTTATGGTTTGCCTCCCTCTCTGTTTTTAACTTTTTTCCTTCCCTTCCCCTATGTTCATCTGTTTTGTTTCTTAAATTTCACATATGAGTAAAATCATATGATATTTGGCTTTCTCTGACTTATTTCCCTTAGCATAGTATATTCTAGTTCTATCTATGTTGTTGCAAATGGCAAGATTTCATTCTTTTTGATTATCGAGTAATATTCCATTGTGTATACCACATCTTCTTTATCCATTCATCAGTCAATGGACGTTTGGACTCTTTCCATACTTTGGCTATTGTTGGTAGTGGTGCTATAAACATTGGGGTGCATGTGCCCCTTCGAATCAGCATTTTTGTAGCCTTTGTAAAAATACTTAGTAGTGTCATTTCTGGGTCATAAGGTAGCTCTATTTTTAATTTTTTGAGGAATCTTATACTGCTCTCCAGAGTGACTACATCAGTTGGTATTCCCACCAACAGTGTAAGAGGGTTCCCCTTTCTCCATACCCTTGCCAACATCTGTTATTTCCTGAGTTGTTCATTTTAGCCAAGAATGTTGAAGTTTGATTTTATTCAATACTTATGAAACTTGGAGAACAGACATTCCTATCCACTTTGGTGGGGATATGATTTAGAGTAATATTTTGGAGGAAAATTTTGAACAATAATCAAAGAATTTTAAATGCACACAGTCTTTCATTAATTATCGATACACTGACAATTTCTTCTGCGTAGCACTTGTGCTCAGAATGTTTAAACTGAATCTAATCATTTAAAAATCCGAATTGTAGAACATTCTGGAAAACAACTGGTCTGGACCTTAAAAAAATGTCAATGTCATGAATAACAAAAGTGGCTGGGGAACTGTTTCAGATTAAAGAGACATGACAATTAAAAAATAAAATAGAAAAATGAAAATATAAATCCACACAGTCTTTAATCTGTTAGTCACATTCCCAAGATTTTACTGTATAGACATATTCTCAATGTTCATCAAGACCCAATACAAGCATGCTCATTGTATGGTTTCTTGTCATAGGAAAAAAAAAAAAAAAAGCTCAGTTTATATCACTAAAGCAATGGTTTTATGCATCCAGTTACATAAGCGTATGTAGCACTGAGAAGAATGGTCTGCATATGTATAGGCCATTGTAGGGAGAACTGCAAGATTTGTTAATAAGTGGGGGGGAAAAACTATAGTATAGTGTATTATATAGGTACACTTTTTTGTAAATAAAAGAGATACAGACAGATGTGGATAGACAGACGGAGGAGAACAGATAATATTGGTGCTTGGGATGGTGAAAGAACAAATGGCACAGGTTGGTTCTGAATGTATAGAGTTTTTAATCAAAAGCAAAAAATTTCTGTGGTCACACACAGGTGAAAGAATAAGAACAATGACACTGACATAAAAGGGAAAAGAATATAAGATAAAATAGAGTCTGTGAATCACCTTCATTGTATCAACTTGAAATAGCTCCCCAAATTATACTTCTGCAGGTCTCTCCCTGCCTCTCACCACTGTCCTTGCCCTCCCTAATTTTTTGGTTCAGAATCTCAGACTCCCAGGTTCAGAAACCAGCACTTTCACAAGCTTCTCAGGTACCCTTGGCCTCACAATGTCTGAGAACCAATAGAGTGTTGCTCGGTATTCTGAGTATGTGGAAACGATCTAGCCAGAATCTCTTGATTGTTTTTCCTCCTGGTTGCATTCATTTGTTCAAAGTCCACGCAAGCTTTTCCATCTCTCCTGTGTAAGGGAAAAGATATCCCCACTCTTTGCCAAGGTATTCTTAACCCCCGCCTCTTCCTGAGCAGCACCTCCCATCTCCTCTCCTAGTTTACAATGTTAGCTGACATAAAGAACTGCTGGATCATATTTTTATGGGGATGAAGGTACAGTTAAGTCCATCTTCCAGGTTGTTTTATTTATTTTCTTAAGTTTATTTATTTTGGAGAGAGAGAGAGTGAGTAGGGGAGGGGCAGAGAGAGAGGGAGACACAGAATCCAAAGCAGACTTCAGGCTCTAAGCTGTCAGCACAGAGCCCAACGCAGGACTCGAACCCATGAACTGTGAGATCGTGACCTGAGCTGAGGACAGATGCTTAACTGTCTGAGTCACCCAGGTGCCCCCCGGGTTGTTTTAAATTATGGGCTGAAGTGGCAAGATAAAAGTTGAATGCAGTATAAAATAGGGGGAAAATAGACTAATGTCTAAACATCCACATTTATATGCACAGCTGGGCCCTGGATGAGTTTCAGTCTGCAGTGGTCCTTACACAAAACAGAAAAAGAGAAAGGACAGGAAGAGATAAAGATAAATACTGCCTCACAAACAGGAAGCCTCTTTTAGTTTAAAATGTGAAGTTGGGTAAGAAAGAAGTATTCTGTGATGACAGCTGCAGGTCGGGGTCTCTTTGCTTTGATTTTTTTGAGTACCCACAGTTACAACTGCCAGGGTACTGTAATAATAAAAGAACTGCCTCTAAAGCCTATCCATCATTGCAGCATTGAGTAATTTTTACTATTACTCAGCTTAGACTGATACATCATTTTACAACCATAAAAGTAGAAAGTTCCTCTCCATTAATTTTGCTAACTATTTAAAATGGTTTCTATTTAGATGTCCTAACATTTGGGAGTGTTAGGGGGCTGTGGTGGTTTGTTTGTTTTTTTTTGTTTTGTTTTGTTTTGTTTTGGTAAGGCATTGTTAAATATAATTTTGGGTACTTCCAGTACTAAAATGTTAATCATTACATTTTAAATGTAATGTCCTTCTAGACATTAATTAAAGGTAATGTCTATCAGACCTGAATAGTTATTACCCTCTCAACTTGTCAATGTTCACTGGCTTTTCCAGTCAAATTTTTCTTACCACTCAGTGTAGAATAGTAGTCCTTTGCCTGAGCAACTGGTTCATTTTCATCGTGTAGATACTCAATCAATGATTCATCATATTGTCCTCTCTACCTTGATTTCCTAAAAACTTAAACCAAATCTCTGGCCCACCTATAGCAAAGAAAGCCTCAGTCAAGCATACTGTGAACTAAGCTCACCCTGTATTTGCTTTTTTTTCACCTTAGTTTTTCTCTTCTGCTCAATTTGCTCACTCAGTTGTACCATGTATTCTTTCAGAGTGGCTTAAAGAATTTTTGAAACCAAGGAGAATATAAATAAATAAATTCGCTTCAAGCATTGCAAGAGTTCCCACTGAATCAAAGTTTTGCTTCATCATGCTCACCTCCTCCTGGATGACAAAAATCATTCTTAAAAATAAACTTGTCTCTTAGTGAATGCTTAGTCACTCATCAAGGCATCAGCATCATTTGTTCAAGTAATACAAACTTAAAATTACTATTTGTTCCCATCAGTATCCCCTGTACACAAAGCATGCCACTGCTTTCCCGGAGGCTAATCAGAAATCTTGTCTTCCATCTGCCGCTTGTTGACTATTCAACACTGTGAAGCATTCCGAGGAAAACCCTGGAGTCACAGACTTCTCCTTCCTCTCTTCCATTTCATCAGCCATTAGGAAGGCACACAACAAAAATAAACTCAGACAAACTCCCACCCAGCTTCCCCTGAAGAGCAGCATTTACTGGCCTCCTACTTGTGGCTGCTCAGTGGCTCTGAGCATTACCTGCCTCTTAGTGCCGTGTCTTTATATTTGTATAGAAAAAGCAGACTTGCTCTCAATCCTGTTTGGCTTTCTGTTCTTGATAAAGCAATGCATTTTTGAAGGGTCGGTGCTCTTAGCTCAGTGCTATTCATTTCAGAACATTTCAACATGGATGCAAACCCAAATACAGGGAGGTATGTGCACAAATGATTTCAAGAGTACAAATCAGTGTGTCCTTTTAAGGGAGCTCTTTCAGATCAGCAGCTCTCCCAGCAATGTACAACTGCGAGACTGTGACTTTTTCCCCAGGCTGGTAAGGAACAAGAGTCTTCACAGTGATGCAGGAGACTGGGCAGGAAGCGCTGCTAAGTGTCTTTGGTGACTCACATCCATTTTCTCTCCAGCTCACTTGCAATTTGCTCATTAGCATCGGTGCTGGAGGCTAATGGATACTCAGTAGGAAGTAATTTTTCTTTGTAAATGTCTGGTGAAAAATGGAAATGAAAACCCAAAGAGAGCTCTGTTCCTGACAAAGCTTTCCAAGGTTGACAGAGATTGTGTTTTGTGAGGTCTCATTACAAGGTTCAGTGGTGAATTTTGTGTCCTTAGGACCGATTATCTTCCTCCTAAGATAGGCTTTCGATCACGAAAAAAAGCATGAAAAAATAAGTAAAGCTAAGTCAAAGAGGTTATATTTCTCTCTATTGTCTAACTGTTTCTTTTAAATTTATTAGAGGGATATTTTTAAATACCATGCATTTATTATGTATCCAAGCACCCAGTGGTATGTTTGTAAATGTTTGGCAACTGTCTCTGGGGAAAAAGAAAAGGCCCTGATTTCCACTGTTTCCTGATTTCCATGGTGTAAATACTCTCACCAGGGCCAATTTCAAGCTACAACATGAGTCACTGAATATAGAGGGTGGGTGGAGGGAATGTAAACATTCAGTGCTCTTGTGAGCTGGTAAGCACAGGTCCCAACACTACCAGCCCTCTAAACACAAATAGGGGCTCATTTCCAAAAAATCAAAGTATGATTCTGTTTGGCTGAAGGACACATATGTATATATTTATATAATTTGTTCAAGTTGCCATTTTTTAAAATTCTCATTCCTGATTCAGACTTGGGTCCGTCTAGTTTGCCCTAGAAATAATATTTGAAAGGTTACAGAAATGGTCAACTCACTGAATATAAAAACTGAGGTATCCTCTGGTACTAGGAAGGTTTAAAAAAATTTTTTTTCCACAATAAGACTCTTGCACTGGGATACAAAACCATTGATAGACTAACCATATGGAGAAGCTTATTGCCTGCCATTTAGATTGTTGTTTTTGTATCCAAACGTTTAATGGTTTTGGAGATGATTATCTTTATGGAAGTTATAAGAGGAGATGATACAATTCTGAGACTATGTAGAGATTCTGCATCTTTATTCACTTTTTGAAAGTGAAGTCAAAATACTGCTACTTGAATGAATAAAACTAACACCTGATCAATTTAACGTCACAGTTGTGGATTTATATGCACAAAAAAAAAACAAGATGAGCTGTAAATAAAGTCCTACCAAAATATTCTATGCTAAAACTCCAGAGTGCACAGGATTTTAAGACAAAAGACAACTAAGAAGAAAGATTGGAATCAGTCTGGCTGCCTGTTCCTAATGGCCTAGAGCAGTGGGTTAGGCCCTGGGCCCTAAAGTCAGACTGATGGATCTGAATGTCAGCCCTCCCACTTGCGAGCTGTATGATCTTGGGGAAGTTGCTCATCCCTTCTGTGCCAGTTCCTCGGCTGTTAAATGGTGATTATAATACCTAACTCACTGGGTTACAATAAGGATTAAATCTGTCAATATATAAAATGGTTACAAAGGGATTTTTTAAATAACACATAAATGTTTGCTAAATAGGTGCACACTAAATAAACACGAGAGAGAATTTTTAAAGACTAAGAAACACAAACGGATGAAAGATCTACTCTAACTTTAGATTAAACTAACTAAATCAAACTAGCTGATTTATAAAAGAAATGTAATTTAAGCTAATAAATTACATGACCCCTCAATATTGCTTCTGCTCCCCTGACCATGCAAATTAATGCTGATGCAGCACAGTGGATTATAAGTAAAACATTGAACAGTCTAGTTAAAAGAAGCTACCTCTTTCTATCTCAACCAACCTGGAGAAATTTTTTAAATGTGAACATTCAAGTAGTCTAAAGGGTACCATTCTGATTATCACAAAGACATTCATGGAACCATGAGACATTCCCATCTTGGCAGTGTTTAATGCAATGACAAGGGTAAAAGGAGGGCATTGGTTAAGGATCTAAGGAGTTCTGAGGTATTACTAGTCATATCTGAAATGTCACTGTGACAATTTCATGGAGGTTTGCACAGCTTCTGTCAAGTATCAGTCCTTGAGTTCAACTAAAGTCAAGCATCCTTTCTACACTATGATCCCTAGGTGATGGTGATGAACTACTTCAATGTTAGGATTGCACGTTGATGCACTAAAAGAAGAGACAGACCTACATATTCTATAGTGTTTGACCTTTCTAATCCTAACCTGCCCTCTTTTGGTCCCTCTTAATCTCCTCACACCGTTGACTTCCCTCTAAATTTCAAATCATCCTCTTCCCAACCCTCAGAATGGACCCTGTCTCTACCAAGTTTTATAGCTGCCTGTTCACTACAATTGCAGGTAAGATTTAAAATATATATAGATTTCTAACATCTCAGTCAAAATTTCCTTCTAGATAACACATTTTAGAAAGATTCTTGTGGAAATATAGTCTCATAATGATTCTGACCATGGGCATTTCAGGCATGTGGCAGACTCACAAAACGACTAGGGGGAATCACTGGGGCAAGGGGGTACTTCCAAAGAAAATTTTGTCTTCCAATTTCCTTTGAACCACACTACATAAGAGGTCACTTTTTCTACCTGACAGGATTTTTCCCCATATTAAGACTCCTAAAAGTATTAAACATTTCCTCATGTTAATGTGGTTTTACCGTTCATTTATATTTTTCACATTCAGAAGACTTAAACACATATTTTTGTGATTTACTTGCTTCTTTTTTATTTTTATTACCTAATAGCTCCAATGAAAATGACTTTTAAGCCATGTTGGATAACAAAACAGAATTAATGTGAAACAGCTGAGAGATAGACACTTCTTATATTCTTTAAACATATATATTTTTAAGTGTAATAATAATTAAATTACACAAGCACCTTTTCATGATCAGTGCAAAGTCACTTCAGCATAAAATAGTAATAACCACAAAATAGGAAGTATTCATTATTTAAGCATATGTGTCCTGTATGTTCACATGTATCATCTCATATGGCCTCCCAACAATGAAAGAAAAGTTAAGTTTTCCTGGTTGCAAACATTGATGTCGCCTCCCAAGTATCTATTCTCATCTTCTTCCTTATTAGAAAAATTTGAATTATATTCAGGATGTCAACTCAGTCAGCAAAAATACAATGTTCTAGATTCCTCACAGTTGGGGATAACTCTGTGTCACAGCTCTAACAAATGATGTGGAAGTGGAAATCTATTAGATTGCTTTCTTCATGGAAATGAATCTGTCATGTCCCTTTGAACTCCATCCTTCCCTTCTTCTTGTCTAGAATATGGATACTATGCTTGGTGGTGCACTCATAAAGAAAACCATACACTAAGGATAGTGGGGCAGAAAAGTATTAGCATCCCAGGATAATGATTCAGATGAAGGAGCAGACATGACTTTGAGCTACCTATTTCCAGACTTCTCAGTAAATGAGGAAAGTAAATCCCTTGCTTGTTCAAGCCATTAGCATCAGAGTTCTGTTACATGTAGCCAACACAATCATTTCTATATCCTTTATTGATATATAAGAAAATACAACCTTGGGGAGTTCTGGTCCAAGATGGTGACCTAGGAGGCTCCTGAACTCACTTCCTCTAATAAACATACTGAGTCCAGAGCTACACACGGATTTCTTTCCTTCCAAAAGAAATCCAGAAACTAGCTTAGTGACTTCCTACGCAATGAGTGAACAAGATAAAAACCCACATTAAAATGGGTAGGAAAGACTAAGGCTCACTCTTGCCATAAATACCTGACCGCTAGCACAGCACCATGTAATTGGGAGGAAAATTAAAATGCTCAGCTTCTCCCTGAGGCATGAAGGGTACATCTAGCACTCCAACTTTTAAGACTTCCACCTGAGGAGCAGGTCCCCAAAACACCTAGATCTGAAAAACAATGGGGCTTGTATCCACAAGACCCACAAAAAAAGAAACAGTTCTTAGTAGGCTCTGGAGGACTTAGTATGACTATCTCCCAAGGCTTCAGCACAGAGGAAAGAGGCAGAAACATCCAGCTGCCAGTCTTTCCTAAAAGACATCTATTTGCATACTTTTAAAGCTACGGCCTAAATATCTGGTTTCCAATCAGCCTACATAGAGGTACTGACTGAGATCCTCCCCTTTGGGACACTGACAGATCTTAGGACACTCTCAACTGAGAGCCACAAGAACAAGGAAGGAAGCTTAGACAATCACAAAGGTTTGAGGGACAACCAAGAGCTAGGGTCTGGCTGAATGATAAAGTTCATCTCTTACACAAGACCACTCCATCGAGTCTGAGAGGGGTGGCTGTTTTATCTAATGGTCAGACATCAACACAAGGAGTCAAGGAAAATAAATAAATAGAGGAATATGTTCCAAACACAAGAACAATATAAAACCCCAGAAACAGACCTTTATGAAGTGAAGATAAGCAATTTACCTTATAAAGTTTTCAAAATAATGGTCATAAATATGTGCACCAAGATCAGGAGAACAGTGCATGAAGAAAGTAAGAACTTCAACAGAGACAGAAAATATAAGAAAATACCAAATAAAAATACACAGTGAAGAATACAATAACTGTACTGAAAAATTCAAGAGAAGGATTCAACAGCAGACAAAATGAAGGAAAGAAAGGATCAGCAAACTCAAAGATAAAGCAGTGTAATTCATTTAAAGGAGCAAAAGGAAAAACAAATGAAAAATAAAACACAAGTTTGGAAACACTAAGTAGCAAAGCCAAAGTCACAGAGCTCCAAGATTTGCACCAACTTTTCTTTGATGCAGAGCCGATGCTCTATGCACTCTTTCATAGCGCTTTTATAGACACACCGACATTCCATGTTTGCTATGGAAAAAAACCTTAAGGAGTATACAACCCAAATCTTCATTTTAATCATGAGGAACCTTAGGCTTAGAACAGTTAAAGGATCTATACTTCTAAAGTGTGATCAAGAATGAAATTGAACAATCCAATGCTCTCACTACCGAATACACTCAGAAATCATTGGGGTAAAATATGTGGAAAATTAAGTTGAAGCCAAAATCAAATGCCTTTAATTTGGAGTAGAGGGAGGTGCAGAAAGTGTGAAGAACACGAGGAAAAAAATACAAGTTCATTCCAACAGATTGTGTTGGCAATGATGAGGTATGGTGTTGGAAGAAGCAGATATTTTGGTATCACAGACGAGGATCTGAGGACTTCCAGGAAACAGAAAAGCTGTAACTGAGGAGCACAGCCTCTGAATGACCCAGGGATAGGTCTTGCCAGGAAGGCTCTATGATGAATTTCACTCGTATATCCTTACAACAGGCAAGGCTAAATAAAAATTTGCTTCTAAAATTTAAAAAGTCAGCATTTATAATGTAACTTTTGAATATGTCCATAGTCCAAAACCCCTTTCTTGCTTCATAACCATATAATTATACATATCCTGTGGGGAAAAAAAGCAGGTTAAGTAATGTACACGATAAAACACACAGATACATGCACACATACGTAAATGTAGACACATGAAAAAAAATGGAAAAGCAATACATCAAAATGTCAATAGTGGTTTTTTTCTGGAAGGCAGGATCATACCTGATTTTTAAATTTGTCTCATTGCTTTTCTATATTTTCTAAACCTCTATATTAATATATACTACATTTATAATAGAAAAGTATATAAAAACATTTAAAAATCCATTTGATGACTATATGGCCCTATAGTTACAACACAAACGGACACATAGAACTTGGGACTTTTAAATATATTTTCACATTAAATATGAATTTCATTCTTATAGCAACCCAATACATAAGACGTTCCAATAAAACCATTCAACAATCAATTATATTTTATTTGTTCACCGTAATTTTTGATGATATAAGGAGTGAAAAGTATATCAGCTATGGTAAAATATGCTTTTTAAAGATCAGATTATTGGGGTGCCTGGGTGGCTCAGTTGGTTAAGCGTCCAGCTTCATCTCAGGTCATGATCTCACGGTTCATAGGTTCGAGTTGTGCGTCGGGCTCTGTGCTGACTGCTCAGAGCCTGAAGCCTGCTTCAGATTCTGGGTCTCCCCCTTTCTCTTTCCCTCCCCTACTCGTGCTCTGTCTTTGTCTCTCAAAAATAAATAAATGTTTAAAAAATTAAAAATAATTAAAAATAATAAAAAAATAAGGGTCAGATTATTATTTTGGTTTTTTTCAAGACTGTGAACTAAATTACAACCCTATATTATATTTCAGCATGCAGATGCCACACCAAAATTTAATAAGCCACCTACTCTCACTTCAAATAAAAGCTGGTTTAAGTTATCAGTGTAATTATTAAGCAACCATGAACTGGTAGCTGTTTGTTTTAGAAAAATGTATTTGAGCTTAAAATCTCTAACCTAACGCTGGGAGAAAGTGAACATGGTGATTCTAAAAAGAACTTTTTCTCAAAATATTGAAAGCAATCTTTTTATATAAAGTTTTGAAAAGTATTTACTATTTTGAGAAGTATTTACTATTGAGAAAATAACTAGGCAAATATTAGTGCAAATATTATTTAAATATAAAAAATTCACATTCAATTCATAGATTCACAGACTTAGAAATATTTTATTTTCAACAAAATGGTGTAAAATATAAGGAAAAGACAATAATGTAAACTTCTTAAAATTCTGTAAATATTGATACAAGGAAAAATATGCTATTGTGGACATTTATCATTTTGGATTATCTGGATATCCTCATATTTGAGGGAATCCCAAACTGACTAAAGAAGCCAAAGGTTTAAGATACTCCCTTTCTCAATTCCTCAGCTTGACAAGTCAGACACTCAAACTTGGGACTTTATTCTGCTGCAAATGACTAACAGCCATGACACGGTCTGCATGATTTGTAGTGCCTGGTGCTGAATTAAAAGTCCAATGCCATAATGGTCAGTTTCCCTGGGGAGCAGGATCTAGAGGTGGTTGCAGTCCGTGGCCATTGTGGTGGCACCAGTATTGATTGGGATCATAGATGGCCTACTCCTATGGCCATATCCTTGGTGGGTTTTGTGTCCTTTGGTTCCTGGTCACTTTCCAAGTCTGGTTCTTTAGGGTTCCCTTCAATTTTGTGAACTACTCAGCAAATATTATTCCCGTTTTAAGAAAATGTTCATGGATTTTAACTGGCCTTGGCCATGAGATGTATATGACCACAAAACCCAAATTGTATTAAGTTAGGGAAAAGCCTTTGGATGGGGTAGAAGAGGCTGCAAGCAATAAAATAAAAAATAATAAAATTTATAATTTGACTGGGACAGCCAAGGCAGTGGGCTGTGGTGAATACCTGTCATTTTGGAAGCCCAGCAGGCAACACCCTTTCTATCTGATGTTGATTGTAAAACAAATGGGAATCAGGCCTTACCTCCCAATAGGGAAGCCAGAAAGACTTTTTTCAAATCCCAGACAACCAGTACATAGGCTCAGCCAATCAGTTACTTCCAGCTAGGACTTGAAATATGGAGGTCATAACCCAAAGCCTAAGAAACGTCATTGATTAATCATTATGAGTTTGGCAGAGTTGAAAGTACGTCCACAGGGCAGCAAGTATCCAGGAATAGCAGAGCTGAGTCATGGCAGCTGCTCTTCAATGAAACAGCACAACTGGTGGTGTCCTGAACACTGCTAGGGAATTATCTGGAGTTCTACTGCTCTCCCTTGGGACCTGTCCATTTTCCAAGCCCAGTGCTGCCAGTGCCCTATTGCTTTCATGAGCTACTCAATTTACTTCCAACAAAATTCCTTTTCCATCTTATTTAAACTGCTGTTTTTATTGCTGTCAACCAAATTCCCTAATTGTTGAAAAGCCGAAGAGCCAAAACTCTAAAACTTAGCAAGTATTTTTTCATAAATGTTAAGTTTGTGAGTGTTAGAGGCAACATAAAATATTATAGAGTTAAAGTTTTGCAGTCTGGCAGTCCAAGGTTAGAATTTCTCCCCTTACCCTTGCTAAATGTATGTACGCATCTCCCCTAATGACAATGACCTTCTTTTTTTTTTTTTTTTAACTTTTGTCCTATGCTTACCCTTCACTTTTTGTCAAATCACTTACCCATCGTTGAGTTTTTCCCTCCTTCTATTTCTTCCACCTGGGGTCGCACCTCCTCTCCTCATCCCATAGTCATCCCTAACTCATTCTCTAGCTTTTGGTTCAATATCTACTTCTTAGTAAAACTTCCCTGATTTTCCCAGTCAAGGCCAAAGTATCTACTTATCAATTAATTTGTAGCACTGAATTCCTCTTATGCATAGAGCTTAATTATTCATTTATTTAATAAGCACCTAATATATGCCAAACAGTATTCTGGAAGTATAGTGGTCAACAAAATAATTAAGAACTTATCTTCCACATATCACACATTCCAGAGGATGAGAGACACTAAAAAAGAAAACAAATTTCATCCAGGAATAAATAATATAGAATATCACAAAGAAAATGAGATTGAGCTAACAGATCTTTAGTGGGAATAGTCAGCAAAACTTGTTCTAAGAAGTGACATTTGAGCTAAGACATGAATAATAGAGAGAAATAAGGGAAGTCCTAAGGGAATAGCAATTCAGGAAAGGGAAATAAGGAGACCCTGAGGCAGGAATGAGCCTGGCAAGTTCAAGGATCTCAAAGAAGCCCAGTATAACTGGAACATAGTGAACAAGGAAAACAGTTTGAGATAAAGTCAGAAAAAGAAAACTTAAACCACCACTGTTGAACAGAAACGTGAGCAAAAAAAATTCAGCCACATTTGTAATTTTAAATGTCCTAGTCATCACATTTTTTAAATTTTATTTTTGAGAGCAAGAGAGAGCGAGCGAGAGAGAGAGAGAGAGAGAGAGAGAGACTGTCAGTGCAGAGCGCAATGAGGCGCTTAAGCTCACGAACCATGAGATCATGACCTGAGCCAAAGTCAGATGCTGAGCCACCCTGGCACCCCCTTGGACATCACATTTTTAAAAAGTAATAAGAATCAGGTAAAATTAATATTAGTACTATATTTCTACTACAATTCCAAGACATTACCTTTTAATCTATAACCACTATTTGAAAATTATCAATAACATATTTTACATTCTTATTTCCTCACTAAGATTTTAAATCTCTTGTAGATTTTATATATATAACACATCTCCTTTTTGACTAGCCTTAATCCAACTGTTCAAAAGTCACACGTGGCTAGAAGCTACCATATTGGACAGTGCACTAGATCACGTTGGTCTTCTAAATCATTGTAAGGTTTGCAATTTAGTGTAAATACAGTGAGAACCTATCAGGTAGTTTTTAATGGAAGGATAATATAATGTGAATGACCTGCTGACAAGTGACGGATTATTTTTTTCTAACATTCAAAAATTATAAAAAATATGCTAGAAATAATTTGCTGTGATATATATTTTTGTCCCAAAATGTAAATCAGTGATATTGTACTAGTCATTAAGAGTAACAAAGTATATATGGAAACCAACCAATTCTTACCACCTCACCACTCTCCTCCTTGGTCCAAGTCACCATCACCTCTTATCTGGATCAGAGATATTCCTCCCTTCTCCTCTTGCCTCTCAGTCATCTATCCTCAACTAGCAGCCAGGATGATCTTACTAAAATCTAAACCAAATCATAAAACCCTCAGTGACTCCCTGTCTCCCTCCTTACATGTCCCACTGAGGTCCCACCTGCTATGGCCTCCTATTACATCCGTGACTTCATCTGATTCAAGTTGTTGCCTTGATCCCTCTTCTTCAACCTCTCTAGCCTTCTTGATGTTTGGGGAACACACCCGGCACCTTCGTGCCTAGGACCTTGCCCTTGTCCTTTTCTCTTTCCCTAGAAACATGACTCTTGCCCTTACCTCCTTCTGTTCTTTGTTCAAATGTAATTTTCAGTGGAGCCTTACCAACCACCTGATTTAAAAGTGCACTCATATACCCCACCCCTCTCCATATCACCCTCCTGCTTTCACTTTCACTGTCTATAAAGACAGATTATATCACTTGTTATCATATAGCATCTTTTATTTTTTTACTTACTTTTGTTTGTTTATAGACTCTTTCATAAAAAGATAAGCTCACTGAGGCAAGGAATAGTTGCAGGTCCCTTTTATCTGTGTATCCTCAGTGGTATCAAAATTATCTGGTACATAGACATACTCAAAAAATATTTAATAAATTATGATTTTACCAATGTCCATCATCCTCACTATATGCTCAGCCTCTATGAGGAAGGGATCATGTCCCCTTTTTGCTTACAATTGTATCTCCAGGCACTAGTGCCCTTAAATATATACTTATTTTACAGAAATTCAATAAATTCGTATTAAGCAAATAAGTACCCTCATTCCCCTATATCAGATAATATTACAAAGAAAAGAATAGTTCTTTCATGATGTTGAGCAGAATGATAATATAAAAGTAACAGTTTGTAAACAGGACCTAAATAGACTTTAAGTTATCACACCTTAAATGTCTGTTTATACGGGCTATTTATTACGTTAGTTGGAAAGGAATAAAAAGGGTCTGAAAATATTAACCTGTGTTTCCTTTATTTTTCTCTAATTATGACAGCCTATTTCAAGTATATGAAAATGAACCTTGTTTTCAATCACCATCATTCACCTTTGGTGAAAAGAATTTAACAAAGAAACATGTGAACACCTCAAGTGAAAACGCTCAAGTAGCTGACTACTCACCATTCCTATCTAGATAAGTAAATGTATTTTTCTTTGTAAAACTGAGGATATCTATACAGTTTCTTGATTTATGACATTCTGTCACATAATGAATTTTTCAGGAGAACTTAAAACAATCAGAGATTTAATAATGTGCCCTGCTTCTCTGCCAATGTCAATAGGACATGCATGCTGGGTAATTTTTTCCAAGTCTGAGGAGACATTTGCACTTTTCCACTCACACTGTCCTTTGCTTTCAGCTAATGGTCCACATTAGCAAGGAGGTGGGCTGAGGTTAAGGGTGTGAGGATGACTAAATAAATTGGCACACACAGGAACTGAATCCACAAATGTGACTTAATTCATATGGTGCTTTAATCAACTGAATTAAGCAACCACAGTTAATTAAAGACCCAAACCCTCTCTAACACTCACACACCTCTAACCTACAAATCAATCCATTCATTGTCTCTCTGCACCCTTGAAACACTTTTCATTTAGGGATGGGCTTAATTAACAGTCAATACCATAAAACAATCATAAAACATTGCATTACATAGTTTTTCCTTACTGTTCTACTCTGCAGAATAAGAGTACGCTAAGAAAATTATTGCCTTCTGAAATTGACAATTTCATGAATGATAGGAACATCAGAATTAACACAAATCGTAACATGATCTGATTGGCTTAAAGCAGGAGCATAGTGTAATAGTTAGAAGGCAACCTGTGTTTCAGACCCTTGAGGGCTCAGCTCCTGGCCCTGACTCTCCCTGCTGTGTGACCCGTGGGCAACTAGGCTTCTCTCAGCCATAATTTTCTTATCTAACAGAATGGAGTAATGATATTACTATGAGAATTAAATGGCCTGATGGACGTTAAGTGCCTGGCATACAGCAACCATTCAATGCATTTTATTATTATAGACTCATTGCTCTGGTAGCTGTTTTAAAGACAGATTAAATAAATCCAGAATGAAGGAAGAGGACATACCAAGGGGAGTGTTGCAAATCCTGGTCTCCCAAACATATTTGTGAGACATTGAGGAGACAGAATCGATAGTTCTCTGACACATGGCGGGAAACTGAGGAGTGGTGAGGTGGTGAAATGCAGGGAAGGGGTGACTAAGAAAGGACAGTTTAAAGTGGCTTTCACCAAGAGTTTGTTCTACAGAGTTCTGGAAAAAGAGGTGATAAAGCCAGCAAAATTATACGAAGGTTGCATGAAGCATCGTTTTTATGCTAAAATCCGGTTTTCCCAGCCTCTAGGCTCTGAATCCCTGGGAAATAGACTTATCATAAGAGATATGTAAACCCATATGAACTCCAAACTACCATTTTAAATAAAATACGTACTATTCCCCTCATATATTTTACTGCTATTTTTCTCTTTTGTGTCAGGCTCTAATAATTAATTAATAAATTAGAATTTCTTATGCAGACATTTCTAAAAAGTAGCTTGCAACTTATTGTTATTATTTTTTCATTTTTTAATTGTCAAATACTGTATCATGTGTTGGTAAATGGACCAGAATATAATTATATCTTTTTATTTTCTTGAAGAATAGTCTTTGTTCTTAAAAATAATGGTAATTATACATACCTAGTTCTTGGTAACCACTTTCTAACTTTAAAAATTGTTCTAATTATCTGAGATTCAATAAATATTACCATAATGAAGAGGAATTGAGAGGTAGGTCATGGAATATTCTGCTGTATCCAAACAAGGTCATATTTGTTTTGTAATTGTTTTTCTTTGCATCAATTATTTCAGGCACTGTGACTGTTCCCATAAATATTTGTACACAGCTGGACATAATTCTGCAGTGCTTATTTCCTTGTGAAAATCTCTGCTCAACCCAAAGGAGTTCCACAAGTACTTGAGTGGAGATTCCTCCAGGTAATTGCAATAGAATCTGTATTCCCCTGTGAAAAGACTTAGCTTGATGGGTTAGGAGAAAAATAACATTAATCTAAAAACAGAGAGAAATGCTAGAGAGATGAGTTGCAAACACTGCCTGCCTGCCATTTTGACACACCCAAGACATTAGTCATTGGATCTGCATTTTCAGTTAGTTTGTACATAGCAAAGAGAAGTGAGTGTTATCCAAGTCAGTAAGGATATGGGGAAATAATTGCTACCAGCTCATCTTTCACCACCAACCCATTTCACAGCCTATTTAATAGCTCTCCAAAAAAGAAATTGAGTAAGAACAAATATTCAACAATTATTTGAATAGAATGACAGTTTTACTTATTTTGTTCCTGGAAACCAGAACAAGAGTATTTCTAGCCTAGTTAAGTAAATTAGAATGTGCATTTCCCTTCTCTACCTACCCCATTGCTGCCGCCACTACCACCACCACCACCCTACACAGACACACACACACACACACACACAGACACAACACACAGACTTTTTTGTTTGGAAATATTTTGATGGAGTTTAATATTTGAAATAATTTTTTATTACATAGTATGCATCGTCAACCCAACAGGTGTGCTTTTGAAAACCAAGGACAACAGTAATGGATTTTTGTTCTTGGTGAAAATAGCAGAGGTGAATTTGAGACCAAATCCAATTACTCCACCAGAGGTCTAAGAGGCTTCAAATTTAAGAGAAATTTTAGAGGACTAAGACTCAGAAAGCCAGGCCTAAATCCAGTTCAGCTACAGCTGGGACCTAACCTGAAGCCAGTCGCTTTGGTAATCTGGGCCTCTGATTACTGGCAGAAAATGAGGGTCTAACACTGGATGATGTCTATAGTCTCTTGCAGCTGTTGAATTCATTGTTTTACTCAGCTGCCTGTCCTTTCATTCAAGGTCCTGAATTTCATATTTTCCCAGGCAAGAGACAGCCAGACTCAGCACCATTCTGATCCTAAGAAACTCCCTAGGCCTCACCTAAGGAATACAAGTTTAGATCCTTTCTGCATTTGTCTTATCCTGTGATGAAAACCTAATTCAAACACTTATTTTGCCAAAGAAGCGTGTGTGAAAAATACACGTGAAAATGTGAATAAGATTAGGCTATATATACAAGCTGTATCAAAACTCCTAGCTGACTCAATCAAACTAGTAAAGTACCTGAAACATTTATTAGAAAAAAAATTGAAATAAATGACCCATGCAATCAAAAAAGTTAGTTGGAAAGGTTAAAACAGAGCAATAATTACCAAAACGTGTTCCATAAGATGTTAAGTGTGTCCCTGTTTTAAAAAAGAGAAGTGGTTATTCTGGTCAAATTTGTTTGGGACTACATGAGTTAAATGAGTTAAGTAGATTTTTTTTTCTATAGGACCTCTGAATATGGTATGAAACTTTTCCCAAACTCACTGACCATGGAATCTTTCTTTCCTAGAACATCTCATAAGATCACTGTAAAAGACAGATACACTAAGATAAATAAGGGAAAAAATATATTGAGAAAACATGTCAATCTGTTTTCTGATATTCATTAATGAAATTGACATATGATCTTTAAGAGACACATCCAAAATTGATATCTACTTGAGATTTTATTAAGCTAAGAATAAAAACATTTGTTTTAAACTGACATTTGTCAAATGTCTAGATGATTCTCAAAATCCCAACGATTATATTCCAGTACAAATATGCTATGTGTACCTTTAGAAAGTGGGCTTTGATATTTAAGGAGTGAAGAGCTGAACAGAAATAGGAGAAAAATGATTTTTAAAGTGATCTATGTTTGTCTTCCATGGAATTTTTTCCATCTTTTTAAAAAGAAGTTCCTTGGCCAATTCTGGCATCTCTTGGGAAATTACAAGCCAGGGTAAACCAGGAGCCTGCTATAACACTTCATTCTTATGCATCATTTAAAAGGCATGTACGCTTTGTGTGATTCCAATAACACTAGGCATACTGAAAACGGGGGTTATGTTAGGACCCCATAAATAATGCTTCATCTCATCACTTAGGTTGACAAACAAAGAAACCCTATGGAAGAGAGAAGTTACATTTTAGAATAAGGTGTCCTACTTTGCTAATAATTTGAAGACCTCAAGCCTACAACCACAAAGATGAGTAAGTCGATAAAACAGCACCCCTTGCTTTAAAAAGAAGTTGAGATTGATTTTTTTTTTGCAGAAATGATGGTTGAGAGGATTGTCCATGATCCATAAGAGTATAAAGTACTACTATAAAAATGAAACAGTCCTCTAAACCAAAGGAAAACGCTGAAAGTTAGTATGATAAAGAGATTATATTCAGACACTTAAGGATAGTAAGTGCATCAGTTTAAGCCAATCCAATATTCAACTGTGTCTGGTAGGGCTCTGAGGTGAGCCTCTTAGGAACCATTACATAGGAGACCAAAACCCTCTTGGGTAAAACTTTAAAAAATAAATAAATAAAGGAATGAGGCACACATGCTCAGTTCAGAATGATGTGCCAGAATCAAAGAAAAGATCTAACTATGAGGACAGCACAATATCAGTCACTCATTCCCCTGGCCTCAGAACTCGCAGACTCACGGCTAAGCACCCAGAACATGGGAGCATCCACTAAAGAGCACGTGAAAACATGAACACCTTGGGACACATACAGAGTATACAAGGTGACTGCAGAATTGGGGCTAGTCTTACCCCCCACAGTAGAAGATATTGATGGCTGATGCCATGATGGATTCATCAACACACTCGGCAATAGGCACTGGCAGCTTGGGCACAAGACACTGTTACTTCTAAAATCATCTCCATAGGGTGGCACAGGCAGCAAAGCTATTACTTTTCATAACAGAAGGCAGTAGACAGAATACATGGAATCAGGGTAAAAGAGAAAGAAAATAGAACATAGGATGCTATTTGGTAGTTAAAATAATAAATTCACTGATTGAAGATGATACACATCTTTAAGAATGCTATAACTATTTAGTAAACAAGTAAGAGTGATCTAGAGTTCTCACACAGTGAAATTGGAGCTGGGTCAGAGAAATACCAACTTGCAACAATTGTAACATTCTATTTTTATCCCCATGCTGGTGAGGTCTGAGAATTGAGAATTACATAAGAAAGAATTGCATAATATTGAAACTGCTTGTATTGGAAGAGTCCTGGCTGGCTGTGGTAGTCTTTGTAAACAATGGAAAATCTCCTTTAATTGAATTGGCTTAAGTTTGGTCCATTGTGAGAGGCTGTGAATTTGATAACCTATTAAGGTCATTTCCCTAACCACCACAAAGGTCCTAATGAATACTGCATTTTTTTACCTTACTCCCAAAGATCAGAACACTTGGGCTTCATCCTACTTAAGTTTTGTCATTTCCAAGCTACATATTCTAGACTGTTATTAAAAAAAAGCATTATAATCAAAGCCATAATGATCATCTACTTGAGTATTTTTAATAACAAAAATAATTTTTATAAAGATAGCTCATATTTTTACAGCATGCTAAGTATTTCAAAGTTCCTCCATGTGATTACATTATCCTATAAGAAGAGGTAAGACATGTGGTAGATAAGGAAACAAATTTATTGAATTGGCCAAGGACAAGCAATTACTGAATGATAAAACTGGGTTGAGAACTAACACCTCTGGACTGCTAGTCCAAGCCAACTCACTGAACCATACCAGACCGCCTCCTCTCCGGCACCCTCTCCCAGTCTTTGAGTCAATTCAACAAGCTCAAATGTTATCCATACCCACTAGACCATAAAGATCTAAAACAATGAACTTCATTAAGCTGTATTACCAAGAAGCATTAGGCAGTGAAATCTCCCTAGGGGTTTAAGTTCTTTTAAAGTAAAAGATGCTGTTTTTCTTTGAGTTTTCAAACTTTTCTTTATTAGTGTCTTTAATGAAATGAATGCCAACATCAGTTTATTAGTTTCTCCCTAGATGTCCTTACAAAACATTCAGTGGTGTGTTCTTCTCAAGTTGTAATGCTGTTCTTTCCATGAGTTGCACAACCCAACTGCCCAGCCAGAAGACAGACAAGGTATCCCCCGTAGAGGTCCAGTTACCCTGCCAGTTTATGCCTCCAGCACAAGGAATGACCACATTGTAATAAAAACTAATTCACTACAGGATAGAAATAGACAATAAGGGGGAAAAAAGACTTTCACAATAGTTAGAATGTTTGTTCCTCCCTTGAGGAGGCAAATATAAAGGTTATTTCTGTTGTTGATCAGTCATACAGACACACACAGGCACACACACATAAACATATCCAATCTACTCCTCATAAAAATAATCTCATTAGCCTCAGTCAGGAAAATCTCCATATGACTTTTTCTTTCTCAAGGTTTATTGAAGATATTGCAGCACAGCAGAAAGATTCAAACAACTTTGCGGGGTGTTTTGAAATTCATCCCAATTATAGGCTAAGTGACCTGCAGATTGGACAGACTGCCAAAGTCCAAGGGCTTAAACAATTCCTTAGTGTCAGAAATGATCTCCAGATCCAGGGCCGGGACCTCAGGAACATAATTATCTCTCCTTTCTCTCTCCTCCTCCTGCAGCTTGACGCAGATATCTCTCACTGGGTCTCTCTGAATCTGCTCCATCAGATTGTGACATAGCCTGCCTGCTACCTTGTTGTGGAGCTTTTTTCTGGGAATAATGGGAATAATAACCCACACACAGGCTTGCTGGTATGGAAGTTGTTGCCCAGGAGAGTATAGTGTGTCTCACTGATGACCTGGGCCACCTTCTTCAAGGTTTTGATGCAAACTCGGCCCATGTTCTTGGGTCCCCGGTAAAAGAGCTCCATATGACTTGTCTTTGGAGATCAATTCAAATAACTCAATCTGACATAATTCTACCTACAGTCAATAGTCAAGAATTACAAGAATGATAAAGATGTTCACCATGACATGATATCTGGAAATTCTCAAAATTTGTGTTACATTTTGTTGGTATAAGAGTTTATACGTTCTCAACACAAAAGAAACTACATGGATGATATTATTTATAATTATCTTCTCTCAAATACAAAATTTACTATAATGCTTCCTTTTCCTTTTGATATTCTTCAGCAGATGAATAAAATGATTCATATTAAACTCATATTATCTTTGCATTATCACAGATTTTTCTTCTTTTTGCTTTTTCACCCTTTTTGCTATACTTTAATATAACTTCATTAAATTCAAGGGACAATTTGGGAAATAAGATCTTATATATCCAAAGAATTTTCATATTGAACTTATCCAAAGAATGCAAGTAATGATATTCATAAAACTTTGCAATGGATATTGTAAACCACACACAAGTCTTTGGCCTTCTTCATGATTACACTTGACAGAATTATCTAAACCAAAACATCCAGGATAATGAGAAACTCTTTTGATCTATAATATTTTAAAAGATATTTTTTATGGGAATGTAGGCATATATCATGTATAGTATATATGCACTACACACACACATACACCCTTAGAAGAATATAAAAGATTCTTTTCAGAGGAACTTTCTTTTTGTTATTTTTTGGTCATATAAAAAATAATTTTATTTTGAATGTAATAAAACCTCCATTAGAGCATGTGTGAAAATCTCTCGAAATGTTTTCAATAATACAAAACACAGCAGAAATTCATTAATATCATTTTTCTAACAGCTAAAAGATAATTTTTTTATTCATTCAAAAATCCCTTTGTCTTTGTTCCTGAGCTAATTAGATAGAGTTTTGGTGGGTTTTTTTTTTTTCTTTTTTGAAGGCCTAAAATTTTAGTCCTGGTTTTTCACCCAGTAACTTTGAGGTTTTCAAGGGACTCCAGATTGAAGAATTTGTGCAAATAGAATGTCTTAGAACCGACTTCACAGGTATGTGGTGATTATAAAACAGAATTTCTGCCTAGGGATTAGGGGGGATACATATTAAAAATATAGCCTAGCTCTTGACAGCAGCCATAGTAGGAGGCCCGCAAGCAGAAACAGGAACACTTAAATATCTCTTTTACTCCCTCTGCTGGTTGGTTTCATAAAGCGAGGAATGAGTGCTTTGATCTCTTTCCAGAAATGTTGATGCATTGTCATTTTACCAGATGTTCAAAATTTAGGTGTCAAGACTTGTGTATTTGGTATGTTATGACTGAGTTGTTGAGTTTTTGATTTTCCAGATTATAAATGAGCATGAAATATTAGATAGAGATACCATGAAAATGGAAGTTCCATTAAATTAACAGACCAGAGGTTATCAAGCATGGCACAAAAGGGAATATAGGACATCCTCAGCTTAATATAAAATGACCTCATAGAGGGTAAAAACACATATATAAAATTACTTAAAAATAGGGCAGACTGTAATTAAAAACTAAACTCTATAATACTGACTACATGTTGTAGACTTCAGAGAGCGGGAAAATTTCATAAATAGGAGATAGGAGTTGCGTGAAGTCTTAAAAATGAGTGATACAGAACACAAGCTAGAAAGCGATAGGAGTGATTGTTGAGGGAGCAAGATGTACTATCATCAATAATATGCTCTTTGACTTCTCCACCCAAGCACAACCTTCTTCCTATACATACTATTGTAAACAATAGCAATAGCAAAAACAGCACTCTCATACATGGCATGAAGAAAATATCTATATTACAAATTAAAACATGGGCATCCTCTCCTCAAATGTGAGTACCCATAACCATTCAGTCACCATAGCTATCTGTGAGGGATAGTCAGTCTTTCTCTATCCTATTCAGTCACAAGCCAGTTTTGATATGCTGCTACCAATGGATCAAATGATAAAGTTAATTACCAATTATACACTGTTTATAAAAATACTAGAGAATGACTAGAAAAAAGATATACTTAAGACTATTACAGGGTCCTTCCTCACCAAGACAAACCTTTCAACTCATTTGAGGAGCTTTGATTCCATTATCTGATTCAGGTTAGGCAAGTGTGAGAAGGACCATGAATTTCCAATGTGGTGGGCCACACAGGTCACTGCTAAACCTAAAGGGTTTTTAAGTAGGACCTCAGTGAGATATCAACAATTTTACTTCTAGAATCCCCAGGATCAATGAGCTACTCCCAAAGTTTTCTGTGTGTCAAACTATTATTATCACTCTCACCCTGCTGATTATCATGGGAACCACACCACCTTACTTTCAATTGAGTGTTGCTATTTGGTCTCAGTCAACACGGAAGGCCAATATATGTAGTAGTATCATCCCAGCATACAGATGATATTCATTGCAGTCCTTCTCAAGAATGCTGCACTCCCCTCCCTAGTGAATTCCTTAACGTCTAATGAAGAATGTATTTCTTTTTTTATTATTATTGTTTTCAGGAATAGAATTTAGTAATTCATCATTTACGTATAACACCCAGTGCTCATCCCAACAAGTGTCCTCTTTAATGCCTCTCACCCATTTAGCCCATCCCCCCACCCAACACCCCTCCAGCAATCCTCAGTTTGTTCTCTGTTTTTAAGAGTCTCTTATGGTTTATCTCCCTGTTTGTTTTCATATTATTTTTGCTCCACTTTCCTTATGTACATCTGTTTTGTATCTTAAATTCCACATGTGAGTGAAATCATATGATATTTGTCTTTCTCTGACTTATTTCACTTAACATAATACACTCTAGTTCCATATATACCACATCTCCTTTATTCATTCATCTGTCGATGGACATTTGGACTCTTTCCATACTTTCGTTATTGTTGATAGTGCTACTATAAACATTGGGCACATGTGCCCCTTCGAAACAGTACTCTTGTATCCTTTGGATAAATACCTAGTAGTGCAATTGTTGGATCGTAAGGTAGTTCTGTTTTTAATTTTTTAAGGAACCTCCATACTGTTTTCCAGGTGGCTGCACCAGTTTGCATTCCCACCAGCAGTGCAAAAGAGTTCCCCTTTCTCCACATCCTCACCAACATCTGTTGTTGCCAGAGTTGTCAATTTTAGCCACTCTGACAGGTGTGAGGTGATATGTCATTGTGGTTTTGATTTGTATTTTCCTAATGATGAGTGAGGTTGAGCATCTTTTCATGTGTCTTTTAGCCACTTAGATGTCTTCTTTGGAAAAGTGTCTATTTATGTCTTTAGCTCATTTCCTCACTGGATTATTTGCTTTTTGAGTGTTGATTTTGATAAGTTCTTTATAGATTTTAGATACTAACCCTTTATCTGTCATTTGTAAATATCTTTTCCCATTCCATCAGTTTCCCTTTAGTTTTGCTGATTGTTTCCTTTACTGTGCTACATCCTCTTGGGGAACAAACCTGGGAGATACCAAATCTCCCTAAATTATTCAGATTTATCTTTCTATGAGATACCATCTCTGTCATTTTAACTTCATTTGGCACATTCCATTGATGAGTCCAGGTTTGAGGCAATGAGGCAAATAATCAGAAAAATTTCCAGGTGTTCAAGCTTGTACATTGAATCTATTTACGTCTACATTTTTGGCGCATCTATTCACACATTCAACAAATATTTATCCAGTATTCACTAGGTGTCTGACAATATCTTAGGCACTGGAAATACAGCATGAATAGAGCAAACAAAACTCCTTGGCTTCCTGGAGTCTACATTTGATAGGGAGAGGGAAGACAATAAACAAATATGTTAAAATACATAGTGCATTGGAAGATGATTAGTTTAGCACAGTAGAAAGAAACAGAGCAGATTAAAGGAAACTGGGGGCATTTTAGTGTGTCATTTTAAGCAGGGGGATCAGATTAAGCAACTATGAGAGAATGACATTGAGCAAAGTGAAGAAGTAAGAGACACAAATATCCAAGGAAAGAGCATGCCAGGCAGAGGGCACAGCAAATGCAAAGCCTCAGGCTTATGTAAGATCAGCAGGGATGCCAGTAGCACCAGAACAGAGTGAGCAAGTGGGAGAATTATTGTTAGCATTATATTTTAGGTAAACTCATAGTTTCGGAAATAAAAGACAATACAAGTCCCAGTTTCCGACTTCTCAAAATTCAGTTTCAGATTTGTTAATAAAGTGTGCTGACTTATTTTATATTAGTAAATACTTCATGGCAACCAGCTTATCACTAGTTTTCTAAAATATCTGGGTCAAATTAACAAGACTAAGTCAAAGCTGTTCTTTCCAACATAGTCAACTTGTAACAAGTTTATCAATTGTCTATTATGATTCTCTCTAGTTATTACAAGCTATGAGGGAATTATCACCATGAGCTGAGTATTACAAAGTAGGAATATAATGCGAAGACTTAAGCACCATGATCAAAGATAATTAAAGTTTCTTTTCAAATAAAGCAAACTTTCAAAGAGCTTGTTAAAAAGCCTGGCAATATCTTCTAACTTGTCAATAAACATATATATTTTTTATAGTTTGGCTTTTCTATTTTTAATTGGCATGCTTTAAGAAAAACAACCAAGTCATAGCTTTTGAATGGGGAAATTAATGATTGATTGGCCTCTAGGCAAATAACTTAATTAAAGCTATATGCTGAGTGCCTGGTTAGTTTAAAAAATTGAATATAGAAATTCATTTCTTGTTTGAGAAATTTGTGGTTCACCTCAGTTTTTAAAATAGATTATATATTATGGAAACAATGTGTTATAATATGGAATAAACATTCATTAATAGTCAATGATATCAATATCCCCATTTTTACATAGCAAAGCCTCACTGAATAAGCCAGAGCTGTAACCTCATATTAATGGATGACGTGACAGAGAAATGACTTTTTCAATAAAGGCTTTTCAAAGGTAATCTGCTGATCTAGAACTAATCATTTATATAGAGAAATTAAGTAAATCAAGATGGAAATGATAGAACTTCTTAAACCCCATTTCAGTGGAAAGGTTAATTTTCACGTTATTAGTTGATTCTAGTGTATGTTTGCTATGTACCCTGTCCCTAGCACTGCATTAAATTATTTACAAACGTAATCTGATGTCATCATCATAATAGGCAGGTATTATTATCCCCATTTTACAGATGAGAAAACTGGGGGTCCAAGTTAGATGGACCTTCCTGATATCATACATATAGAACACTCTAATCCTACTTTACCACAGCCCAAGCTGACTCTGTCATTCTCTCTGACTCCTGGCACCAGCATCATTTCCTTCAATGCCTTTATTATTTTCCCTTATCACCATCTTACAACATTTCCTACAGTTTTTTCAGGTTACTATTGATTAAGAAATCCATTCACGAGGTGCTTGGTTGGCTCAGTTGATTGAGCGTCCAACTCTTGATTTCAGCTCAGGTCATGATCACAGGGTCATGGAATTGAGCCCCATGTCAAACTTCACGCTGAGTAGGATCATGGAGCCTTCTTAAGATTTTCTCTCTCTCTCTCTCTCTCTCTCTCTCTCTCCCTCTGCTCCTCTCCCTTGCTCACTAGCACTTGCTTGTGCTCTCTCTTTCTCTCTAGAAAAGAAAGAAAGAAAGAGAAAGGAAGGGAGGAAGGAAGGAAGGAAGGAAGAAAAAAGAAAGAAAGAAAGAAGAAAGAAAGAAAGAAAGAAAGAAAGAAAGAAAGAAAGAAAGAAAAAGAAGGAAAGAAAGAAAGAAAGAAAGAAAGAAAGAAAGAAAGAAAGAAAGAAAGAAAGAAAGAAAGAAAGAAAGAAAGAAAGAAATACATTCAGGGTGCCTGAGTAGCCCAGTCAGTTAAGCATCCAACTTTGGCTCAGGTCATGATCTCACAGTTCATGAGTTTGAGCCCCATGTCAGACTCTGTGCTGACAGCTTGGAGCCTGGAGACTGCTTTAAATTCTGTGTCTCCCTCTCTCTCTGCCCCTCCCCTGCTCATGCTCTGTCTCTCTCTCTCTCAAAAATAAAAAATAAACATTAAAATAATTTTTAAAAAAAGAAATACATTCACAACAGGAAACTATTCTGTTATGTTGTAAGCATCAACTTGGCCTATACTATATTAAGAAACATAACAAATGAGCAATTGCACAGTCATACTCAAGATACAAACAGTTAAATTTTCTTCATAGTCGTGTTTGTTTTTAACAGAACACAAAAGCATATAGAGATTCATGCAGGTATGTGGGAAGCAATATTTTACTTCAAATACTGATGAAAACTCTTGTGTATATATGTTCATGTACAAAATTTCATGAAACATACTATTAATGTTTTGGATACAGCAATTACCTAAGAGATTTTAATAGAATTTTCTCATGCTAGTGCTATTCTTGAGAAGAATATCTGTTTCTAAGTCTTAAAGTACTATTATTGTTATTTGGAAGTATTGTTATTAAAATTTAGACATGATTTAGATATATTTTTATTTAAGTTTTAGTTAACTAAGTAACTTCCAAATAATATTTATATTGGTTAATTATTTTTAAAAGGCCCACCTGGGGTGCCTGGGTGGCTCCGTCAGTTGAGCGTCCGACTTCGGCTCAGGTCATGATCTCACAGTTCGTGGGTTTGAGCCCCGCATGGGGCTCTGTGCTGGCAGCTCAGAGCCTGGAGCCTGCTTCCGATTCTGTGTGTCCCTCTCTCTCTCTGCCCCTCCCCTGCTCATGATCTGTCTCTCTCTCTCAAAAATAAATAAAAATGTTAAAAAACAATTTTTAAAAGCCCCACCTTATTTAGCAAACCCTTAATGGATAATATAAGTACATTAATCAATTTCAAACTTCCCAAATCTTACAACTATAATTTCACATAGTCCTATAATTTTCTTAAATGCCAAGGAAAACTGTTCTGGTAACCTCATCTCATTCCAGGAAAATTCTATCACTAAAAAATACACTTCCATAAAAGACAATCTACACAAAAACAGTTCTACTCCTTTTACACATGGAAATCACTTTCTCTCCAAAAACAAAACCAAATGGAAAATTGCTTTTTAGGCCAAAAATATAATAATAATACATTTTTAAAAATTTGGTCAAAAATTTTAATCTTTACATTAAATGCTTTCCATTATCTGTTTGTGAAATCTTTAACCAGATCTCAGAATAGGACTTGCCTCCTGGTTTAATTGTCCTGTTTAGAATCTTCAAATTTTCCTCTTTGGTGAATATAAGAGGTACAAAATTAAGGGCTCTGAGCTTCCTCATAGACGTTTATCAGTTTCCTTTGGCTCTCTCTGTAAAGGACTCAGGATAAAAATGGACTAAACTGATGAATAAGGAAAAGGCACCTTGGGGCCACCAGCTGCACATGAGCCAGGATTAGACAGGTGCTAAAAAGCGAGCTCACTATTGTGTTCACAACAATGTCTCATATGTATCCAGCACTGCATACATTTCCTCATTTAGGCTTCCTAAGAAGTCTAAAAATTAGGCACAGCAAGCATTTCCATCCCCACTTCCCCATGAGGAAATTGAGACTCACAGTGATTTGAGTGACTTGCCTGATGTTACCAGCAGTATCAAGGCTTGAAGCCAGGTCTCTGATACCTGGTAGACTCCATATCACTGTAATAGATGCCTTCTATGAGGAAATAAATTAAAAGATAAACAGTTATGTCAAATAATCTTTTTCCTAGCTGAGTAATAGTATTATACTCCACAGAGGCATGTGTCCAGGTGATAGTAATGGCTAAATTACCACAAAGATTATAGAACTACTAGGAGAAGGAGGCTATGAAGGGAGGAACAGTAAAACCTTATGTGAAATATTGAAGGTTTGGTATTGGGTGCATACTCAAGATACAATTGTGATGTCTTAATGATGAACTGATGGTTTTATGGCTATAAAACATTCAGTTTCATCTATGATATCTCTTTGTTCTCATCTATTTTCTTTGAAATATCTATTGTTTGGTTGTAATACAGTCACATCAGGTTTCTATGATTTATGTTAACATGGTGTATTTTTTTCATCCCTTTACTTTCAATTTAGCTGTGTCCTTATATTTAAGATGTGTCTCTTGTAAATCATGTATTTGGATCTTATTTTGATATACTATCTCTGTAATCTGACTTTCTCTGCCTTTTAATTGGAGGACTTAATCCATTTACACTTAATGTAATTACTAATACAGTTGGGCTTAAATTTACCATCATTCTATTTGTTTTCTATTTGCCTTATCAGGGTTATTTTCTTTATCGTTTCCTGACATCCTTTGAGTAAAATGTTTTGAGTATTTTTGTTTTGCATTACACTTCCTATTTTCTATTAGCTTTTTAGCTATATCACTTTCCATTAGTCTTTATGTAGTTTCTGTAGTAATTATAATATGCATCTTTGTCACAGGACACTTGAATTAATATTATATCACTTCATAAATAATGTAACAACCTTACAACAGTATGATTCCATTTGCCTTATTCTATGTGCTATTCTATATGAAATTATTCTCATACATTTTGTATCTGTATAAATTATAAACTTTCAGTTCTCTGAAACTATATTTGCTTTAGATAATCAATTGTCTTTTAAAGAAATGTTATACATAATCTTCTTCATTTACCATATATTTACATTTTCCTGTATATTTTATTCCTTATTACAGATCTGACTACTACTTGGGACCATTTTTTTTTCAGCCTAAAGAACTCCCTTTAGTATTACAGTTGACCCTTGAACAACACAAGTTTGAACTGCTTGAGTCCACTTATATACAGATTTTATACAGTACTAAAATGCATTTTTTCTTCCTTGTGATTTTTGTAATAACATTTTCTTTTCTCTAGCTTACTTTATTGTAAGAATACAGTATATATAATACAAAATACAGGTTAATTGACTGTTTGTTATTGGTAAGGCTTACAGTCAACAGTAAGCTATAGTAGTTAAAGTTTGAAGGGAATCAAAAGTTTTACACAGATATTTTACTATGCAAGGGGTCAGTGCCCTTAACCCCACATTGTTAAAGGGTCAACTGTACAGTATAAACTTCTGGTGGTAATTTCTCCCAGCTTTTGTATGTCTGAAAAAGGCTTAAATTAAAACTCATTTTTGAAAGCTATTTCTGCTGGGTATAGAATTCTAAGTTACAGTAGGTTTATCTTTTTCACTACTTTAAAGATGTAATTCCATTATGTTCTGGCTTCTGTTGTTTCTGATTACAAGTTACCTTTACTCTTATCTTGTTCATCTAAATGTATTGCATTTTTCCCCCTCTGGTTACTTTATAATTTTTCCCTTTATCTTTGGTTTTCAGCAAGGTCACTATGATGTGTCTCTGTGTAGCTTGTTTGTATTTACCCTGCTTGTGGTTCACTGAACTTCTTGAATATGAGAAGTAATGGTTTTATTTTTTTTTTAAACTTTATAGTTTATTGTCAGGTTGGTTTCCATATAACACCCAGTGCTCTTCCCCACAAGTGACCTCCACCAAGACCACCCCCCCCATTACCTTTCCCCCTCCCCTTCCCCCCTCAGTTTGTTTTCAGGATTCAAGAGTCTCTCGTGTTTTGTCTCCCTCCCTCTCCCTAACTCTTTTCCTCCTTCCCCTCCCCATTGTCCTCTGTTGGGTTTCTCCTGTTAGACCTATGAGTGCAAACATAAGGCATCTGTCCTTCTCTGCCTGACTTATTTCGCTGAGCATGACACCCTCGAGGTCCACCCACTTTGCTACGAATGGCCAGATTTCATTCTTTCTCATTGCCATTTAGTATTTCATTGTATAGATGAACCACATCTTCCTAATCCATTCATCAGTTGATGGACATCTAGGCTCTTTCCATGATTTGGCTATTGTTGAAAGTG
>CM053577.1:75251206-75284690 GCA_028646485.1 Cryptoprocta ferox
GAAATCAGCTGCATTTTTATACACCAATAATGAAGCAACAGAAAGAGAAATCAAGAAACTGATCCTATTCACAATTTCACAAAAAAAACCCATAAAATACCTAGGAATAAACCTAACCAAAGATGTAAAAGATTTGTATGATGAAAACTATAGAAAACTTGTGAAGGAAATTGAAGAAGAGACAAAGAAATGGAAAAACATTCCATGCTCATGGATCAGAAGAATAAATATTGTTAAAATGTCAATACTACCCAAAGCAATCTACACACTCAATGCAATCCCAACCAAAATTGCACCAACATTCTTCTCAAAGCTATAACAAACTATCCTAAAATTTGTAGGGAACCACAAAAGTTCCAAATAGCCAAAGTAATATTGAAGAAGAAAACCAAAATGGGAGGCATCACAATCCCAGACTTTAGCTTCTAGTACAAAGCCATAATCATCAAGACAGTATGGTATTGGCACAAAAACAGACACATAGACCAATGGAATAGAATAGAGAACCCAGAATTAGATGCACAAATGTATGGCCAATTAATCTTTGACAAAGCAGGAAAAAGTATCCAATGGAAAAAAGACAGCCTCTTTAACAGATGGTGCTGGAGAACTGGACAGCAACATGCAAAAGAATGAAACTAGACCACTCTCTTACACCATACATAAAAATAAACTCAAAATGGGTGAAGAATCTGAATGTGAGGCAGGAAACTATCAAAATCCTAGAGGAGAAAGCAGGAAACAACCTCCTTGACCTCTACCGCATCAATTTCTTACTTGACACATCCCCGAAGGCAAGGGAATCAAGAGCAAAAATGAACTTTTGGGACCTCATCAAGATAAAAAGCTTCTGCACAGCAAAGGAAACAATCAACAAAACTAATAGGCAACAGACGGAATGGGAAAAGATAGTTGCAAATGACATATCGGATAAAGGGCTAGTATCCAAAATCTACAAGGAACTCACCAAACTCCACACCCGAAAAACAAATAATCCAGTGATGAAATGGGCAGAAGACATGAATAGATACTTCTCCAAAGAGGACATCCAGATGGACAACAGACACATGAAACGATGCTCAGCGTCACTCATCATCAGGGAAATACAAATCAAAACCACACTGAATGCCTTCTCATGGCAGTCAGAGGGGCTAAAATGAACAAATCAGGAGACTATAGATGCTGGCGAGGATGTGGAGAAACGGGCACCCTACTACACTGTTGGTGGGAATGTAAACTGGTGCAGCTGCTCTGGAAAACAGTGTGGAGGTTCCTCAAAAAATTAACCATAGAACTCCCCTATGACCCAGCAATAGCACTGCTAGGAATTTACCCAAGGGATACAGGAGTGCTGATGTATAGGGGCACATGTACCCCAATGTTCATAGCAGCACGTTCAACAATAGCCAAATCATGGAAAAAGTCTAAATGTCCATCAACTGTTGAATGGATGAAGAAGATGTGGTTTATCCATACAATGTAATACTACATGGCAATGGAAGGAATGAAATCTGGCCATTTGTAGCAATGTGGATGGAACTCGAGGGTGTTATGCTAAGTGAAATAAGTCAGGCAGAGAAGGACAGATACCATATGTTTTCACTCATAAGTGGAACAGGAGAAACTTAACAGAGGATCATGGGGGTGGGGAAGGGGAAAAAATAGTTGGGGAGAGGGAGGGAGGCAAACCATGAGAGATTCTTGAATACTGAGATCAAACTAAGGGCTGATCAGAGTGGAGGAGAGGGGAGGGGGGGTGATGGGCATGGAAGAGGGCACTTCTTGGGATGAGCACTAGGTGTCATATGGAAACCAACAGGACAATAAACTATAAAGGGAAAAAATTTAAAAAAATAAAAATAAAATAAAATAAATAAAAAGAAGAAATCAGTATATGTGCAGTGTTTCCATGCTATCATTTTCCAACTCCGCTGTGCTTGAATGCTCCTGCAGATAATTAAATACATTCACAAAGTGAATTAATGTTTAACTCTCTGCTCTGACCAGCAAGATCCTTCAGAATACGTCATAAAGTTTCAATTCTCAGATGAATACATTTTACTTTACTCCACCTTATAAAAGATTTAAAGGATGGAAGATTTTAATGCAGAACATTTTATCTACCATCCACTTAGATTCCTTTTGGCAGAGGGCAAACTGTTTCTCTAATATTCCATGTAGTCTTAGAAACAAAGGAATGAAAGGTAAAACTCACAGCCTAATTTCATATATATCAGTCAAATATAGTAGTTGGTCAATATTTTTTGTCCCATCTATACAATATATTTCAAAGAAGGCAACTCAGATGGCTGAGTATTTTCTAAGCAGTACCCTCCAGTCCCCTTCTTTAGATAAGTACTTTGTTTCTCTTAAATTTTAAATTGTCTTTAAATTTTTTTTCAAAAAAAAAACGGAATCTATTGTTCAATGTTCTAAATCTTACTAAGATGAAGAATTATAACATTAAAACATTATCTTAGGGTTAATGGATATAGCATTTTACTGAGAGTTTTAACTTTTAGGAAAACAATATTGGTGAACATTTAACAATTCATTAACAATGGCCAAAACATTACCCTAGTTTGTGTTTTTGGAAGTCATAGATGGTTAGACTGATTCATTTTGTCAAATGAATAGAAAGCCAGTGTTGCAATTTTATCTGCATGACCATAGCATTTCTTCAGATTCTTTAGGATCATCAGGCTAAGTTACAAGGCAAGGTATCCCAAATATTGGACCATAACCTGCCTACATGACCCACTGGTAACATGGGCATATGCTGTGTCCCAATCTCCTAAGTAATGTTGTCTGTATTTGCTATACCTTTTCGAATCAAAATTGCTTCTCAACTCGAGTGGCAACGGAGTGACAAGAGTACTTGCCTCTGACTCTTCATCTGCTCTTCTGAAGAGCTAGAAGACATAGAGAGAAGAAGGAAATAAGGGAGGGACACAAGCACTTGACTACACAGAAATCTATAAGGCTGGTCCATCACTGTGGGCTTTTTTTTTAATTTTTAAACAAAATAATCTTTATTTGCTCAGCACACACTCCTGACCCTCCTCTTCACTCCACCTTCTACCCTGTGCAGTTATGCTGGTAATGGAAGAAGGGGAAGTGCACCTTTCTCTGTATGAACAGAGAATGAAAAAGGAGTGAGAAGGACCCCAGTGGAGAAAGAAACAGGGGAGAAAGGAAAAGGAAGTGAACATAAGAGCACCACTGCCGGAGTGCATGGTTTAGGGAACACTCAGTCAAGGTTGCCCCTCTGGCTCCATCTGTATGAGAATCAGTAAAATATATTTCTTGGTTTGCTCTACCCAGCATTCCTTCTCCACCTTCGGGCATCGGTGACCAGTACCTCACTCCATCCCTCTTCTGGGTAAACTGGTCTTCCCTCGTGTCATGTGGTTCTGCTGTGCTGTCAATAATAGAAAATCACCCTAACAAAATAAAAATGAGATTTCTCTTTCTCTCACATGCAAACACTTATGTAGAGGTGGGCACATGAACTGAGCTCAGCTAATTAGATGCTCTGTGGAGATCTTAACTCTAAGAGGACACGCCCACAGGAGCAGAAAGTAGCACCCATAGGTTTGGGCCTCAAGTTTCTGAGGCTTATGTCCCTGTAGTTCCCCAAGTTTTGTCTCTCCCAAGTCCCGATTTTTCAAATCTTCTTTTAATTCTCTGAGCATTCCATTAATATCCCCCTGTATATGCCTTTTTCTTGCTTGGCTTAGATCACTTTCCTTTGCTTACATCAAAGAACCTGAACTAATGTGGCAGGGATCACATTCAGAGCATTTTGAGGCAAAGGTAACTTGTAGAAGTAGCCTTGGATTTGGGTGGTGGAGGTGTTGAGGTTAGGGATGTTAAAAAGAAAACTAGTCTTGGTTTAACCCAGATTCTTTATGTAACACTGAGCAATTAGAACACCTCTCTGAAGCCCATATTTCACTCTACAAAACAAGGGGTCAAGCTTAGACACATTTTTTTTCCAGCTCAAAAATTCAACAGTTTTAATGAATGAAAGGGAACTGAGTGGAAGATAGGAGTGTAGTGTTTGGCATGGATCCGCTTTGCTGATACAACTTCAGAGGACTTGAAGGAAGTTTTTTGGAAGAATTGTGGGCTCTTTAGCACTGTAGCCCTCTCCCACTGAGAGGGCTCAGCTATCAGCTGACCAGCTGAAAGCTGCTGCCAAAGAGACCTTTGGCCAATGGGACCAGCTGCAAAGTCCAGGGCCACATATATGCTGACTGAAGAAAGCCAGTAAGGGGCTGCTGGCTCGAGCCTATGCCAGAGTCCTGCCAACAGCTACCATTTGTAGCTGTGGCTATGAGCCTGTGAGCCTTATGACTCTGAGCTGTCCAGACCTTGCCATCTTGTTATGAATCACTCTAAGAATTTGAATGAGAAAAGAGAATGCAGGCTTTTGCATGTATTTCTTGATGAGAATGAACAGAAGTTCCCTACCAGTAATGTCTGTGGCATTTATACCAAGAAGATGTATACAAGGGAAAGCAGATGGATCTGTGAAAATCTCCCCAGGCCATTTGATCCCAGTGTGCTGCACCCAAGTGTTTCTTTTCAGGTGGCTCACAATGTGGGACGATGGAACAACTATGCCATGGTAGCACAAGAGAAAATCCAAGGGTGGAAGCTGTCACGCTTCCCAAAGAAGAGCCCGGAGAAAGGAAAGTAGTTTTCCCAGAAAACAACAAGCCAACTTGCTTCAACAAATAGTATTAGTCTTAAGCCACTCTTAACTCTAGAAAATGTGAAACAAAATGGAATGACGATTCAGATCACCATCTTATATTCTGCGGAATGAAAAGATGGTTCTGAAATTAAGATTTCCCAAGCTAACTGGGACCTCTAGAAAGTAGAACTCAAGAAAAGGATGTAGTAAATTTTGGAAATTTCTCCTGTATTTCCTCTCTTCCATTCTTAAATTACACCAAAGCCCCAACAGGTAACACCAATGAATAGAAGGCTCATTTACAAGCCAAACATTAAACAGTGTTGTTCTCAAAGTTAAGCTGTGCGGATACATGTGGGACCAGAATAGCCCTACTTGAAGCTTGTTGATGACTATCAGATCAGGTTGAGAAGACCTACACTTCACACAGATAGACAAGAAATAGCAAACAATAAAGACTAAGAACACAGATTGGTATCTCTTCTTTATTCCCAGCTACTAAAAATGAGTAAGAAGAAATAAAAGAGATAGATATTTATGAGTATAACCTACACACCAATGCTAAACGATTTCCAAATTTTGAAGGAAAAGCTTCTAGATGTCACCCATCCTAGATGTTATATTTTACCACCTAAATTCAAATTACAGGAGGGTGCCTGGGTGGCTCAGTCAGTTAAGCATCCGACTTTGGCTCAGGTCATGAACTCGTGGTTCATGAGTTCCAGCCCTGTATCGGGCTCTGCACTGACAGCTCAGAGCCTGGAGCCTGCTTCGGATTCTGTGTCTGCCTTTGTCTCTGTTCATTCTCCGCTCACACTCTGTTTCTCTCTCTCTCACAAAAATAAATAAAAGATTTTTTAAAAATCTTTAATAAAAAATAAAAAATAAATTCAAATTACAGGAGTCCTTCCAAATTGAGGCAGCACAGGAAAAACATATTTTGCTGTAAGCAATAAGCACAGTGCATTCTCATGGAAGCATAGTAAATCCCCTTCATTGAAGGGACCTGAGTAGTAGCAACTGAAATAGCTAAAGCATCATTTTGAGCACTGTGTTCTACGTAAATGAGTTCATTGAGATATTAATAGGTATTTTGCAAACAGTGCTTCCATGATCAAATAATTTAAAGACATTCACTTTATGGAGATGTTCAATGCATATCACCATTTCAAAGACTCTGGGAAAGCCTGCTTTCAGATAGCTTATTTCTTTTTATATAAAGTAGTGTTTCTAGAAATTATTTGGCCATGGGACTACTTTTTCATATAAAAATTATTTAAAATCTTTTGGAGTAGTTTTTTAAAGAATATAATTTAGGAAATATATACCTACAGAAATGAATGAAGTTTACCTAAAGGCTAAATTTTTAACAACTATAGACCTGGAAATCTCTTTCCCCGTTTGTCCATGATACTAAATACAAGAAAATTACAAGTCCAGCCTGAACTTTAGTGAATTAGTTTGGAGTGTGATACCACTTGAGAAGCAAAGTTCCAATTCTGTTTCAGCCACTCACTGGCTTTGTTATTGGACAACTTAAACTTCATGAACCTTAGTCTTGAAGAGTGAGAAAATAATTAAGTAATATAATGTGTAAATCGTTTAGCACTATATCCAGCACACAGTAAGTACTCAAAATGTAAGTATTATTATTAGAGAATCCATTAATAAAGAATTGATTCCATGAATAAAGAAAAAGACCTAGACATAACTAGTACAGGATTTCTGTAAGAAAGCCCATTTCACCAGTGCCTGAATAAAGGATTAATGTTTAACAACAGATCTGTAGGCAGGCATACCATGTATTATTGCTATGTGCTCCTTAAATAGGCCAACTGTTACTCTGACTTAAAGTTTTCATACTCTAGTGACAACATGGATGGACCATGAGAACATCATGTTAAGTGGAATAAATCAAACAGAGGAAGAAAAATACTTTATGATATCCCCTATATGTGGAATGTAAAAAAGCCAAACTGGCAAAAATGAGAAGTAAAATCTGGTTACCTGGGTGTAAGGGGTAGGATTATATATAGAATGTTCTTTTAGGATACAACTTGAAATGAGAAGTACATAAATAAGTTCTAGAGATCTAATGCATAGTATAGTGAAAACAGCAAAATTATAATCATCAAACTTGCCAAGAGACTAGAACTTAATTATTCTAAGCACCAGAAAGAAATGCCAATGATGTAACATGATAGAGCTGCTAATTATTGCTACAATGACAATCAAATTACAATATATAAATGGTATCAAATTTATTAAAAAGTCTTCATACTCACTTCCCTGTGTGTGGATGTGTGGAATGTCTTCTCCTAGGTGTGCATAGAGCTTGTTTCTCAGCTCCCTCAGAACCTTTATCCGTGGGGTCACTAACCTCTGAGGTTTTCCATGATCACCTTACACAAAATGGCAACAATTCCCACCACCTGCAGAACAGCAGTTTTTCTCCACAAGCACCAAACAGCATTGGACATACCACAAATTTACTTGCTGTTATCTTGGTTCCCCGACCATAATACGAGGTCTATGATGCCCTGTCTCTCTCTTTTTTTTTTTTTTATTACTATGGCTTCATCCCCTTGAATAGTATCTGACCCACAGTAGGTATTTATAAATATCTGAATAAGCATTTTGAAGGTAAATATCTTCATTTCACCCCCTCATTAGTTTTCTAGGGACAAAAGTAAACACTAGATCCCATTTTTGAAGTCACTGTTATGATTTTTTTTAATTTTTTAAGTTTATTTATTTATTTTTGAGAGGGAGAGAGAAAGTGATGGGGGTGGGGAGGTGTAGAGAGAGAGGGAGAGAGATAATCCCAAGCAGGTTTCGTACTGTCAGCATGGAGCCGATACAGGGCTCAAACTCACAAACTATGAGATCATGATCTGAGTTGAAACCAAGAGTCAGACGCTGAACCGACTGAGCCACCCAGACACCCTTAAAATCACCATTATGTCTCTTTTGTTGCCTTTTTTCTAAAAATGTTCTAGAGAGTCAAGGTGAAATTTAAAACTTTAATTTAAAATTCAAACCTACAACATTAATATAGTCATTTATCCTTATAAATCACAAATTTATCCTTTATGCTCTTTCTTTAAAAGTTGTACAAAGCATACACGATTAATTAACCCAAAAACAGTTGTCAAGATTACATATAGTTAACCTCACGAATTTCCCTACATTCCTCAAATTTTAAACAGAATAGTAATATGAGATTTGTCTTTAAAATTAAGCTCTTCTTCATCCCATCTAAACCCCTAACCATGTGAGCTAAGCAAATAAGCATCTGTAAAGAAACTGCCCAATGAACATGTTTTATTCTACATTCCCCTTATCTATAGAACAGTGTTGCCTTACCCTGGTTAATATCTCATGTGGCCTTCCTCCAACCCGTCGATCCAGTCATTCTTGGGCTGGATCTCCCTTAGAATTCCCCTTTTATATTCTTATGTCCCTTGCTCACAAAACCCAACAGTGTAAGTGTGGGTATGTGTGTGTATGTGTGTGGTATGTTGGTGTGTGTGTGAGTGTGTGTGTGTGTGTGTGACAGAGAGAGAGAGAGAGAGAGAGAGAGAGAGAGAGAGAAATTCTTAAAATAGCTTTAACTATTTTGCCTTCCTGACATTTATAACATCCACTCATGTTCCAGTACTGGGGATCATCCTCTGTGATCTACACACCCATCTGTGGCTTCAACGGCTACTTTTATTAACAGAACATTTTTGTTTTCACATTAGTCAAGTGTGGATTTTAACGTTTGCTTTAATTGCAGCAATGAAGAGTTGTCCAGTCAGTGGTATTCAGAGAAATGCTGAATCAAGTTCTGCTCTTAATTTTCTTTAACATATATTTATTGAGGACAGATTATTTATATGTAGAACATAGCACAATACTCATTTCTGGTACACGAAAATTTCTATGTTCATCCATATAATTCTGCTATTAAATAATGTTATTGTTCCTTATGACCTATTAATATTGTCCCTTTAGAAATCAGTGATGGATTGGGGCACCTGGGTGGCTCAGTCGGTGCATCCAACTTCGGCTTAGATCATGATCTCAGGTTCGTGGGTTTGGGCCCCGCATCGGGCTCTGTGCTGACAGCTCAGAGTCTGAAGCTTGCTTCGGATTCTGAGTCTCCCTCTCTCTCTCTGCCCCTCCCCAACTCATGTTCTGTTTGCGTCTGTCTCAATAATAAATAAATATAAAAAAATTTTAAAAAAAAGAAATGAATGATGGATAGAAGCTTGGGTATATGTGGCTCTTGTGATATTAAGAGATATTAGAAATGCCCCTCTGCTATAGCTGAAAGATGAATGTTTATGTGTAACACAGGAAATTCAAACACAATGATTGTAATTGGTATGAATCCTTAGTTATCCATTCCATAGCAAATCCCTGGTCCTAAGTCAGAAAATCTAAGAAATGACAGAAATTCGTCCCAGCCACTCTGCAGCTCAAGGTGGCCATGAGACATAATTCTGAGAAATACGATATAAAAAAAATAATCTGAATTGCTTTGGGGAAATATTTTGGTCTTAAAAACAGAGACATACCCATAGAGTGATCCCATCTGCCCCCCTTCCCTCCCTTTCTGCTTTAGATGCCATCACATTAGTACTGATGTCAGGAGCTACAGCAGCCCTCCATGACATAAATGAGGCAAAGGACAAGGCCAACATCTTGAGCAAACACTGAAGTGCCTGAGTCCTTACTGGTATCACCAAGCTAGTAAGCCATCTCCTTACTTCATGTATTGAAGTCATATTTACATTACTTGGTGGATTTTCTATTGATAAAGGCAATAGAAAATTGCATTACTTGGTGGATTTTCTATTGATAAAGGCAATAGAAGATTTTTCCCTTCTCTAGAATCTCTTAGACTACAATTAATGTGTTAAGGAAATAAAATATCAGTATTTTTACTAGAAAACATGTTCAAATATTGAGTTCTAAATATATAAATTTGGAAGTAATGGCTTGAATGACAAACCATTGTACATGAATACTAAACACATCAATAATAAGTAGCACATATTTCAAACCGACTATGTGCCAGGCACCTGCCAGGCCACCTCACATTAAGATAAGCTTATACTTTATACAGGGCCTTCCTCTCCAGATGTTTCTACTCTTTCTATTTGTATTTCCATGTGATAAATGGAAGGCAATATTGTTTCTATTTCATTTACATACAGAAAAATTATGACAAAGTTTATGTTTTGTTTATGCAGAAAAGAACAGCTTAATGTTTTCAAGAAAGTCAAGGGGCAGAATGAAGTCAACTGTCTTTATTCTTCTAAATGTTTCTTTCTGAATGCTTTATGCTACCTAAATGCTTCCAACTTTTCCTCATAAAATATTTTCTCTACAATTACAATATATGTGTTAACCATTAGAGTTCTCAAGTCCTTTCTCACCCAGGATCTCATCTGAATCTCACATTCACTCCAGGAGATGTGTATATGCAGGTTTTGCACATGGCACTGTAATATTTTGGCTCATCTTCCAAAAGTGAACATAATATGATCTCTAAGATAAAAAACAGATACTAAAAAATGTTAAAGTAATTGTTTCAAGTTCACATAGCCTCAACCCTGGCCTTCTGATAGGTGCCATAACTCTTTTCTCTATAGCACACCACAACAAAAACTTGACTCTTCCCTTTCCTATAAAAATGTAAATATATATTGCTCCCATATCTTAAAATCACCAGTGGACTTTCACTAGACATCAATATCCCTCTGCTTTTTTCTCTGTAGAAGTTAAAACAATAAACACCATGAGACTGGCTTTGTAGCCAATATACCAGAACTCATTCTAAAATTATTCTTCAAAGCAGTCAGCTTGAGAATCTTTCGTCCTATTACAAGCATACCTCACTGATTGAAATATGCTTAAAATGTTTTGGGAATTACTTTGAAAACCAGATAATAAGCCACAAAAGAATATTACTTTCTTAATAGTAACACCTCTTTTTTTTAAGTTAGTAAGCATTTAATCACTCACTTTCTTTACCAGATGAGACTCTGATTTCTTTGGACCTTTCCCAAATATAATATTTGGACTCAAAGTATGAAATTTTTCACTATTAAATATAATTTTTAAAGTCTGCCATGGTCTTGTGGGGCAATTTCACAAGAGAAATTCTAAGAATGACTTGTCCAAAGGCAGCATCCCTAAAATGAGTATGGAACCTGCCAAGGTGATATCTTTGATGGGACTAACTTTCCCTTAGTTTTGAAATTGTACTAAAAAATAAGTTTTAATCTTATAGTCACACATCATGTATATATGAATTTGTATAAACAGTGCCTAAGAAGGAGTTTGCTATAGATATTGTCTAAAAGGGGGAGGCTTTCACCATGACTGTCAAAATTAAGTTCTCTAAAGATGGTGATTTTTGAAACTAGCAATTGTTCAATTGGCAAATGACTTCTGTTTCTTACAATTTAGCAAGTCTTAGTTCAATCTACCAATTTTCCCATTATGCCACTTTTAAGAGAAAGGATCATTTTAACCTCAGTAAAGCATTTCAATAAATTGCCCACTATAGAAATGCTAAGGATGTGTTATAACACCTCTTTCCTTCCGAAGAAATAATACCTTTCTGAAATTTTGACAAGTTAATGAAGCATTTCTTTCCCGTCTGAAAAAAATCAGTTGGCATTCCTTCATCAAGCAAGTAAGCTTCCAAGTGTTTCTTCATTTGACCTTCAAAACACCTTTTAGCACTTTTCTTATGAGTGACGTCAACTGGTATGCAAGCCACTTGGTACATTCCAGACCCTTTAAAAATAATTCCATCATATTGGCTAATCCTAGGGGGTCTCTCCAGAACTAAGTGCACTTGTAAAACTATTCATAAAAAGGGTCTCCTATTTCTGTCTCTACTTCCTTTAACACCCTGGTTATATTTTACTTGGACTAAGAAACACATCAAATCTCAAAGCTTAGAATATTGGTCCATTTTTCAACTGCTTCAAGAAGCCTGTTCTCTACACCCTCCTCTTTCTTACTAATAAATTTGATTAAGGCAAATTCCCCTTTGTGAAACCAGAAACCAAATTTTTATGCTATACTCCCAATGCTTACATTTGGCTTCAGTCTTCATTAATTAACCACTTGGATCTTTAAAAGTCCTCACCTCTTTTTCCTAGCATGTATATATCCTTCAAAAGTCTCTCAGCAGTCATTTGAAATGTTTATTCTTGCTTGAAATTAATTTTCCACTTTTATTGTTGCAATTATTTGGCAGGTTTTATGGCTTTATAATAATTCCCCAGAACCCTTTGAATCTGTTATGCTTTTTATGTTTGTGCTTGATATGTTTCCTTAGCAACACATTGATTCTGCCAACACTGTTCCATAAGATTTACGGAGTGAACATGTCCGAGATATGAATATGAAGATGACTGTCATAGGTTTTAATGTTTTGATGATTCTCAAAAGGTTTTTAAAATTATGGTAGTCAGAAGATACATCCTTTGTTTCAACCTTATTTTTTTTCAACCAATGTGCTTGTTTTATTTCTTTGATTCATTTCTACTTACTTTACTAAGACAAGTGCTTAAGACTTGGTTAATTAATGAGGTCATGGAAATATTACAATAGAAAGATTTAATCGGTATCAGAAAAACCAACAGTCCCTACAAATCCCACTAATTTAGTCAACAAGCTGTTTAAACATGTGAATTAATCACACTAAAATCTCATAATACTATCATTTGACTCCAGAAATCGTATGCATCCATTAATTTACTCAACAATATTAATATAGCAATGTAGAATATAAATTTTTGAAATTACAGAGTAGGCATTACTAAAAATTTGCCATGGTTTCTTATACATCTTTAGATGTGCTGATGTTTACAGTTCCTTTAGAATGAGGTTCCCACCAAAAATAAATGGGGTTAGACTTCCAGGGAAGATGGTGGAGTAGGAGAATCCTAAGCTCACTTTATCCCATGCATAGAACTAGATAACACCCACATCAATGTAAATAACTCAGAAAATGACTGAAGACTGGTGGAACAGACTCTCCACAACTAAATGTAGAGAAGAGGCCACACTGAAGATGGCAGGAATGATAGAGACACAGTCAGGAGCCAGACAGACCAGTAGAGCTGTCTATGGGAGGGAAGGATACCATGAGTGCAGAGAAGGGAGAGGAGTAGTCCCCAAGCCAGGCACTCCAGGCATGGAGGACCTACACAGGGAAGAGGAATCCCCATAACATGTGACTTTAAAAATAAGAGGGGCTCAACAGTCATGGGGCTTACCACCTTCAATTCTAAAAATCTGGGAGAGCTGGGAGGATGATAGGAAACTGAGCCCCCACCCTTATAAAGACAGCAAAACAAACAGCCCCATGGAAATACAGCATAGAACAATAATTTGAAATACACCTGGAGTGTACAAGAAGCCTTGTTTACTAGTCAGAGTGTGTCCTGGAGGAGTCTGGATCATTGGGAAACTTTTCCAGGAACAGAGGAGCTAGCAGGCATTGTTTCCTTCCCTTGTCCCCAGCCAATACATGGACACTTGCAGGAGTTAACATGGTGACAACACTTATTACCTAACTTCCTAACAGCATATCCCACTCCTGCATTCTCCTACAGACCTGCCCCCTCCAATACACTCTTACTTAGCCAGAACCCATCCAAAGTGGTGCCACAAGCCTGGTAGTGTACAACCAGCCTTGGCAGGAGCCAGAACCACTCCCAAGTGACTTCTGTCCTGGGAAGAGGGAAAGACAACCACATACACATATCAGTCCAACTATAGCCCCAGCAGGGGGCTGGGGGCAGACATCGGATCTGACTGTGGGTAATACCCACCAATGAAAGCTTCTCAGGGGACAACACAGGGAAAGTGTCCCATTGTTTGGTATCACTTCATCTCTGGCAAATGCCTGGACTGATTCAATTTAGGCCCAAGATGGACCCAGACTGACCCACTAGCAACATGGGGACCAAATCCTGCCCATAACCGGCAAAGAGAGTCATTGCAGAAAACTGGACTGAAGGCAAATGTGGTTCAGCCACAACAGTAGGACACACAAAATACACATAGGAGACACCTCTAAAGTACCAGATTCTGATAAACGGGATATTGCATTACAGGGCACTATATAACCTCTTCGTCATAAAGCCACTACTTTCAAGAGCAGGAATGTAGCTAACCTTCCTACCACACAGAAACAGAGAGCTAGAGACTAGAGAAAATAAGGAGATGGAAAAATATGTCCCAAATAAAAGGACAAAATCAGACCAAGAGAGCTAAATGAAGTGGATGTAAATAATATGAATGATAGAAAATTTAAAATAATGGTTATAAAGATAGTCACTATACTTGAAAAGAGAGTGGAGGACATCAGTGAGACCCTCAATAAAGAGATAGAAAACATGAAAAAGAACCAACCATATATTAAGGACTCAATAACTAAAAATAAAAATACACTAGATGGCTCAATCAGTTAAGCATCTAACTTCATCTGAGGTCATGATCTCGTGGCTTGTGGGTTCAAGCACCACGTCAGGCTCTGTGCTGACAGCTCAGAGCCTGGAGCCTGCTTCAGATTCTGTGTCTTCTTCTCTCTCTGCCTTTCCTCTACTTGTGCTCTCTCTCTCTCTCTCAAAAATAAATGAAAGCATTATTTAAAAAATACACTAGATGGAATAAATACTAGGCTAGAGGAAGCAAAAGAAAGACCAGCAGCTTGGAGGGCAGAATAAGAGAAGGCAATCAAGCCAAACAGGAGAGAGAAAAAATAATAATAACAAAAAATGAAAATAGAATAAGGGAACTCAGCAACACCATAAGCATAAGGACATTCGCATTATAGGTATCCCAAAAGGAGAAGAGAAAGAAAAGGGGTCAGAAAATTCATCTGAAGAAATAACAGCTGAAAACTTCCTAAATCTGGGAAAGGAAACAGAAATCCAATGCAGGAGACACACAGCCCCAACAAAATCAACCCAAGGAGATCCACAACTAGACATGTAGTAATTTAAATGTCAAAAAGTAGTGATAAAGAGGGAATTTTAAAAGTAGCAAGATATTTTTAACAAATGTTGCATACAAGAGAAGCCCCATAAGGCTATTGGCTGATTTTTCAGCACACCTTTGCAGGTCAGAAGACAGTGGCATGATATATTCAAAGTACTGAAAGAAAAAACTTGCAACCAAGAATACTCTATCCAGCAAGGCTGTCATTCAGAATATAAGAAGAAATACTTTCCCAGAAAAACAAAAGTTAAAAGAATTCATCACCACTAAACCAGCCCTACAAGAAATATTAAAGGGAATTCTTTGAGTGGAAAGGAAAGAACATAAGTATAAGTAAGAAAGACAGGAAGCATAAAAGCAGTAAAACTAAGTATATCTGTAAAGAATCATCAAGGGATTCACAAAATAAAAGAATGTAGAGTATGACACAATATACCTAAAATGGGGTGAGAGGAATAACAATTTAATGCTTTTAGAATGGGATCAAACTTTTTTTTTAATGTTTATTTATTTTTGAGAGAGAGAGACAGAGAGAGAGAGAGAGAGAGAGAGAGAGAGAGCAGAGGCAGGGGAGGGGCTGAGACAGAGGGAGAGACACAGAACTCAAAGTGGGCTCCGGGCTCCATGCTGTCAGCACAGAGCCTGATGCAGCCCAAATTCATAAAGAAGCTAATAACAAACATAAAGGAAATAATCAATAATAATTAAATAATAGTAGGGGACTTTAACACCTCACTTACATCAATGAATAGATCATCCAAACAGAAAGACAACAAAGAAACAGTGACTTTGAATGACATTGGACCTGAAAGATCTAACAGATATATTCAAAACATTCTATCCTAAAACAGTAGAATACACATTCTTTCCAAGTGCACATGGAACATTCTCCAGAATAGATCACATATTAGGCCACAAAACAAATCTCACCAAATTCAAAAAGACTGAAGTCATACCATGCATCTTTTCTGACCACAATGCCAGGAAACTAGAAGTCAACCACAAGAAAATAAGGAAAGAACACAAATACATCAAGGTTAAATAATATGCTACTAAACAATGAATGGGTTAACCAAGAAATCAAAAAGAAAATTTTAAAAATACATGAAGATAAATAAAAATAAAAACACTTCAAAATCTATGGGATGGAGCACAAGCTGTCCATTTAAGAGGAAAGAGGGAAGTTCATAGCACTACAGGTCTACCTCAAGAAGCAAGAAAAAAATCTCAAATAAACAACCTACCTGACACTTAAAAAATTTAAAAAAATAAAAGAAAAAAAACCAAAAACAGTAGATAGATGGAAATAATAAAGATTAAAGCAGAAATAAAAAACAGAAGCTAAAATAATAATAATAACAACAATAACAACAACAATAGAATAGATCAATGAAACCAGGAGCTCGTTTTTGAAAAGACCAACAAAATTGATAAACCTTTAGCCAGATTCATCAAAAAAGAAAGATGAAAAAGAAAGAAAAGAGAGAGAAAGAGGACTCAAATAAAATCAGAAATGAAAGAGGAGAAATAACAACCAACAGTACATAAAGACAACGGATAGAAAGAGAATATTATGAAAAATTATATGCCCACAAATTGGACAACCCAGAGAAATGGAAAAATTCCTAGAAACATACAACCTCTCAAAACTTAACCAAGATGAAATAGAAAATTTGAATAGACCTATTACCAGCAATTAAATCAAATCAACAATCAAAAAACTCCCAACAAACAGAAGAGAACAGACAGCTTCACAGGTAAATTCTACCAAACACTTAAAGAGTTAACACCTATTCTCAAATTATTTAAAAAAAAGAAGAGGAAAGAAAGCTTCCACATTCATTCTATGAGGACAGCATTACCCTGATATCAAGACCAGATAAAGAAACAACCAAAAAAAGACAACTACAACCAATATCTATGATGAACATAGATGCAAAAATCCTCAACAAAATATTAGCAAACTAAATCCAACAATACATTAACAAAATAATTCATCATGATAAGGTGGGATTTATTCAAATGGGATGCAAAGGTGGCTCAATATTCCTAAATCAATCATTGTGATATATCACATCAGTAAGAGAGAGGATAAAAACCATATGATCATTTCAATAAATGCAGAAAAAAACTGACAACATAAAATGTCCATTCATAATAAAACCTCTCAACAAAATAGGTTTGGAGGGAACATACCTCAACATAATAAAGATCATATATGAAAAATCCATAGCTAACATCATCCTTAATGTTGAAAAACTAAGGGCTTTTCCGCTAAGATCAGGAATAAGACAAGGATGTCCACTCTCACCACTTTTACTTAACATAGGTTAGAAGTCCTAGCCACAGCAGTCAGACAAGAAAAAGACATAAATGCATCCAAATTAGTAAAGAAGAAGTAAAACTTTTGCTATTTGAAGATAACATGATACTATATATAGAAAACTCTGAAAACTCCACCAAAAAAACTACTAGAACTGTAAAATGAATTCAGTAAGGTTGCAGTACACATAATCAATATACAGAAATCTGTTCCATTTCTATACAGTAATAAGAAGTAGCAAAAAGATACTCCAGCTCATAGCCTGGAGCCTGCTTCAGATTCTGTGTTTCCCTCTCTCTCTGCCTCTCCCCCACTCACGCTTTCTCTCTCCCTCTCTCTCAAAAGTAAATAAACATTAAAATTTTTTTTAAAAAATTCCAATAGAGAATTACTGTTGAGGAGCTTAAAAGCTTATAATAGAAAGTGTTCAGTTCTGTCAGTTGTTGCTATATTTTGAAGCTGAGTTGCTAGTTCCATAAATATATATGGATTATATAAATAAAGTAAATGTATATATATAAACATATATATATAACTAAATATACATAGTTCATATATATTTATGGAACTATTTAGGATTATTACATCCTTTCAGCAAATCAATCTCACTGTCAATATGCAATACCTCTCTTTATCCCTGGTAATAGTTCTTTTTCTGGAGTCTACTTTGTCTGATACTAAAATAAAGTCCCCTGATCTCTTTTGACTGGTGTTTGCATCATTTCCCATCTTTTACTTTTAACTCATCTCCAACTTTAAAACAGACCCCTTGCAAACAGGTTCTATAGTTCGATCTTGCTTTTCAGTCTGACAATCTGCTTTTTATACATGATATAATTATACATGTTTTCGTATATTAAAATATACATATGTAATTTTGTTTAAAATTTACCATCTTTCTAAAAGTGTTCTGGGTCCCATCTGTTCTTTCCACCTTGATCTTCTACTGATTACTTTTGGATTAAGTATTTTTTATATTTCATTTTATCTTTACTATTGTCTTATTAGACATACCTCCTTGTTCTATTTTTTTAAATGTTTATTTATTTTTTGAGAGAAAGAGAGGGGGGAGGGGCAGACAGAGAATCCCAAGAAGGCTTCATGCTGCTAATGTGGGGCTCAAACCCACAACCACAAGATCATGACCTGAGCCGAAACCAAGAGTTGGACACTCAACTGACTGAGCCACCAGGCACCACTGTTTTATCTCTTTTTAAGGTTGCTCAGGGGTTACAACATTTCTTTTTAATTTATCACATGCTAACCTCAAGGAATTTATCATTATGCATACTGTAATAAAGCTTATGCCAGTACACTGGCATTTCTCCCTCCTACCCTTTATGCTATTATTGTCATGCATTTTACTTCTACGTGTATTATAAACTCAATTCAATTTTATTTTGACTTAAAACAGTGAATTATCTTTTAAATATTTTTTAAATACAGAAAAATTTACCAACCTTTGCTACTTGAAGAGCTCTTTATTGTTTTGTTTAGGTCTGAATTTTATCTGATATCATTTTTTCTTCCACCTAAAGAAATGCCTTCTTTAGTGCAGGTCTTCACTTTTATTTTGGCTGAAACAAATTTTTTTCTGTTGTTTTTGAAATATGATTTCATTGGATATACATATCTAAAGAATTAGATTCTAAGTCGACAAATCTAGCTTATTATAAATGAGGATTAAAATAAGCTACTTTACTGAGGAAATCCTTTTATTAACAAAAAATCCAGATAAAATTTTCTGGTCAATTTTTAAACTAAAAATTCACTTCAAATTTCTTCCCTACTCCCCAAATATGTTCTGCTATTCAAACACTTTAGGAATCCATATGACTTTTTCCAAAATACTTAGACAAAGTGAAGGTAGAATCTTTTCCTAATGAAAGCTTGTTTTTAACCCCAAGAATCTAAATTATTTATAAATACAGGCTCCTGAAGAAACATGCTTTTCACTTCCCATGAGGACACTGTGGTAGGAATAATAAGGAACCTCCAAAGTGTCCAAATACTAATTTTCCAGAACCTGGGAATATGTTAGGTTACATGGCAAAGGGGAATTAAGATGGCAGATGGAATTAATGTTGCTAATTACATGATTCTGAGATAGAAAGATTGTCTTGTATTATCTATGTGTGTTCAAAGTAATCACAAGGATCCTTAAAAGTAGAAGAAGGTAGAACAAAAAGAAATAGAAAGATGGCTCGATGTTGCTGGCTTTGAAGACTGAGAAATGGGAACACCAACCCAAAGAATGTGGGTGGCTTTTTGACTCTGAAAAAAGTCTTTCATAGAGCCTCCAAAAGGAAATGCAGCCTTACCAATACCCTAACTTTAGCCCTGTGAGCTTTGTTCCATATTTGTGATGTTTAGAACTGTAAGATAATAAATCCATGTGGTTTTTAGTTATAGTACTTTTTTACATCAGCAAAAGGAACTAATACAGATTGTGGTACTTAGGAGTAGGATGCTGCTGTATCAAATATCAAAGAAATGGAAATGACCTTGGAATTGGGTAGTGGGCAGGGGCTGAAGGAATTTTGAGATCCATAATATTAAAAGCCTAGAGTGCCTCAAATAGACTCTTGGTAGAATATGGATGTTGATTGCACTAGTTTAGACATAGAAGCGGATGTGGGGATCATGTTATTGGAAAATGGAAGAATAAGGATCCTTATTGTACAGTAGCAGAAAACTCAGAAGAATTATGTGTATTGTGTAAAAAGCACAACTTATTATGAACTTGGATATTTAGCTGAGAGTAACCAGCAAAGTGTTGGAGGTACAGTCTGGTTTCTTTCTTTCTCTTTTTTTTTAAATTAATTATTTTGAGAGAGAATGCATGCAAGGGGCAGAGAGAGAGGGAGAGAGAGAATCCCAAGCAAGCTCCATGCTGTCAGCACAGAGCCCAATGCACGGCTCAAACTCAAAACTATAAGATCATGATTTCAGCCAAAATCAGCAAAATTCTTAATTTACTGAGATACCCAGGCACCCCAGTACAGTCTGGGTTCTTCCTTCTGCCTATAGTAAAATGTGAGAGGAAAGAGATAAGTTGAGTGAAGAACTGTTAAACAAAATGGAACCAGGATATGATGATTTGGCAAATCTTCAGCCTAGACAGATTGCAAAAGGTACAAAAATTAAGAGATTTGATGTCAGGAAAGTATGCTCTGGGGGAAAAAAATCTAAGCACGTGGCTAAATAACTTTTTGGTAATATTTCAGAAAAATAAAAAATTCAGAGTAGTCAATCATATAAAGGTTCTTTAAGATGGGGCATGGAAAAAAGACAGTCTTTTTAACAAATGGTGTTGGGAGAACTGGAGAGCAACATGCAAAAGAATAAAATTAGACCACTTTCTTACACACAAAAATAAACTCAAAATGGATGAAAGACCTGAATGTAAGACAGGACACCATCAAGACCCTAAAGGAGAAAGCAGGCAATAACCTCTTTGACTTCAGCCACAGCAAATTCTTACTCAACACATCTCCAAAGGCAAGGGAATAAAAAGCAAAAATGAACTATTGGGACCTCATCAACATAAAAAGCTTCTGCACTGCAAAGGAAACAATCAACAAAACTAAAACGCAACTGATGGAATGGGAAAAGATATTTGCAAATGATATATGCATAAAGGGCTAGTACCCAAAATCTATAAAGAACTCACCAAACTCAATAGCCAAAAAACAAATAATCCAGTGAAGAAATGGGAAGAAGACATGAATAGACACTTTTCCAAAGAAGACATCCAGATGGCCAACAGACACATGAAGTAATTCTCAATGTCACTCATCATTATGGAAATACAAAACAAAGCCACACTGAGATATACATTACACCTGTCAGAGTGGCTAAAATGAACAAATCAGGAGACTACAGATGCTGGTGAAGATGTGGAGAAATGAGAACCCTTGTGCACTGTCAGTGGGAATGCAAACTGGTGCAGCCACTCTGGAAAACAGTGTGGAGGTTCCTCATAAAATTAAAAATAGAACTACTCTAGGATGCAGCAATAGCACTGCTAGGAATTTACCCAAGGGATACAGGAGTGCTGATGCATAGGGGCACATGTACCCCAATGTTTATAGCAGTGCTTTCAACAATAGACAAATTATGGAAAGAGCCTAAATGTCCATCAACTGATGATTGGATAAAGAAGATGTGGTTTATATATACAATGGAATACTACTTTGCAATGAGAAAGAATGAAATCTGGTCATTTGTAGGAACGTGCATGGAACTGGAAGGTATTATACTGAGTGAAATAAGTCAATCAGAGAAAGACAGATACCATATGTTTTCACTCATATGTGGATCTTGAGAAACTTAATAGAAGACCATGGGAGAAGGGAAGGGGAAAAAAAATTATAAACAGAGAGGGAGGGAGGCAAACCATAAGAGACCCTTAAATACAGAGACCAAACTGAGGGTTGATTAACTGGGGGAGAGGGGAAAGTGGGTGATGGGCATTGAAGAAGGCACTTGTTGGGATGAACACTGGGTGTTGTATGGAAGCCAATTTGACAATAAACTACATTAAAAAAAAATACTTAGGACCAGTGGTGTTTTTTTGTTTTGTTTTGTTTTGTTTTGTTTCCCTTCCATCTTCTTTTCTTTTGACCCAGAATGTCTATTAACTACTGTATTCTTAGGAATACAGTATTCTTAGGAAATCCCAAGGAAAAATGATACCAATTAGAAATTTCTCTCCATAGCATTGCACAGCCAAACGTATATTGTTCCAGTTATACTTAAATTTAAAAAAAAGCACAGGCACCTTCAGTCTTTCAAATGTAAAGTGGAGTTAACATTATCTTAATAAGGTAACATGTAAACGTATCTAGCCAGATGCAGAATTCTTGTCACAAGGCAATTCTTGATAAACGTTATTTGAAAAAAATGCTAAATTGGAAAAGCATTAATTTACTATCTTTTAAGTTTCTGTTATTATTAAAGTACGAGATACACCAAAAATAAATGCATTATCCAGACCCCTTAATTTTTCTTGGGAATGTTAATTTTATCTAAATTCCTCCCCATAAGTGAGAAAAAAGAAGACATTCTGTTACAAAATCAAGTGACACCCGGTTTGGGAGTAAAGGGCATGATACATGTGTGTTTCATATTATTTGTTCTCTATTCTAGTCTATTCTAAATAGACTTAGAAGCTATACAAACTGCAAAGAGAAAAGCATGATATTTTAAGTTTAATGGACAGATACCCAAGAGAACTTTCTGCTTAATTCCTGTTTCTGTTTTTATTTCTTTTTGCTCTGGCTTTCTTTTTAACAGCTGTATTGAGTTAAAATTTACATATGATAAAATTCTTCTGTCTGAAATGTACAATTCAATAGTTTTCAGTATATATACAGAATTGTGCAACCATCACCATAATCTAATTTTAGAACATTTTCATCACTCATAAGGAAACCTCTTACTCACGGCAGCAATTCCCCATTTCTCCTCACTCCAGCCCTAGGTGACCAGTAATCAACTTTCTATGTGTGTGGATTTGCCTATTTTAAGCATTTCATACCAACGGGATTATGCAATACATAGTCCTTTCTGACTAAATTCTTTTCTTAATTCTTATTTATCAGCTCAAAGTTATTTCCTTTTTTAATTTTTTTAAATGTTTATTTATTTTTGAGAGACAGAGAGACAGCGTGAGCAGGAGAAGGGCAGAGAGAGAAGGAGACACAGAATCTGAAGCAGGCTTAAGGCTCTGAGCTGTCAGCACAGAGCCCGATGTGGGGATCAAACTCACAAACCGCGAGATCATGACCTGACCCAAAGTCAACCGCTTAACTGACTGAGCCACCCAGGCGCCCCTCAAAGTTATTTCTTAAAATAGAAAGTGACACCAACACTATATGAATATAAAGATAAATTTATCAAATTTTTGTCATTTCTCAAAATAAGATACACAAATAACCAGTATGTGCAAGAAAAAAAATGCCCAATGTTCATTAGCCATCAGGAAAATGCAAATTAAAACCACTGCACTTACTAGGATCGCTATAAAAAAGGGGAATAACAAGTGTTGCCAAAAATTGGAGAAACTGGAACCTTCATACATTGCTAGTGGGAATGTAAAATGGTGCAGCCACTTTTGAAAACAGTGTGGCGATTTCCCAGTGGTTAAACATAAAGTTACTACATGATCCAGCAATTCCATTCCTAGGTACATACCCAAGAGAAATGAAAACACAGACAGAAATTGTATGTGAATGTTCATAGCAGTATTATTCGTAACAGTCAAAAAGTGGGAACAATTTAAGTGTCCATTAACTGAAAAACGAATAAATAAAATGTGGCATAACCACACATTGCAATATAACTTGGTAATAAAAAGAAATAAGGTCCTGATATGTGAAACATGGGTAAACCTTGGAATCGATGCTAAGAGAAAGAAATCAGTAACAAAAGACCACATGTTGTATAATTTTATTTATATGAAAAATTCAGAATAGGCAAGTCTATGAAGACAGAAAATAGATCCTTGGGTCAGGGGAATGTGAGGTTCAGAGGGTAACCGCTAAGACTGTGGGGGTTGTTTTGGGGATAATGAAAATGTTCTAAAATTTTAAAATTATGGTGATAGAGATACAACTCTCTAAATATACTGAAAGCCATTAAAGTGTACACTTTAGATAGATGAATTATATACTATATGAGTTATATCTCAATAAGTCTATTTTTAAAAAGAAAAAAAGACTCAACAAAAGAAAAATTCTCTTTTTTGGCAATTTTCCCTTCCTGCAATAAATATACAATACTGATGAACAAAAATAAAAAATTATAAAGTTTATATTCAGACTCAATATAGGTCAAAATCTCATTGAATAATGAGATATCCAAAATATAAGATATACATTGATAAGTGTTTCAATTTTTCAGATATTTCCAACTTTTAAAATAAAATCAGGCTGAAACAGTCTGCTCACTTCAAGTCTAAATTAGTTCAAAACAAGAAAACATATATTAGGGAATATTTGGTCAAATCTAACATAGAATCCCTGGTCTATTTTATCTCTAAAAGAGCAGCTGGAAGCCTCCCTTTTAATGCCAGGTAAATCCAATTATTTTGCCAATTTCTAATTTCCAAACAATTTCCCAATCTTGTTTGCGGCAGCAATGTATACCATACTTTTTTATTGTAAACTCACAGCCAGCTGTCTGATTTTTTTAATAATCTTCGTAGAGCAATAAGGATGAGTCTAACTTCCTCTGTTCATCCCCTTTTCTAAAGTTTAAGAAGTCAAAAATAAGAGAAAATCTTTTATCCTTTGGTTAGCTAAACTATAAAATAGAAGCAGACCTTTCTGGAAAATAATGCCCTATCTGCAAAATAAATTGACAAAAAGCATCTGTCAATATGTTGATCAGGGATACTGTAAAATATACATTTTTTATTCAAATCCAGATATCATTTAAAGCATTTGGTACCAATGTTAATTTTGTTTTCCACCAGAACTTACTGGGTATTAAAAGCAGCTATATAGGTTTTGCTAAGTAATCAATGAAATAATAGTGACTTAATTATATCCTGGTGAATTCTAATAACGTTACAGCAGGAAATATGCTGGAGGTTAGGATGGAGGGAATCAGTTCATAAAGATAGAAGCAAAGCACAATATCTTCAGTGCAAATTCTACTGCAAAGATCAAGACATATGGTGAGGCTGATGTTTTTCAGTCAACAATTATTGACTCAGAGCCCACAGTGCTAACATACACCAATGAACAAGCCAGATAAAATCCCTGTCCTTAAGGAGATGTTAATTCTAATTTTTATAAAATACAAACACAAATCCTTCTCACTATGCATAATAGAATGTAACCAGGGTAACCATTTTCCAGTCTGAAATCTCATCTAGTGCCACTTAGGAATCTTGACGTCATGCAGAATAATAAATCTCTTTAGACTAGTGTTTAGATACGTGGACAAACTAGGTATACTCAATGTGGTAACCACCTTTTTAAGCCATTCACAAATCATAGGCCTGATTAAAGTATCTCTTCTACTCCACTGTGAGGGAAAATAATAGGAAAGCTGTTTTCATTACTGAAAGCTCAGGCATATGGACAGGTTTTAGAGCCAATGAGAGTGTGTAAGTGTATGTGGGTATGCTGGGGGGGCGGGTTGGGGGAGAGTTGATATGCAAACAGGTAGGCACCTAATATTTTGATGTAGTGGAATGAAAAATGTCATGTTACCAGGAACGGAAGACTTGCCACATCTTGGCAAAGTCTCAAATCTTTGGGTCTGCATTATCTTTTTCCTTTAGGAAAAGATCTGAACTACAGTCGCACTTCGCTCTAAAAGTATGAATCCATGATTCCTTAAGCAAAACCTAAAGCTACAACTCCTGAACTTTCACACAGTGATCCAGAAGATAGCCTTCTACACTGCGGAAGGAGTAAATAATGAAGTGAAAGATCAAGAGTCTGACATACCTTTCTTTCCACCACCCAGTTCCTTCCCATTAACTCGTGTATTTGTCTGATCACAAATTGTGGGAAAGAGAGTACAAGATGTGCATGGGCAGGGGATGATGAAATGAGGAGGTAAGGGAACTAATGAAGGGGAGAGGGCATCAGGGGATCCTTAGAACTTTTCCAAGATAAGCTAAAGACTGCAGGGTACAACCGGGGCACAGGAATGAAACTATGAAAAAGACAGGCAAAAGCAATGATATGAAATAAGAAATTACTATTCTTATCATAGACTCCTCATCTCATTCCTTTCTTATTCTCCATTATAGGACTGTTGTTAAAGATCTATAACACTCTGTTGAGGACCTAGGGCACCCACTTGATGACCCACAGCACCCACTTGCCACTCTTCCCCCACCACAGGACTTCTTCCCAGTGACTATTCTCTGTTCTCCATGTCATATTCCAACTACCGCAAATTCTAATACATGCCCTTCTCTAATATGTTTACCTGGGGAAGAATCTAACGAATTCTCAATAGATGTTACTGATTACTTTTATTATCAATCCTAAGAAGATGTGCAATTTAACAGGCATTCCCTTCATCTAAAAGTTGTTAGATGTGGGAAAGACCTTTATTTACAAAGAACTGAAGCCAAGTCCATCCTCTTCCTTCTCCATATCATTGCCATACCACACTAAGCCACAGTGGTGCCGATGTTGTCTGTATTAGTCCTTCCTGTACTACATTGCCTCTAGTGGAGGAGTTCCCAGCACCAGGAGACATGTGTTAGAGATACTTTGGAAGCAAGAGAGCCTTTTCAGCACCTTTACACATTCTTTATAGGCTATCATCTTCTTGACTCACACTTTAGGCTTCCCTGAGAAAGCAGATGGCAATATCATTAGGTCTTGATATAAAACCAAACTGGTTGGGGTGCCTGGGTGGCTCAGTTGGTTGGGTATCTTACTTTGGCTCAGGTCATCATCTCACAGTTCATGAGTTTGACCCCTATGTCAGGCTCTGTGCTGACAGCTCAGACCCTGGAGCCTGCCTCAGAGTCTGTCTTACCTCTCTCTCTGACCTTTCCTGGCTCACACTCTATCTCTTTCTCTCTCAAAAATAAATAAACATTAAAAAAACTGATAAAATCTGCCGTTACACTCTATATATGTGTATTTAGTGGGCACCTCACTTAGTGCCCACATAGATATGATCCTAATGTTGCTGCTCACGGGTAATTCCATTCCTTTGTCTTCTTTTATCATAATTATTTCAAGAAGTGTTGAGTTGTGTCATGAAACTAAATGAAGTCAATGAGTCATCTATATTTCCAATAAAAAAAGGAAAGTAATATCTTAAGTGGCAGCATGCTGAGTAGGTGTATGACTTTCTCCCTTTCTGGAATGTGATATTAAAATATTTCAGGACTATGATTTAGGGTTATAGAACATTCAAAAGTTTCTAAATATCCTAATATTTGGGCTTCCATTATTAGCTATAATGTCCTTTATATATGCTCTTATAGTCTTTCAGACCATAATGTGTAATGCCCTTGTTTTAAGACTTCAAGCAACTGGGCCCAGAACCACAGAAAATTTGCTTAAGTTTATAACCCTCGGACAATAAACTTAATATCAGTAACTCATGTTTACCTCCACAATGGTAATGGCACCAATAAAAAGTGTCATATTTAATAGAGTTAGGATTCCAAAAATAAAGTTATCTCAGCCAATGATTTACATTAGGGCTAAAAGATTTTATAAGAATTATTAATTTGTTTGATTGATTATTTGACTTTTAACACAGCTACTAAAGATACAGGTGCCAAAATACCTATGTCTCACAAAGGCCAAGTTAGAGAGTACATATTTGATAATTTGACATAGGAAAATTTAGCAGTTCAATCAAACTATAGGTAATGCCCCACAATCTAAATACCTACTACTTCATCAAAGAGAATTTTCTGGTATTAGATCCTGTCAATTTTTAACCAATTACCTTTATAAATTAAGTGGTGATTATAATCTCAAGGCTAGGTATATTTCACTATATCTGCCAATATTCTTCTGAAAATTATCTTCTTACTTTCATTGGATAAACTCACATCCTCTCAGCTAAGGAGAGGTGTCCCTAACTTTGGGCACCGATTTTTCTTAACTGCCATCATTCTCACATAATTATGTAAGTCCAAAGCCAGTGCCTCTATACATTAACATGAATGCCTCTGATACCAAATCTCCAGGTACTTTTTACAAAGCCAAATGTTGAACAGTGTCTTAAAATATCTATCAAAAACAAAGAAAAGCAATATTTATTAATGTTTGCTGAAGGATGTCAGGAATCAGTTCCACCAGATCCAAATCTGTCCTTGGATTAAGATAGACCAATAGTACATTGCCCACCTAGATAGAATTATTAATTTGCACATATTCACCATTCTCATTCCTAACCTACTGGCTCATATTGAGGGATATTCAAAGAAACAACTTTATAAAAAGTATTTTTTACCATTAGAATGTTGGAGAGGTCATTGTTTGTTACATGACAAGAAACCCACATAGGGAGAGGGGTAGGGCAGAGAATTTGAGGCAAGCTGCTTAATAAACCATAATCAAAATAAATTCAAGACGGTAACACTGCTCAATATAGAGGGATTCATGCCTCCAAAGCCAACACCTCTAGCCTTCTTAGGTGAAAAAAACATATCCATCCCATATTTCTTCCCTGGTTTTAAGGTGCTACCAGATAGGTAATCCCCTTCTACTGGATTCATTCTTTACCTAGCCTATAATTTGTTCCCTGGGCTTCAAGCCATTCTAAAGAATTATCCTGAAGAAATTTTTCTATAAACCCCACCCTCTTCCCAGCCTCATTTTCTCATCAACAGTTAAATCAGGTTCTACTTTTAGGTAAAATTGGATTTCTTGCCATAATATAAATTTATGTCTGATTCAAATTCCACTGTTTATGGCTCCAAGGCAAATACCAAATTTCCAGAAGTTTTACTGCCTGTATCTTATGTTTGTAACTTCCCCCAATCCAATGCCTTTTCCTAGTTTACCATTTCCTTACTTCTTCCTGGATGTCCCACAATAATCGGAGTGTTTGGTGAAAGAGAGAGAGAGTGTGTATCAGGAAGGAATTAACACAGTATTTGAGGTTGCTATCTTTAGAAGGGTCTGCTTGCAGGGTTGCCCCTTGGCTGGCATCTGGGGACTTGGCTTTTGGGATATTCCCTATGTTAATAAGGCTGTTTGCCCATATCAGGTACTATACCCTGCTGACCCAGAATGCCTAGACTGGTTGTACAAAAACCGTGATTAATGATGAATACCTACTTTCCTTCTGGAATTTGATCTTATGGCTAGCCATGTTAGCAGGGAGTACTTACAAGACTAGCCCCAAAGAGAAACTCTGGACTCTGAGTTTCAAACAAGCTTCCATGAAACAAAACACTGCACACATACAAAGGAAAGAGCATGTTAGTTGTGACCTTAAAAGGGAAAATATTGGAAGTCTGCACTGGGATTCCTCCAGACTGCCTGATGCATCTTTTTTCCATTGATGATCACTGCAATAAAATATAATCATGAGAACTGCTGACTCTGAGTCCTGTATTTCTAGTGAATCATCAAACATGTGGATGTTCTTGAGACCCCTGAGTTATATATGTAAAATTTTTTAAATAGGCAAAAGAGTTTAGTAAACACGTCATGAAAAAAGATACGCATATGACAAGTAAGTACAAGAAAAGATGCTCAATGTTATCCTTCAATAAGGAAGTGCAAATTAAAACCACAATGAAATATTGCTATCAGACTGGCTAAAATGAAGAAGACTGATTATATCAAGTATTATCAAATACCAGCAATGAACAAATGGAATTTTAAATTAAAGACACAATGTCATTTTTTCAATGGATATTCTTTCCTGCTTTATCAAAGATTAGTTGGCTATACATCTGTGGGTCCATTTCTGGGTTCTCTATTCTGTTCCATTAATCTGAGTGTCTGTTTTTGTGCCAGTACCATACTGTCTTGATGATTACAGCTTTATAATACAGCTTGAAGTCTGGAATTGTGATGCCTCCAGCTTTGGTTTTCTTTAACATTACTTTGGATATTCAGGGTCTTTTCTGGTTCCATAGTTTGTTCTAGCTCTATGAAGAATGCTGGTGTTATTTTGATAGGGATTGCATTGAATATGTAGATTTCTTTGGGTAGTATTGATATTTTAACAATATTTGTTCTTCCAGTCCATGAACATGGAATGTTTTCCATTTCATTGTGTCTTCTTCAATTTCTTTCATAAGCTTTCTATAGTTTTCAGTGTACAGATCTTTTACATTGTTGGTTAGGTTTATTCCTAGGCATTTCATGGTTTTCAGTGCAATTGTAAATGGGAACAATTCTTTGATTTCTCTTTTGCTACTTTACTACAGGTGTACAGAAATGAAACTGGGGGCACCTGGGTGGCTCAGTCAGTTAAAGTGTCTGACTTTGGCTCAGGTCATGATCTCATGGCCTGTGAGTTTGAGCCCTGCAACGGGCTCTGTGCTAACAGCTCAGAACCTGGAGTCTGCTTCAAATTCTGTGTCTCCCTCTCCCTCTGCCCTTTCTCTCTCTCTCTCTCTCTCTCTCTCTCTCTCAAATATAAATACTAAAAAATTTCTTTTAAATAAAAAAAGAAGAAATGCTACTCATTTCTGTACATTGATTTTATATCCTGCGACTCTGCCAAATTCATGTATCAGTTCTAGCAGTTTTTGGGGGGAGTCTTTTGGGTTTTCCATGTAGAGTATCTTGTCATCTGTGAAGAGTGAAAGTTTGACTTCCTCCCTGCCAATTTGGATGCCTTTTATTTCTTTTTATTGCCTGATTGCTGAGGCTAGGACTTCCAACACTAGTTGAATAACAGTGGTGAGAATGGACATCCCTGTCTGCTCCTGACCTTACGGGGAAAGCTCTCAGTTTTTCCCCAGTGAGGATGATATTAGCTGTGGGTCTTTCATATATGTCCTTTATGATCTTGAGGTATGTTCCTTCTATCGCTACTTTCTTGAGGGTTTTCACCAAGAAAGGATGCTATATTTTGTCAAATGCTTTTTCGGCCTCTGTTGAGATCATTTGGTTTTTGTCCTTTCTTTTATTAATGTGATGTATCACATTGATAGACTTGCAGATATTTAAAGACAGTCTCTTCAGCAAATAGTGTTGGGAAAACTGGACAGTGACATGCAGAAGAATGAAACTGGACCACTTTCTTATACCATACACAAAAGTAAACTCAAAATGGATGAAAGACCTAAATATAAGACAGGAAACCATTCAAAATCCAATAGTAGAAAACAGGCAACAACCTCTTTGAACTCAGCTGCAGAAACTTCTTACTTAACATGCCTCCAGAGGCAAGGGAAATAAAAGCAAAAATGAAGTAGTGGGACCTCATTAAAATGGAAAGCTTCTGCACAGCGAAGCATACAATCAGCAAAACTAAAAGATAACCAACGGAGTGGGAGAAGATATTTGCATATGACATATCAGATAAAGGATTAGTATCCAAAATCTATAAAGAACTTATCAAACTCAATACCCAAAAAACAAATAATCCAGTGAAGAAATGGGCAAAAGACATGAATAGACACTTTTCCAAAGAAGACATCCAGATGGCTAAGAGACACATGAAAAGATGCTCAATATCACTCATCATCAGGGAAATACAAGTCAAAACCATATTGAGGAACCACCTCACACTGGTCAGAGTGGCTAAAATTAACAACTCAGGAAACACAGATGTTGGCAAGGATGCAGAGTAAGGGGAACCCTTTTGTACTGATGGTGGGAAAGCAAACTGTTGTAGCCACTCTGGAAAACAGTATGGAAGTTCCTCAAAAAATTAAAAATAGAACTACCCTATAGCCCAGCAATTGTGCTACTACATATACAAAAATGGTGATACAAAGGGGCACATATAGGAGCACCAGGGTGGCTCAGTCGGTTAAGGATCCGACTTTGGCTCAGGTCATGATCTCAGAGTTCGTGGGTTCGAGCCCCACATCAGGCTCTGTGTTGACAGCTCAGGGCCCGAAGTCTGCTTCAGATTCTGTCTCTCTCTCTCTCTCTCTGCCCATCCCCTACTTGCACTCTGTCTCTCTCTCTGAAAAATTAAATAACAAAAAAAATCAATAAAAAATGGGGCACATGCACCCCAATGATTATAGAAGTATGATCGATAATAGCCAAATTATGTAAAAAGTCCAGATGTCCATTGACCAATGAACGGATAAAGATGTGATACACACACACACACACACACACACACACACACTGGAATATTACTCATAAATCAAAAAAAATGAAACCTTGCCATTTGCAACAATGTCAATGGAACTAGAGTGTATATATTATACTAAGAAAAAAAATCAGAGAAAGACAAATATCAAAGGATTTCACCCATATGTGGAATTTAAGAAACAAAACAGATGAACATAGGGGAAGGGAAATAAAAATAAGATAAAAACAGAGAGGGAGGGGTACCTGGGTGGCTCAGTCAGTTAAGCCTCCAACTTTGGTTCAGGTCATGATCTCGTGGTTTGTGTGTTTGAGCCCCGCATCGGGCTCTGTGCTGACAGCTTAGAGCCTGGAGATTGCTTCAGATTCTGTCTCTTTCTCTCTCTGTACCTCCCCTGCTTGTGCTCTGTCTCTCTGTCTCTCAAAAATAAATAAACATTAAAAAAAAGAAAAAACACAGAGAGGGAGGCAAACCAGAATAGATTCTTAAATACAGAGAACAAACTGAGTGTTTCTGAAAGGGTGTTGGGTAGGAGGACGGTCTAAATGGGTGATGAGTATTAAGAAGGGCACTTGGGATGTGCACTGGGTGTTATATATAAGTGAATCACTAAATTCTATTCCTGAAATCATTATTACATTATATATTAACCAATTTCAGTTTAAATTTTAAAAATAAATACATAATTTTTAAATAAAATAAAATAACAATGACATTTACATTAACACCCCAAAAAACCTAAACACTTAGGTATAAATCTAGCAAAACATGTACAAGACCTATATATGTGGACAAGTACATAACTCTGATGAAACAAATTAAAAATTGAAATAAATGGAGAGAGATTCTAAGATATTCTTCCCAACTTGATCTATAGATCCAACGCAATCTCTGGAGATGAAGAGACAGGACAGGGAACTATAGCAAGGATGTATAACCAAAGGCACAGGATAATTTTGGGCATGATGAATACGTTCACTATCTTCAGTGTAGTGATGGCTTCACATGTGTATATACAGAACATAATCAAATTTTATGAAATATGCATAGTTTGTTATATGTCAAAGTACATAAAGTTGTTTTTTTTTTTAATTACACAACCACTCCTTTCAGGCTCCAATTACAGGCTATTAGCAACACCATCCATCCTAGATTTCCTATGATAATATATGCAATTTTATTAATAATAATGTAAAAGCAATAGAAAGTAACCTTTGGGAATTTCAGCAATAGGTATGATATAACACCTACCAAGAATAATTGATCTGAAAACTGATTTAGATAAAAAAGAGACAAACATTAGAAAGATAAAGATCAGACACATTACAAATTCCTAGCCAAAATTCCACAACATAATCATTAGTTACTACAGGTTATATAAATTCAAACCAGAACTCTAAATCGCTGAGGTCTTAGAGTATACAGTTTGTCTAGACATAAACCTCTAAGATCTACAATATTCATCACAGTAATTATTGTAATTCTGTGATGGGAGAAAACCACCCAAGTTTTAGACACATTCAGAACTTTGATGTCTCCAAAGCACTCTGGAAGAGGGATGATTACTAAGCATGTGAGAGAATGCATCTTTAAATGAAATTCTTACAAATTATATGAACACTGGTTTTTTAGTTTAATTACTTTAAAAAGTTATAAATGCAAAAAAAAAGTAAACATTTAATTTTAAAAATATATAGCTT
>CM053577.1:75284790-75464974 GCA_028646485.1 Cryptoprocta ferox
GGAGGGAGAAAAAACACGAGAGACTCTTGAATCCTGAAAACAAACTGAGGGGGGAAGGGGAAGGGGAAAAAGTAAAGCGGGGTGATGGTCTTGGTGGAGGTCACTTGTGGGGAAGAGCACTGGGTGTTATATGGAAACTAACCTGACAATAAACTATAAAGTTAAAAAAAAATAAAATAAATAAAATCATTATCCATTTTTAAAAAAATAAATAAATAAATAAATAAAAAATAAAAATATATAGCTTTTATTTACTTCACTGATCTTACACCTATGAACAAAATTAGGATATCATAAAACTCGAAACACTGTAAAGACATCACAGAACAGAATCTATTCTCTTGAGTGGTCATTTCTAGAAACTGACAAGCAAAGTCTCGAAGCTTTTTTGTGATATTGTTGATCTTGATGATTTCTTACTCAAAACATTAATCACTTTAAATATTTCAAATCAACTGATAAGTTATATAATGTTTCTGAGCATACTGACAACTGACCATTTCTCTTCATTGATCCATTAAGGGAACTTTATAAAATAGTTTATGTTCCTACCTATGAAGCTGATCCTAATGTCAAATAAATGTTTCAAAATCATTTTATATATGCACATAAGGCACACTCATTGAAATCATAGCAGTCTTGGTAAGCACAATAATTTTAATTGATAAAATTTAGATGTATAAAATAACACATCTCTCCATAATTGAACTTAGTTGCTGGATGACTGATACTAGACTAAGTCAGCTCCAAGATTTTTCCCTCAGTCAGTTTAGAGTTTTTCTTGGTCAATTGAGAGACAAATTCAGTCAATTCCAAATTGTTTTTTTCTCTTCCCCAGGGTATCCAGTCATGGGAAGGGGATGAAAATGCTTGGAGTCAGGTTGGTGGATGGCCTCCTGGATGATCATTCCTCCACTCCGGTACCCTCTGAGGGTCTGCTGTGGCCACCTGCTCTTCAGCTGCCTAGCCCAACCCAAAACTTTCTCCATGGCATCTCCTCACCACAACCAAGAAAACTCTTCAAGGACTACTGGCTTCCAAATAAATCTTGCCCCTTTTGAGGGCCAAGTATTCTGCTATCTTGATTATATCCGTACTTGACAATGTCACCAGGCACAGTGTTCATGGTCATTTTCCAGGCCCCAAGAAAGAGGCAAGTAAAGTCCTCCAGGCTCATGCTCCCAAACATCTCTTTATCTGGTGGGATCCTAGAAGGGGAAGTGCTGGAGAATTCTATTGTCCCTATGAGATGCCTAGCCTCCAAGAACTTCTAAGACTTAGCTTCTTTTGAAATCTCCTCCCACCTCCTTCCCCAGGCAAAGAGAGTTCCCATCTAATCTATCAGATGTGATTTATAATAAAAGCTCTTTTCCTGATGTCATCTGCAGGCAAGGGATTCGACAAACAATACTTGCAAACAAAATAGACACAGTCTGAATGATTTATACCTTAATCAAAATGCATTCAGAGCAAGTGTCTCATGCATTTTGCCATCAATCTTAAAAATCACTACAAAAAATGATAATTGCATGTATATTTCTCTGAAAGGAATAGTCATCACCTCTCAGTTTAACTTTCTTAGATAAAAATGTAAATGCTATTTTTCTCTCTTTTCACACAGTGTCTCATACATAACTCCTCCATAAATGATTCTTAGATAAATAGCTTTCTCTTAAAGACATTTTTCCAAATAACTTATCATAGTGTTCTATTCAGAACCTGAACAAATGATATATCAGTTTTCGATAGTGTCACCACCACACCTAACTATTCTAATTTGGGGTCATATTAGATGCAAAACAGCTTGCTCCTCCAGGTAAATAATGCCATTGGTGATTAGATGTATATTCATTTTGTTTAGAACTGGAATCAATGGGCACCTGGGTGGCTCAATTTGTTAAGCATCTGACTCTTGATTTTGGCTCAGGTCATGATCTCACAGTTCAAGGAATTGAGCCCCACGTTGGGCTCTGTGCTGATAGCGTGGATCCTGCTTGGGATTTTCTCTCTCCTTCTATTTCTGCCTCTCTCCCATGCTCACTCTCTCTCTCTCTCTTAAAATAAATAAACAAACATGTTTTTAAAAAAAGAACTTGAATCAAAATGAAAGACTAGGCATTTCCAAAAAACCCTGGTGTTTCCAAAAAAGGGGAAATGGAAAAGGGAAGGTTCTGCTGTAATCCTAAAAATATAAATGCTTTAGGAGGCACCATTTTTTTTTTCATTTTACTGAAATACAAGCAATACAAGCTATTTTGCCACATTACTTACATAGCCAGAAATTATAGGCATCATGAATTGGAATCAATCTGGTGCCAAATGAGGTACTTATGCCCACTTTCCTATTCATGGTGGCCTTAGAAACTACAATCCTTTCATTAGCTGTTTAATTGTCCTGGGAACATCCCGAGTCAATATTTTTATTTCCTGTTTTCACCTGCCAGTGGTGAACATTTCTCTCCATTTTCTGAACACACGACTAAATTTAACATGGTAGTGATGACAAGACATGCAGGAAGCTGCCCAGGCCAAATGAAATGGAAAACTCGAACAATGTAAAAAATGCTTTTCTGGTTTGAAGGAAGTCTTGAAGTTCTGAAGACTCTTCCTCAGACCCTCCTGGAATTTCGCTGTGATGCCTCAAGTTACTTGAAAAATTTACAAACTTCTACAAAGTTAGAATCAAATATATTTTGGTTCAGTATTATAGAATAAGGTAAAACATTTTACACATTAATTTTGATTAAAAAAATTATAAGCTGGAGAGCTTAGTGTAAGTAATATATGCCAGCTAAACTTTAAATTAAATTCTTCTAACTCAAAAGATCCTAAAATTTAGTTTCATGCAAAGAATCTTTGAAACTCTTTACAGTTCATTTTAGCTTCTTTTTAAGACCTAAAACCCAATTAGACTCAGGAGGAGATATTAAGCCATCATATATACACTATCTCTCAGTAAATTACTTTTTATCAATTAAACCACATGTGGCTCTTATTATCTGAAAATGAAACTTTGCTATCATAACCATGATATGAAATATATTGGTTTTCATAATCCATTTTGCATGTCTTCTTTCCCCTTTTCCAACAAATAGATTGCATAAAATACATGCATAGAATGCAAAAAATACATGCACAGTAATCTGCTCCTTTTATATAATCTATCAGAATATCAACCTAAAAGTGTGCCTAGTATGGATTGGAAGCCCAAATTTGTCAGGACTGAGCATAGCATAAGAGTAAACAGGTCTTCCTTTTAATGTTTTTTAAATACACATGGTACAACTGAGTTTGATTTCCCAGTCAGAGTAGTATAGAAGAAAAGAATTAAAAGTGAACGGCCGGTTCAAGGGGAGATGGAGGTTTGGGAAGGATGATGCATGGGCATCTCTTCTGGAGTAGATAAGCACAATGGCAACGAAGGAGAAAATATAACTTACCAATTGTGTAGCAGATGATTTGGAATCCCTGTGGCAAACAGACCTTCAATTCCCAGAGGCATCTAGAGCCAAGGATTTCTAACAATCCTGAGTTGTGACAGGCTCTCTTCAATTGTTGCATTTCATTAGACCCAACTCTCATCTACATCTGTCCCATGTGTATGCATGAGGATGTGTGTACCCTTTTCTTAAACTTTACTCAAATTGAAAAACAGAGACCTTGGTCAAGTGGCCATTTACATATCTGAGTGGAAAGCTGAGAAATTACCCAAATACTGCAATATTTTAGGGCTTTCAAAATTGTTTATATGTAGTATAGGCATATTTCATTTTATTATGCTTCTCTTTGCTTTGCTTTATTGTGCTCCACAGATATTGTGTTTTTTTTACAAATTTAAGGTTCAAGACTTCAGTGGAGGAAATAACTCAGATGTGGTGGAAACAGCAAGAGAACTAGAATTAGAAGTGGACCTTGAAGATGTGACTGAATTGTTGTGATCTCATGATCAAACTTGAACAGAGGAGCAGTTGGTTCTGATGGATGAATAAACCAAGTGATTTCTTGAGATAAAATCCACTCCTGGTGAAGATGCTGGGAAAATTGCTGAAATGACAACAAAAGACTTAGGGTGTGCTACATAAATGTAAAAAGTAATGTAAATAAATGTAATAATGTAATGTAATGTAAATAAATGTAAAATGTAAAAAGATAAAGCAGTACCAGGGTGTGAGAGGATTGGCTTCAATTTTGAAAGAAGTTCTGTGGATAAATTGCTATCAAACAGCATCACAAGCTACAGAGAAGTCATCCATGAAAAGAAGAGCCATTTGATGTGGCAAACCTCACTGTTGTCTTATTTTCAGAAATTGCCGCAGCCACCTCTCTGATCAGTAGGCAGCCACCAACATCAAGGCAAGACCCTCCACCGGTAAAAAGATTATGACTCAGTGAAGGCTAGATGATGGTTAACATTTTTTATCCACAAAGTACTTTTAAATTAAGATATGTGCATTGTTTTTTAAGATATAATATTATTTCATAATTAAACGACTATAGTATCATATATACCTAACTTTTATATGCACCAGGCAACAAAAACTTCATTTGACTTACTTTTTTGCAATATTGGTTTACTGCAGTGGTCTGGAACCCAACCCACAATGTCTCTGAGGTGTGCCCATACATTTAGAGATGCTATGCTTGTATTTAACAAATACATATTTTAGGATTTCTCTGCTACTGAGAGTCCATCCTCACAATAATAATTTAGCTAATTGTTATTAAACACTACAAGATGCCTAACATTGTTCTAAGTGTTCTACACATAGTCTCTTAATCCTGACAACAAGCCTCTAAATTGATCCTGTTATTATCTCCACAGAGCACAGAAAGGTAAAGCATTGTATTCAAGGTCAACCAGCCAGTAAATGACAGAGCCATCATTCAATCCCAAGCAGTCTGGCTCTGGAGTACATACTCATACCATACAATACAATACAATGTCTCATTTGATCTACTTATAGAAGCACTATTATATCAATTATTAAATGCAGAAATTTAGACTCAAAGGCTTAAATAACTTTCAAGTTTTCTCTGCTAATACCTGATAGACACCGTGACTCAAGCCTAATCTTTGTGATTCCAAAGTCCATGCTCATTACCACTTATGAGCTCATAAAACCACTATGGCCTCCTAAATACAGGACCACTGTGTAAAATGAAATGAAAGTTACCAGGACCATCAAATCCAACAGAAGCAAAAGTAAACAAGTTATAGTAGTGACCCGATCCACACCATCTCACTGAGATGGCTCACCCCTAGAATACCCCAGTATTTTTACAACACCAACCCCAGGACAATGGTCCAGGCTAAACCTCCCATTTGGACCAGAGCTACTAATGTCAAGACTAGAGGTGGACTTTGTTTTCCTGATCTTTACAAATCTGCATAGCAGTCTCCCTCTGTCTCTGTCTCTGTCTCTCTGTCTCTGTCTCTCTCTCTCTCTCTGTTTCTCTCTCTGTCTCTGTCTCTCTCTTTCCCTGGAAGTGGCCACATGGCTACCCAGAAGAAAATTCAACCAAGAGCCAGAACTGGATTCAAAATGGGAATTGCCCACAAGCCTGAGCCAGGAATTGTGACCCCACAGAACTCTCTAAACTTGAGAGAGGGAACCCAGTGGTACAAAGGAAGAGAGAAGCAAACCATGGATGAGAAGGCCTTTGTCACTAAAAGCCCTTTCCTCCTAGATGAGCATTCTGGATTTCAGAATGGCTGCTTCCTGCTGAGTTTAGATGAGACTGGCCTCTGCCCCTGTACAAATGAGTAGGGGAATTTTGAACTCAGACATAAAAAGCACAGCAGCAGGCCACAGAGTTCACAGCTCAGACCTGCTGGGAGCCCCAGCCAGTTCATACACCATATGTGCTCTGCTTATCCATCTGGTTTAATTGACAAGGCCAAACAAAACAGTGAAAACAAATGGCAGTCTTTCGCCCTGGCCTTGAATTGCACACTGACCTCACCTTGCAGAGTTGTTATTTAAATCATTTGGGTTATAAGTAGTTTTATATAAAGTATAAAGGCCCAAGTGATGCAAAGCTTTTAAAAGGAAAGAAAAGTTTCAAAGTTACACCAGTCTAGCCATCTTATATCAATGGTTCCATCTACTGACATCACTCCATAAAGCAAAATCTGAAATTCACTGAAACTGTAGAAACATGTAGCTTAACCATATGTAATCCAAACCACAAGCAATCACAATTTATATGACCACCACAAAAGCCTCTGCATTATTAAATTATTTCTTATACTGAAGATTGGACTCACCTATTATGTAAAAGTCAAAACAGTACATTTCAGTGTAGTAAGAATCCATAGTCTCTAGAAAGGTCATTATTCTACATCTTAATTTTGCTTTATGTAATTTCTACTTTGATCAACTTCAGGATACTTTTTGAAATGAACATATCTCTATGGCTGACACTTTCATTGAACTATATGTATATTTACCTCTGGCCTCCATCCACTAGATACCAGTAGCTCTTACCCCATTTGTGAAAACCCAGATGTCTCCAGATACTGTTATACACCCATGAGGAGCAAGTCAAAATCATGCTTGTTTGACAACTAGTGGTCTTATAATATTGAAAGTAAGTTTTGAATACTGATACACCCCTTCTCATTTATATACAATCATTCAGTAATTGCTGTAATTTGATACTAATGGTTCAAGCTAATATCTAGTTCTATTACTGAATTTTTTGAATCCAAGTTAATCATTTGTCTTCTAAGTTCATAAAAATTATGTCATCATGGTTATGCCTTTCTAAGCATCATGAAAACCCAATCATACAAGAAACTCTGTGTATTATATAATAAAATTAATATACAATATAATACAAACATGTACTATGCGACTAAATATTGAAATTATTTAAAATCTGATTTTTCTGAATTGTTCCTAAATCACTGATGTCTTTGGATTTCACTCAAGAAGAATATTATTTTTTCCTTCAAATGTAATAAAGGCTACAAATACTTTTTACAAAGTCTTATTACACACTCAAAATATGTATAAATTAATGTAATTTTAAAAATATATGTAATGTCAAAACATTAGATCAATAAATTAGGTCTTTTAAAATCTGTGTTTTTGTCTGTCCCACTCTAGTGGGCTTGATGGAAAATATTAAGATGGATGAGGCCAACATGAGCCTGCGCTTAAAAAGGCATAGTAAAGGTGGAAAAAAAAGAGGAAATTTTTTTTTAAAGTAGAAAAAAACTGCCAACATTTTGGTATTAAAGAATGGTTTCTACATGATGAGTATATATGAAGGAGAAAAATTTGAGAAAAGTATCAAGCCAGTGAAGTATAAGGTGTATTAAGAAAAAGAATACTTAATTAATCTCAATTATGGAATTGTAGGCTATATGCAAAGCAAGTAGGTACAGGAGTTGGAGGAAAAAGATATTATAAGCAGTAAGATATAAGAATAAAAAATAGTTGAAGCCAGATTGTAAATGGCCTTGCCTGTCAGATTAATGAGACTGGCTTATTCTATGATCAACAGGGAGCCATTGAATAAAATGGATCAGAAAGATCAGAGTTAAATGTTAAGAAGATGTGCTTTTTCTGTATCTCAAACATAGCATCCACCTTCCACTTACATCTAAACAACCTGTCCATTATAACCTATAGGAGGAATCTGGTCACCTAAGGAATTCATGTTTGATTCTGAGACCTAAGATCAACTCATTTTTATGAACTTTCTGCTTCTTAGTTTTTGCTCTTGGGCTAATAACCAGTTGTCTTATTTTTAAGATCCTATCCACCTTATTTTCAATTATAGTCATTAGTCTCTGCTTTTCTTCCTTTATTTATAGCCCACTGACACTTCAGAACATATTGGGGTGGAAACCCATCCCTCAAAGAACCCTCATCCACCATGGGAAGTAAAATCCAACCTGCTAAAGCAGACATGCTTCTCTCCTATTTCCTGGGTACATCTTCCAATATTGTTTGATCTGGCCTCCATGTGCTCATGCTCTGCTAGCTTTTGGGCCATCTGAGTTACTCTGGGTTGGCTCTCTTTGATACCCAATGACCACCATCAAATGGCTCCATGTTACCTCGCTCTGTAACATTGAGTTTTACGAGACTCTTCTCCTCCTCCATATACTACCCAAATGGGCAGGTTTATTCCAGATCCACTGTCAAGTCTGGTTGGCCTCACTGAGGTTAACTCTCCATGCACACCTGGGGTTTGCAAATGACAGACAACTGGCAGGCAGGAAGGGTGGGTGGGAAAGAGATAAAAGCAGTAAAAAAAAAAAAAAACTAGTAAGAAAGTTCTGAGCAATACCATATTAGCAATGTTCTTTATGATAGCTAGAAAAATGTTTTACTGCAAAACAAGCTATTTTCATAAGGTATTTTGTATGAAAACATCCCTTTCACAATTAAATATGATACATAAAAATTCCCCCTTTGCTGTTCTTACTATTCTTACTAAAACTTACTATTTTAACCTAGGATGATTTTTATGTAAACTTGTCATAGTATCACTTAAACCATCACAGTCTTTTTTTTTTCCAGTTGTTACATTTCTCTTAAATAATGGCAAAGATTTCAAATTAAATTAGCTTCACCATTTTAAAAGTGAAAAGCTCCAGTGAGCAAAGACAAATTTTTATGGCAAATTGGTTCATAAAGTATTGCCTCATGAGAGTTGGACCTTAAACTGGAAAAGTGACTCTTACTGTTTAACTTCAGCAATGGGAATTCTTCCTGCAGTCACTGAAAATGTTTTCTGGTCTAACCACAACTCATCACACTGTACACATTGAAATTACTTCTTCACTCCTGTATTTAATTTAAAACAAATACAAACAAATAAACAAAAAACAAACAAATTAAAAAAAGAATCCAGCTTGGTTCTATCATTAGGTATCATCATCTTAATTCAACCTCAGTGATCATATTTTCTTGCCATTTAGCCAGATTGTAGTGGCTCTCAATGTTGACTTTCAAAAAAATGCTTATAAATTAATGTAAATAAAGTGTTTAAAGCAGTGCCTGAAAGAGTGCAATATAGAGAAAGAGCTATATAGAGTAAGAGAGTGATTATGATGATGATGATGATGATCCACTGAAAACCAAATAACTTAATCGATGGAGTGCGGATGTTACCATCAGAGTACCTGAGCTCACACAACTGGTATTTTTCAAAGCTCTCCATGTGATTCCATTGAGCAACCAATGTTGAGAACCAGTGAGGTTAACCAAGTGCCAATAAGACAAATTCCATGGCTTAAATCTCAGAACAGTTGACCAGTCCCATTCTATGCCCCATTGATAAGAACAGAATTTTCCAGGGGCGCCTGGGTGGCTCAGGCAGTTAAGCATCTGACTCTTGCTTTCAGCTCATGCCATGATCTCATGGTTCATGGGTTTAAGCCCCACAATGAGATTCATGCTGATAGTGCAGGGCCTGCTTGGGATTCTCTTTCCCTCTCCCTCTGCTCCTCCCCTGCTTGTGTTCTTTCTCTCTCTGTGTCAAATATATAAATAAAAACTTAAGAAAAAACAAAGAAAAGAATCTACCATGTGCATGTCAAAGAAGACATAAAAAATAAGTAAGATAATCTCTACCCTCAAACCACTAGCAATCAGTTAGGTGAAACATACCATAGCTCAAGTAATATAGAGAGATCAATTCTTTAAGGTAAGAATAGTGATATTAACTAAGAGCATGGGGCAGACAAAGAAAGGATAAAGCCAATTCTGCTTGGATAAAGCCAGGAAGCCTCCCAGAAAAAGGGAAACTTGAGCCAACCCTTAAAGGATGAATGGGATTGTGTGTTAAGTGGAAAGAAGGGAAAGACATACCAAACAGAAAGATATGTCTAAAATGTACAGAGAGGGGAACAGCATACAGTCTTCAAGGACCTTTAGAGGTAAAGGAACTGAAGCAGAAATACTAAAGGTAAAGCTGGACATATCAGAAGGGCCTATAAAACCATGCCAAACAACTATGACTTTCCCCTATAGGTAAAAGGGATTTAAGGAAGAGGTGGTTTTAAAAAACAGTAACATAGGGGCACCTGGGTGGCTCAGTTGGTTAAGGGTCTGACTTTGGCTCAGGTCATGATCTCACGATTTGTAGGTTCGAGACCCACATCAAACTCTGCACTTCTTGGGATTCTCTCTCTTTCCCTCTCTTTCTGCCCCTCCTCGACTCATGCTTTATCTCTCTCTCTCAAAATAAATAAATAAATTTCAAAAAAGTAACAAAATTATATCTACAACTTATATGTCCTCTGTCTTCATGTATCAAGGGCAGCAATAAACCTATATATGAAGCTTAGGGTCTCACATAGTCAGGCTGACATCTCAGTTGAAACCAGTTTTTCTACTGTGCTTTCACCTAGTTCTCTTGAGGAATAAAGAGAAGATATTTTAGAAATTAAATTTTTAATCATAAGCCAAACTAAGCTAAGACAGCTGTTCTACAAGTTTCCTTTTCCCTTGTATTTTCCATGGGAACAAATAAAGGAAACTTTGTTTTTGTTTTTGACTGGAAGCTTATACATTAGACTCATTCAAGACTTTATATAAAATTATACTGCAAAAAAATGAGAAGAGAAAGTGTGATTCTTACAGATAAAAGAAAATAACTCCCGGAGGAACTACATTTAGGGAGGGATAAATTGAAATTGTATGTTTCTTAACAGAATCTTTTAACAGAAGTTTTCTTTCAAAATAAGACTACACATAAGAATTGGTGTAAGGTAGGAGGTGAAAGTATCACCTAAATAAAACATTATCAAATATTGATTGGGAGCCTAGTATATGATTAGTACTGAGCTCACTGTCCTTACTACAAGGATGTCGTACTATTTGTAAAGTCTAGTTTACAGGTGAGGATACTGAGGATTAATACTATTAAATAAGTATTAATTTTACCATACTTGGAGGCTAACAAACTATCCTTCCATTGTCTCATTGAGGCTTGTAGAAGACATGAAACTCCTGAGTCAGAGACAAAGGACTTATTCACAGCACTAGCAGTACCCAGAGTATCAGCATTTTCTTTTGCCAATTTCCTGAATCCTAATTCCCATAGAGCACATGCATAGATTGAGTTAGAGGAATGTTATAATGTGTTACAGGAATTTTTACAGTTTGTGTTATAAGAATTTTTGTAATGGACATTGAGCATGCCTGCCCTTTGCTCTGGAAGGAAACACTATCTTTATCTTCAAAAGTTAGTCACTATACAAACATGCTTGAAACAAAGTCTGAAACAAAAGCAAGTCAGTGCCTCTGCCTGAAAGATGTGAAGACACACAAGAGAACCATGGAGAACTATCTCCCAGCAATAAGTTGACCATGTTCACACAATCAGTAAGTGATAGAACCAGTATCTGAACCTAAGTCCATCTCATTGGAGCAACAGAGCTCTAGACTAAAGTATCAGGGAGTAAAGCATGAAGGACACCTTGACTTTTGTGGAACTTGAGAATCTAGATCTAGTCACTGTAGAAGAGGATGAACCAAAAAGACTTCCATGGAGGTACAACTGTCAACATTGGTTAAAAATATCTCCTTTCTATGGGGCACCTGGGTGGCTCAGTCAATTTAGTATCCAAATTCAGCTCAGGTCATGATCTCATGGTTCGGAGTTCGACTTCTGCATTGGGCTCTGTGCTGACAGCTGGGAACCTGGAGCCTGCTTCAAATTCTGTCTCCCTCTCTCTCTGCCCCTCCCCACTCATACTCTGTCTCTCTCTTAAAAATAAAAATGAACGTAAAATATTTTTTTACTATCTCCTTTCTAGGGGCACCTGGGTGGCTCAGCCATTTAATTCTCCAAGTCTTGATTTCAGCTCAGGTCATGATCTCATGGTTTGTGCATTTGAGCTCCCCATGAGGCTCTGCACTGACAGTGCATAGCCTGCTTGGGATTCTCTCTTTCTCCTTCTCTCTCTGCACTTCCCGGGTGTCTCTCTCTCTCTTTCTAAATAAATTAAAAAAAAATTTTTTTAAAGAGTATCTCCTTTCTAGAGGTAGGAAAATGAAAAAAAAAATCTCCTCTGCAACATCGTACATCTCTTTATGCAGTGAGGAACGTTTGAAAGACATAATGACCTAATGGTGTCAGGAAAAAAAAATCTAGGATATTCTTGGATGTTATCTCCAGATGTTGAGATTTAATGCTAGTCTGGCTTAAATGTAGATGAAAGATATTTAAATACTATATAAATAGTGTACCATTTTCCCACCATAAGCTATTTTGGGGCATTAGGCTCTCGGTTCAGGCGATATTAAAGTATGGAAAACATGATCATAATTTATGTCTTCCTTCAGTCTTAGGACTCAGAGAATTTCTTACTTTATATGCAGAGGTGAACAAAACTATTGTTTCAAATACAACAAAAGCCCACATCTGCTCTTGTGCAAGCTGCTTCTGGCTACACCAGGGATTGTAGATATGCATGCAAAGCCACACCCTAGTTCAAACACATCTGGCATTCCTGTCAGTCTTGTCCTTATCCTAAGCAGCTGCTCAGGCGCTCACTGTGGAGAAGACCATGTTGCTGCAACTGAGGATCTACGTCAAAGAAAATTCCTACTTCCCTACCAATGATTCTGTGTTGGGAGACACAGACTGTTAGCTAATGATAAATGGGTCTCCTCCTGTCCCATTTCCATACCTAATATTTTGATCACTGCAATGTCCCCTACTAAAGGTAAATACTGTTTGCTGACCTCTTAGAACAGCAGTGCTGACTTGGAAAAGGGAAAAGGTTTCATCTGACCTTGACATGTAAACACTCAGGGTAAGCCTCAGCAGGAATGCTAGCTTTAAGAGTTTTAGACAAGGCTACACCATGGCCAAAGACTCATTTCTGCACACTGCAAAGGCCAATTTCCTGTTTCATGCTCTGTATGCAGCCATCCTCAACAAATGAGACTTGCTGGAGATCTCTTTCTGTTTCTGAGAAACAAAGTGTTAAGTCTGACATGGGTCAGTGAAATCATTTTTTGCTTTAGAGCATGCCCAGGAAGAGGAGGAGATTAATTCCCTCTTCCAGGATTTGAAATCTGTCCTAAATCCATGGCCCATGCAGATGCTGGTATGCTTCTTGGTATTTGGGGATTTCTTGCTGATGAATATAATACAGCCAAAGACTTGCTTGGCTGCAAAGAGAAACCAGAGAAAAATAAAGATTTGCTTTCGTTGGTAACATATTGTAGGGTCAGGATGTTGTTCTAGTGACTCACTTGAAAAAAAAAAATGTGGTAGGAAAACTAAATTCAACCCCATGACAAAGTGTTATGGCTTTTGTTTAACAATAATTCCAGCCAACTCACTGGCCAGGATTCTTTTTTATATAGGTTGGGTCTACATGATTTCAAAATATCCAGTACATTTAATTCTAAAACTTGCCTCAGTAACCCATTTTGCTTATAAAATGTTAAACCTGAACTGAACCAATTTGGACAAATAATATATGGAGCATATATAGTGAGTGACTAATTATTTGGTTAATTGTGGCCTGAAATTTTGGGGTGCTTTGGTGTTCTATAGACAGATTCATAGAACCCATTGCTCCTAGAAGCCACTACCCTATTATCATCTCTGCTTTCTAGCTTTGAGGTTAGAAAATATATTTCTCAACTAGAATAGCCCTACTGTCACTGAGGTAGAGAAGGAGATGGGTGGGAGGATGTAACAGACAATCTTGGGTCCCAGCCTTCCACATTTGAGGTATTCTGCCAAGTACTTAGTATTTTTTATACCTTTTATTTAAGTTTTTGTTATAGTCTGAGTTTTAAACTTATATTAATGATTCTTCCACACTGTAATTCATGACATATGCATCCCACCTCAGCCATGTTTCCCACCTGTTACCTTCCTGCGGAACAGTATATCCTTCCAGTGTCACTTCTCAGATATTATCTATACCTTGAGGTCCAGCTCAAAGCTATCTCTTCTACAAAAACAAGTATGAATTCCCTCTTGTACTGGGCAATGATGCACCTGGCTACAAACTAAACTATGTTTATAGCTTTATATAGCACACTCTGCCTTATGTTATAATTCTTTGCGTCCATGTCTGTGTCACCACTAAATTGTTAGCTCCTCGAGCGCTGCACTTCTGTTTATCCACAGGGACCCATTCTTCTTCTATTTCATATCTCTATACCAGCCTCAGTAATTTGTCCAGAGTAGGTAAGTGAAAAATATGTTTTGAATTTAATGGTGCACACATCCTCCAAATAAATATACCAGATGACAAAGTGGTGGGAGGTGAGAGGGAAGGGGAAATAGCAGAGAGGAGAAGGAGGAAGAAGAGAGTGATGAGAATGTCAAATTGGAAATCCAATTTGATTTAACATCTAATACATAATTAATTCATATCAGCAACTATCATGAAGACAAACCCAAAAGCAATTGCTCTGCATTTTAATATGCCTCATTTTTTCCTTTAATATCTTTATTTACACACAAACAACATTTACTTTATTCCTGATTGAAATATGAACACTTCCATGTGGCTTTCTTTTGAACAAACAGCTTCAGAACAAACCAATTCTGCTAATCAATTTTCTCACTTCCCCTGACCAACAACTTCATCCTTTGTGTTAAAACAACAATTTGATGCCTAAATACTGCCCTCCCTCAAGGCAACAAAGGGAGAAGACAAGAGCCAGTGAATGCTATAATATGTAACAGCTTCATCAGTGAAATACAATTCATATCAGTATGGAAATGACTCTGAGTGGGTGGTTACTGCCACAAAGGAAATGTACATACTCAGAAATGTAACATAGGAGTGAAATGTTTACATAATCTTAAAGAGGTGCTCCTATCCTAAATGCATTTTTAAATAAGATTCAGTATTCTTGGGGAATTTAGGAAGCAGATTTTTTCAGAGTTAGTGATTGACCCGCTGGGACTTTTACTTTAAATTTTGGGAATGTTCAGGATTCATGCTTCATCATCTGTATTGATAGTTGACATTCTGTCAAATGTATTACCCAGGAGGTTTGATGCTTCTTTAATAGATATTTAAACAGCCCCACCATTTTGATTTGGTTTGATTATTAAAACAGAATCTAGGGATTTTACACTATACATCACATCGTGAACCTTTGCTCCTGCCAATACTGTACTTGAGATTTCTAACACTTAGCAATTTTCTAACATTGTGGCTGAGATCATCTTAGAAAGACCTACATTTATATCTTCCCCTTGTGATGCAAAATCAGTACTTGACTGGCTGAGAAAAAGTGAGGCACTCCATTCATATTAGACTGCTGAGTGAAAATGCAAACAAGTAGGCAGCAAATCTTTGCATGTTATGGAAACACAGAAGCTAAAAAAATGTCCTGCTGATTGTTGACTTGCTTGCTGGAAATATTAAATTTGTCCAGTTTTCAGTTTTTTAAAATCTCATCTTTCTACACTTCTTTTTATGAAGAGTTTCATAATGGGCATGCATAATTACCAAAAGAAAATCTATAGTATTCTTGCAACACTTCACACAAGAATTTCCATCTAACTTTCCACATGCTTTCTGCAAAGTCAAATCTTTTTTCTTTTTGTATTTCTCTCTCTCTCTCTTTCTATTTTGGCCAATAATAACATGATCAAATAATGTCCAGCCTGTATCAGTGAAAATACCTGGGATGTGATTTAAAAAAAAAAAAAAACAAATAACTAAGAAAATGTGGCAACGAGAACTAAAAATAAAATGAAATCTTTAGACCGTAGGATTCTCCCAAAAGTTGCCCACAGGTCAAAACACTGATTTAAGTGCAGAGGAAATTAGCTGCAACTGATACAAGAGAGCTTGAAGATTTAATCATGTGCTTGAGGGGGTGTGTTCTTCATAAAGGACAGCTGCACTCTCACCCACAGGCACCCTTGCCCTTGCCTGCCACGGAACACCACATTCTTCAAGTACTGCCTTGTCCAAGAGAGATTCTCAGACTTGAGCAAGCTCTTTAGTGACCCCACCCCCAACCCCCACAGAGGGTTTTTTAAAAGACAGACTGCTGGGTCCTACCCACTGGTTTCGGATTCACTGAGTCTGGGGCCCAGCCTGAAAATGTGCATTTCTAAGAAGTCTCCAGGGGCAACTGAGGCTCCTGGTTGCTGACCACATTTCAGACACCTGCAGCTTCAGCTGAAGCAGCTTACACCAGCTCACAGGACAGCTCTGGTGAGGCAGTGAGTACAGGAGCTGGCAGAGAGAGCCACGGAATGGGGCTGAGCCTGAGAGGCCTGAGAAAGAAGGGGCTTCCCAACAGTCATTCTGTGAAGGAGAATTACAGTCTCAGAAATACTCCCTGTGGTCAAACTGAACCAAGGGATATGAGAATGAAGGAGACAACAGAAAAAGGAAAGAACTGCGATAAAAATTTATAAGGGAGTACAGATTTTTTATCTCTTTAGTGAAGTTATTCCTAGGTATCTTATTGTTTTTGGTGCAATTTTAAATGGATGTGATTCCTTGATTTCTTTTTTTGCTGCTTCAGCACTGGTGTATAGAAATGCAACTGATTTCCACACGTTTATTTTACATCCTGCAACTTTGCTGAATTCATGTACTAGTTCTAGCAATTTTTTGGTGGAGTCTTTTGGGTTTTCTTCATAGAGTTTCATGTCATCTGCAAATAGTGAAAGTTTGACTTCTTCCTTGCTGATTTATATGCTCTTTATTTCTTTCTTTTTTTTTTTTTTTCTTTTTTGGTCTGGTTGCTAAGGTTAAGACTTCCAGTATTACATTAAATAGTAATGGTGAGAGTGGACATCCTTTGTCTTGTTTCTGACTGTAGGGGAAAGGCTGTCAGTTTTTCCCCATTAAGGATAACATTAGCTCTGAGTCTTTCATATGTGGCTTTTATGATGTTGAGGTATGTTCCATCTATTCCTACTTTGTTGAGGGTTTTTATCAAGAATGGATGCTGTATTTTGTCAGATGCTATTTCTGCATCTATTGACAGGATCATATGGTTCTTATCCTTTCTTTTATTAATGTGGTGTATCATGTTGATTGATTTGTGAACATTGAACCAGCCCTATAGCCCAGGAATAAAGCTCACTTGATCGTGGTGAATGATCCTTTTAGTGTACTGTTGAATTCGATTTGTCAGTATCTTGTTGAGAATTTCTGCATCCAGATTCATCAGGGATATTGGCCTATAATTCTCCTTTTTACTGGGGTCTTTGTCTGGTTTTACAATGAAGGTAATACTGACTGCATAAACCTGACTAAAGAAGTAAAAGATCTCTACTATAAAAATTATAGAAGACTTATAAAAGATGCTGAAGATTACACAAAGAAATGGAAGAACATTCCACACTCATGGATTTGAAGAATATTCTTAAAATGTCTGTACTACCCAAAGCAATCTACACATTTAATGCCATCCTTATCAAAATACCACCAACATTCTTCACAGATCTAGAACAAACAATCCTAAAATTTGTAGGGAACTACAAAAGTCCCCAAATAGCCAAAGCAATCCTGAAAAAGAAAAAGTACCCAGAACTATATGGTCAAATAATCTTCAACAAAGCAGGAAAGAACATCTAGGGGAAACAAAAGCAAAAATTAATTGTTGGGACCTCATCAAGATAAAAATCTTCTGCCCAGCAAAGGAAACAGTCAACAAAACTAAAAGGCAGCCTATGAAATGCGAAAGATATTTGCATATTTATCTGACATATCAGATAAAAGGTTAGTATCCAAAATCTATAAAGAACATATCAAACTCAGCACCCAAAAACAAACAACCCAATTAAGAAATGGGCAGAAGACATTAACAGACACTTTTTCAAAGACATCCAGATGACTAACAGGCACATAAAAAGATGCTCAACATCACTCACCATTAGGGAAAGACAAATCAAAACCACAATGAGATACCACCTCACACTTGTCAGAATGGCTAAAATAAACAACACAGGAAACAATAGATGTTGATGAGAATGCAAAGAAAGGGGAACCCTCTTACACTGTTGGTGGGAATGCAAACTGTGTAGCCACTCTGGAAGACAGTATGGAGGTTCCCCAAAAATTAAAAATAGCACTACCCTATGATCCAGCAATAGTACGATTAGGTATTTACCCAAAGGATACAAAAATACAGACTTGAAGGGGTACAATCACCCCAATGTTTATAGCAACATTATAAACAATAGCCAAACTATGGAGAGAGCCCAAATGTCTATCAATTTATGAATGGATAAAGAATATGTGGTATAGTTATATATAATGGAATATTACTTAGCCATAAAAACTTGCCATTTGCAACAACACCGATGGAGTTAGAATGTATTATGCTAAACAAAATAAGTCAGAGAAAGACAAATATCATATTATTTCACTCATATGTGGAATGTAAGAAATAAAACAGAAGAACATATAGGAAGGGAGAGAAAAGAGAAGGAAAATAAACCACAAGAGACTCAACAATAGAGAACAAACTGAGGGTTGATGGAGGGAGGTGGGGGAAGATGGGCTAGATGGGTGGTGAGTATTGAGGACACTTGTTATGAGCATTGGGTGTTCTATGTCACTGATGAATCACTGAATTCTACCTCTGAAACCAATATTGCACTGTATATTCACTAAAATATAAATTTAAAAAAATTTAAGTTACAAGAGAAAAAGAGAGCTCACACACCATGCCTTTCATAAATGATAGCAACTAAGACTGATTACAAGGAAAATTATCCTGCACCATAAATATGATCATCCTCCAGCCCTCCTCTCCTCCCCTCTAAGGGGAAGGGATGGCAGCTACCTTATATATGCAAGCAAAACACATATGAATCTCAGTCCACTGACTTCAGTGTACAGAAAATACCATGTTCCCGATTATCCGGTACTCAACTTTATTGTCAAATCCAAGTGCTATGCCAGCTGGGAAAATGTGACCTCAGTTATGTGTGAGGTGTCCTCCTGACCCAAAGGCTATGATGCTGAAAGTTCACAGACCATAGTGAGGCCCAGGCATGACATAGAGTTTAGTTTTGGTCATTAAATATTGGTCCTCAATCCACATAAATCATAGTTGGGATGTCATGGATCTTGTTCTATATCCAGAATCTGCTGATTCCTTGAAACACCATTACCATGAGAATCTCTGTAACCTTTCTATAAACCAGTCTGACCAAAGGCCCTAAAGAGCCATCCTCCTCTGCATTCTTGCTACTCCCTCCCAGAAGGCAAAATTATCCACTACTCGGATCCACTGCCCACTTCTCTCCATCCCTTGGGTTGGAGGGTGATCTCTTTCCAATGAGTGTTGACAACAAACCCTGGAGTTCCCCACATCTACACCTACATGTCTCTGGGGTCCAAGAACCCTTTTCTCTTTTTTACTTTCTTTAAAACTTTCTAAGTTTTCAGGATTTTTAAGTCCAAATGTCTGAGATTTGGACCTTTGGTGGCCACAAGAATAAAGTAAATAAAATAAGTAGGTCAGGTATATACAAGTAGTAATGAAGAGTGTTGTGCACTGGAGTGAACACTGAAGACATTAATATTAAATTTCTTTAACAGTAGAGGCCAACAACATACATATTTGGGCCAATGTATAGCTGGCTTCTTATTTGAACTTCTTGAACTTGGTTCAAGTTTAAGGAAAATAAAGATGTGATGTCTATTTCTTCATTTCTCTTGGCTATTCCTGAGGCACTGAGCATCCCTCAGGCACTATTTTCTTGAAGACAGCATTTGTGGCTGTCTTGTTCATTGCTGTATCCCCAGCTTGTAGAACAGTGCTTCACACATGGTAAATGACCTCAGTAAGTATCTTTTGAATGACTGAGTGAATGAATATATAAACAAATGCGTAACAGCAATAAATGTTGTACTATCTTAAAAGTTACCCACTCTATTATCTTTAGTCTGTACAAATCACACTAATGATCAAATACTACATCATACAAAAGAGCAGACAACACAGGAGTCAAATACTAGGGACCCTTACCAGGTTATATACTTCCATGAGAGGCAAGACCTTTTCTTTTTAACCATCCACCCTACCACTGCCTGTTCATGGTAGTAAAATCATAAATTCCTGAAGAAATGTTAAATGCACTAGACTGAAGCTAAATTAGGCAAATGTGTTTTTGTCTGAATATGGCCAGCATGGTGGCTAAAATGAAATAGAAACTTGAAAATCTAATGTGTCATAGATTTCAGATTTTTTTTAAAAAGTCAAGAAATAACCTGAGGAACCCAAGCTTAGAAGTTAAAAACTTGATCTGAACTAGTGTGTGCTGTGCTTCTCACATTCACTAAAAAGTGCTCGAACTTGACTTTCCCTTGGGAAAAGTTATCATGACATTGCTACCACCTATTTGCCTTTCTGCTTCAGCCAGCCACCAGAGTTCACGGTTGTCTGCCTGCAGCTTCCTCTTTTATCTGAGGCCATTCTATGAGACCCTGATCCACTGGAAAGAAACATAATCGTCTGATCTGCATGGTTGCTTCCACCCATGGATTACTTCCCTTGGTGAAGCATTTAGCACTAAGCCAGGAGCACACAGGCTCTGATAAAACACTCCAGAGGAAGAGAGGATTTGCTATTGCAGCTGTTCATTATTTGTTAACCTCAGCAATGTTTGTCCTGTTAGTATTGTCCAGTTTGAGGAATATTTTGTAAGAGAAAAAAAAACATTTTAGAGTCCACGTGTCCTTAAGCATGGATATCTGGGAACTATTATTATTCATTCTTTTTTTAATGTTTATTTGTTTTGAGAGAGAGAGAGCACATGTGCACAAGCAGGGAAGGGACAGAGGAATCCCAAATAGGTTCCATGTTGTCAGCATAGAACCCAATGTGGGGCTCAATCTCACATACCGTGAGACCATGACCTGAGCCAAAATTAAGAGAGTGATGCTGAACTGACTGAGCCACCCAGGCACAACTGTTTATTCTTATTTGTAGCAAAGATTCTCTCTACCTATGTGGACCCTAGGGTCTCTATTTCGGTTTAGGTGCGCCTTACAGGCTATCTTCTCCATGTACCCCTGATCCAGGACATTTTATCACTTGAACTGCCCCTGCTGAGACCAATGCATAGGAGCTATAACTTGTTACCACCATGTGGTAGAAAGACCGTGAGATTTGGGGTTAGGGAGTCTAGGTTGAGTTAGGGTTCTGCCACCTACCCACACGGATATGTTTAATCACTAACCTCTAAAACATTTGTTTTGGTGAAGATTTAAGAAAAGAGACTGTGAGAAGGTTTTGAAGTGCAAATGAAATAAAAGTATAAAGAAGCACTTTGTAGGAAGTAAAGCACAATAAAAGTGTTAGTCATCGCTGTTGATGGTGTTAATGTGATTAGTAGAAACAGAGTGGGAAGCAAGAGGAAGATGTGCTTGGGAGATTAATCCTGGTGGCAGGAAAGACAAAGGCGGAGCTCCAGGACTCTGCGATAAGTGGTGGTTGTGGGGCAGGGGGGACATGAGATCAGGGAACCATGACTGACTAACCACTGTATGATTAATCTGCTCGTCATTGTCCCCAAGAGAATAAACAACCTGGCCTACAAAAGGGAGGGGGTGGAAAGATGAGACACTCTCTGTGAGACCTTAGCAGTTTGTGTCATCTTTCCCAGAAGGCAGGCTCCATGAAATCATTGAAGATGGAGGAAGAAATAAGTTTGAACACAATGTAAGGGATATAAGCAAGCCTGAGAAGAAAATGGTAAGTATGACCTTTCTGCAGCTTATGGTTAATAATGGAACACTTTTTAATCACTTCCGCAGAGAGACCCAGAGAGACCCACGCGGTGACAAAGACTGCCAGTAACCTGCACAAACATCTGTCCTCCCACACTGTCCCCAACTCATCCTTCTCAGAACCTGATTTTTCTACTCAGTATATTGCAACTCAAAACAGAAGACTACATTCCCAGTTACCCTGACACCTGGCGGGGCGGGGGAGACGGCAGGGAGGAGGTGCGGAGATGGGACTAACTTCTGTCCATGACATATATTGATAGTGTTTGTGAGACTTCAGGAAGGTCCCTTAAATGGAGCTGATTCAGCCTAGTGGGTTTCTTTCATGCCCTTCCTTTCTCTGGCCAGCCACATGGCCATGATGCTGGACTACCAATCTTCTACCATGAGCATGCTGTATCTTACACCAGTCACACTCAACTTCCCATTAATCTATCTACATTTGTTCAAACAGCCCCCCCCGCCAGAAGACAAGAAGCCAATGATGAGAACCATTGTGCCAAGCCAAGCAAACCATAGGGCAGAGGCTATCCTAATGGCAATGTGAACCCTGAAAAATAGAGCTCTTGCAAATAATCTGACTCTATAGATAAGAGAAGATGCAAACTACAGGACACAGATTATTCTAGGTGAAAACTTTCTGCAATCTAGACATTAGAATGGACACCAGGACCTAAAAACATTCTTGTAGACCTAAAAGCAATACTGTAGGGGAAAAAATGGATCTTGAGTCTGAAAACATGGAAGAAGAGCTCACCTCTGACAATTATGTACTATAGGGCAGAAAAAAATACCTGAGAAAATAAACCAAATTCATCTTGCTTTTTTTCTTTCTTTGATGTTGTAATTTTTATTTTATTCCTGTTGTTTTTGGTGGTGCTATTATTTTTCTAGATGGAATTCTCTAGTAAATACAAAGCAGGTGGGTTCTATGACACAGAAAGCTATAAGTACAAAAGCTAAGCTGTAAAAACTTCAGCATGCAAGAAAAAATAAAGAAGCAAGTGAACTTCAAAAAATTTACAAATAATCCATAGGAAAATTTAAACCACATTGGTAGTGGTAAGTAGTAGACTATATATTGGAAATTTGAAATAGTAGGGGCACCTGAGTGGCTCAGTTGGGTAAGCATCCCGACTTCAGCTCAGGCCCATGAGTTAAAGCCACATGTCAGGTTCTATGCTGACAGCTCAGAGAGCCTAGAGCCTGCTTCAGATTCTGTGTCTCCTTCTCTTTCTGCCTCTCTCCTGCTCATGCTCTGTCTGTGTGTCTGTCTGTCTCTCTCTCTCAAAAATAAACATACATTAAAAAAAAGAACTCAGATTTTGATATCAGATAAAATGGCCTTAAATCCTAGAATAACTGTTTCAGTGACTTTGGACAAGTTAGCCACTTCCAAATTGACCAGGCTTAAAAAAAAAAAAAAGAATCCCAGTATGTAGAAAATGAGGGGAGAAAGAGAGAAATGATAAGGAGGAAAGAAGACTGTGAAGCCAACATTCAAATAATTGCTACTCAGAAGAAAGACAAATGAAAAAGATAATAACCAAAGGTATTAAAAAATAAAACTTTCCTGAACTGAAAAAGGACCATCAGAATGAGACCAACAATGATACATTATTCCTCTCCCTCTTTTTTCACTTTAGAAATAAGAATGTAGGTAGAAAATATACATGTCACATACAAAAGCATAAAAATGAGACTGGCCTCATATTTGCCCTCTAAAAAGATGATGGTGAAAATCTGTAAATTTTTCTGGGATAAAAGGATATAATCTAATAAAATATTTCCCCAGCTAAAATGTGGGGAAAGGTATTTATATATATATAGTTCAATTTATATATATACAAATTGAAATCAATAAAGAAGAAATTTAATGTATTAGAAAACAGAGAGACTAAGCTTGATGAAGATATCCAAGCTTTTGTTATTTGGAAAGGTCAGAAAAAATAGTTCTGGAACGCATAATAATTCAAAAGAGGTACAAATATATATGGAAGAAATGAGAAATGCTTTATAAACACAGATTGAAAAATTACAAAAATTTGAGATGTCAAACAAGAAAACTCTGGATAAAACGTGTAATTTTCTAAGAAGTTACCAAATTAATTCAAGAAGCAAAAGTAGACTGAAAACCATGATAAATAATAAAATAGTTATGAAAATGTATCCCTGAAATGGAGACAAGGACCAGATAGATACATGAGTAAATTCAACAAAACCTTCAAGAAATAAAGAATTCCCATGCTTTTAAATTTTTCAGAATGCATAAAAATATTTCAACTTCTCATGTCTTGATATAAAACCAGTATAACTCTGGTAGCAAAACTGATGGAAGCAGCTCAAAAAAGAAACTGTGGTCTAATGTGTCACAAACATAGTTATAACAACTTTAAATAAATGATATAAAATCTGTTTGAACATAATATTTTTAATTTTTAAAACAGCCAGAGAAACATATGTCCATGATAGGAAAATTTTAAAAATACACATATATCGGCCCACCTTCTTAAAAAGGAGAAAAAGAACAAAAAAATGGCAAAAGAGTTTGGACCTCCCAGTTAGGGTAGTAGACAATGAGAGAAGCTGCCCACTCCAACGCTTGATGAAAGGAACAAAAATACATGACATAAACTTTGAAAAGAGGTGGCCAAGTAAATAAATAGAAGATGCTTATTTGCTCTAGGAAGCCTTTTAACTTATCTGCATCTCTCAGAAGAATGGGTAGGGAAAGTAGATGACTCAAGTAAGTCCTCACAATGTTACTAATATTTCTAAAAATAGAGAGGAAGCTGGGAGAGCAGACTGCTGGTGAGAAAGTCAAGGGAGAACCCTGGCAAACATCACCAGAGGAACCCACAGAGGAAGAGAAAACTTCCAGGGAGTGCCATTCTGCCCCCTCCCAGCTGGAGAGGAAATAATAGAGGGCGCTCAAAATCTCTGGCAATACACTGCAGAAATGAAGACAAAAGAGCAGACAAACAAGAAAAGTATAAAAATTGTCCACAAGAGCCAAAATTTGAGAGATGAAACAGAAGATAAAACCCCTGTTTGGCCCCCAGTTGACATTTTAATGGGGCTACACCCCACAGAAGTGTTACCTTTTCCTGTTCTGACGGGGGAGGAAGGATGAATACACTCAAAAGGGCTTGGAGAAATGTGGACGTAAAACAAGAATATGAATAATCTAAACAACCTCTCTATTGGAAGCGTACGCTTCAGAGCATTACACGCAAGCCAGAAGACTGGTCTGAAGGGTTCAGGAAGAGAACACATTCCCAGGTAGATGGAGTGGACAAACAGGAAATTTGCCCAAATCAGAGAAGAAAAAAGCAGAGCCAGAGTTTCCACCATCCCTACTCTCTTGACTGAGGCTAGGGAAAAATTAAGCGCTAGCAACACCCAGGTCTCCGAGTGCAGCTCTGAGAGAAAAAGATGAGGAGGAGAGGTCTCATGGAGAGAGGATCCTGGAGAATTCACAGACACACTTCCAGAGCAACCGAAGTGTGTTAAGCACGAGTGAGATTGAAAAGAAATGGCATTGCGGTTATATAGAAGCACAACAAAAATACAGGGAAGAAAAGTGACATGACCTACAAGAGAGACAGAAAAATCTTACTTGGAAAGAAAATATATTTTAAGAGCTAAGGAGATTGTCTTACATTGACTCATTGTGTGCAAGGACTTAGTGGCAATATGAAGGGGGGGGGAAATGAAAGCCCCTAAAACAACAGAGGTAGGTACAAAGGCAGTCTGCAGAAATAAACTGGGACTGCAATGACACCATTAGAACCATTACTCCTCTATTTGATAGACTAGAAAGAGCAAGAAAGAGCTAAAAGTCATATTAATGGGATAGAGAAAAGGCTTGAGATAATATCGACTTCAGAAAACAGGTTAGAAAGAAGCTGATAAAGGCAAAGCCAGTGTAACAGAAGGATATTTTATGTCTCTGTCATTGTGATCCAAACAAATAAAACAGAGAAGAAATATTCAGAAATATTAAAAAGAAAAGTCCCTGAAATGAGAGAGAAGGTCAGATTAAAGAACAGAGCTTCTCTACTGAGAAAAAGATACAGAAAGATTGTCATCACAATACACCTTGGTTAAGGTATTAAGTTGCAAGGACAAAGAAACTGGTTTTCAGCCATTCAGACAGAAAAACCTAGTCAGTTAGAAGGATGGAAGTCAGGTTGGTTGCAGACTTCTCCACAGCAATGTACTAATCCAGAAAGCAGTACAGTGATAACTACAATATCTTGAGGGAAAAAAATTATACTATATCAAAATAGAGTATACCCAGACACGTTTGTTTCAGAATAAGGGCAACAAACAGGCCGAAATGTGAAAGAAATGCAAATAAAGTAAGACCACCAACAAGTGAATGGGGAAATCATAGTAAAATGACTAGTTCAATATTTGGTGCCACAAAATAATAGAGTAATGTCAAAAAAAATTTTAAGTCTGGAGGTGCAAACTCTAATGCCCACAAGGATGAAGCAGAACCTATAAGGGGTCAAAACAGATTGGATTCAGTGATTCGAAGAGCACACACATTACCTAAACAAGAGAGCTACAGCCAGCTTTGCATTAATAGAGTAAGAAACAGCTAAAAGGAAGTCATATTATCAGGTCTTCGATATTTTCAAGAAAATCCAGAAATCCAAACTTCTGTCTTAATTCTCCCAATTAAGGAAAACAAAGTCCATCTGTTAGTGTTGTTTCGTACATGGAGGGCAGAGAAAGAATGAAGAGAGGGGCAGACCGCTCCAGATTGGTAGGCACAGTTTTTAAAAAGCAGGGGAACTTACAGGGCTTGTCTTGAGCACCTGCAAGAGAACCCGAGTAGATCTCTGCACCTGCTGCCAGAATCGTAAGTTTCTATAGAGGCCTTACCCAGCTGTAGTCATGTATTCAGACCAGATAGCCTCAACAGCACCTGACTCTCTCAAGCCTTCGTCCTTGAGACAGTGTGATCATGGTGGGCAGAACATACATTCCAAAGACAAGGGAGGAGCCTCTGCTTGCCCACATCAAGCTCAAGGGTGGATCCACGGTCATGTCCTCTCGATGACCTCCACCAAAGTTAGCTGGTCTGGTTGGTAACCAGTTTGTCAACTCTAAAAGCAAAATAAAATAAGACCTAAGAACAGTGCCCACTCAGTCTAATCTTGGAGGCAGGCAATCAACTGACAGCTTTCCACAGGTAAGAATTCATGGAATAGGAGTACTATGAGCCCTCCTTGAAAATTGTACTTAATGATAGAAAGTAGGCAATAAATGATATAGAAACTGTGATAAGACCAGTGGCGAGCAGTGAATCAATTTAAATACAGAAGTAAAACTATGACTCTAGTAATTATCCTTACCGAGTAACATAATGCTAATAATATAAATCTTGACAATATAAAAGCAATATATATAGTGTATGTATATTATACATACAATTAGCAGGTGGAAGAAAGAAAGGTGGGAATAAGCATAAGCATACTAAAAATATATGTGTAATTTTTAGAAAGATATTCCATTATTCCAATATTTTCATGCAAACATTTTCTTAACCTTTCAGTGATTGTTTAGGAATTAAAATATGTTTCAATAGAGGCGCCTGGGTGGCTCAGTGGGTTAAATGTCCGACTTCGATTCAGGTCATGATCTCATGGTTTGTGAGTTTGAGCCCCGCTTCGGGCTCTGTGCTGACAGCTCAGAGCCTAGAGCCTGCCTCAAATTCTGTGTCTCCCACTCTCGCTCTGCCCTTCCTCTGCTCATTCTCTCTCTCTCTCTTTCTCTCTCTCTCAAAATAAACATTTAAAAAAATTTTTTAAATATGTTTCAGTAAAGAACCTCTTTGGTTGGGCTGAAATGTGTTCTCCCTCACTCCAATATTCAAATGTTAATGTCCTAACACCCAGTACCTCAGATACGGACTGGATTTGGAGATAAGGCCTTTAAAGATATAATTAAGTTTAAATGAGGTAAATTAAGTAAATAATGGGTTGTTAAGGTGGGCACTAATCCAATATAACTGGTGTGCTTATAGAAAGGACAGGACACAGAAACTTAGGGACCATGTGAGAACACAGTGAGAAGGTGGCCATCTGCAAACCACGGAGAGAGGTCCCAGAAGAAACCAAACCTTGATCTTGGACTTCTAGCATCCAGAATTGTGAGAAAATAAAATTCTGTGTGTTTAAGCCACTCAGTCTATGATATTTTGTTAGGACAGCCTTAGCAAACTAATACAGACCATATTCTGATATTGAGCAATCTACTTAGTTTCACTTAATTTATTTCGTTTTCATAAATGCAAAAAATGAGAAAATATTAAAAACAGCATATAAAACATAATTACAGTCTTAAAGTACTTCTGTCCATATATCTTCTTATCTGTATGCATACATTAAGAGATGTCTGGAATGATGTTCACTTAATGCAAGCAGTGGTCGTTTCCATGTTGGGATATTCTTGTACTGGGTATAAAATTGTCACCAAAAATCTATAACGTCATTTTTCTAAAAATAATAATAAAACAAAAACTACAACCTCCATTCACCTGAAGAAACCTTATTACTGAAACTCAGGTACAGGTCATTCTAAGTATATATAATAGTTACACACACAGACACGCTCAATCACACACACACGTATACTCACACACAAACATACAGGCATACATACATACAAACACAATTTTTAATGGGCTCATTCCATAATTACTGCTTTTTCACCAAATAATATAAACGCATTAGAAAATACAATTTTATATTTTTTTATAATTTTATCTTTTTAATGTCTACTTAGTCTTACTTGAGGATATATGCATTAATTTATTTAACCAATATCCTAGTTTTGAATACTTAGGTTATTTATAAACTTTTGCTCTCCTATATACTGCTGCAATAAACATTCTTGAAGCTACATTTCTGTCTACGTTATATTTTAGGAGAGAATTCAGCAGAATATTAAAAGAACAAAACAGTAGGACCAAAAAGGATTCGTGCAGAAATATAATTGTGACTTAATATAAGGAAATACATTAATCAAATTTATCATATAGGTAAATTTAAAGAATAATTATAGGATTGTTTTATATGAGCTCAAAAAGCACTGGCTTAACCTTAACATCTAAAGCCCTTAATAAACAAAAGAATATTTCCTCAAAGAATATCTATCTCAACTAAATGACTATTACAATTAACAAGTCAAAATAGCAAGTAAATAACTACTAAATAAGTACACAAAAAGCAATACTTTTTCTAGATACCAGCAATGAATATATAAGCAATCAAGAGGAGAAAAAAAAGATGCTCTTCACAATTGCAACAAATAGTGAACTAGCCAGAAAAATTTTAATGTGTAAAACATACAGAGAGGAAACTATAAAATTTTGTTTGGAGACATAAAGTTTACTTGAGTAATGAAAAAAAACATATACCATGATCCCAAATGGCAAAACTCAATATAGTAAAAATAAAAACTATCCCAAATGAACATATACAATGGGATTGTTTTAGAACTTGAACAATGACAATCATTTTTGGAGAAGTGTGGTAAAACAATGATTTTCATATGTCTCCAGTAGGAGTATACACAAGGATAAACTTTTTGGGAGAGAACTGTGAAACTTGTATAAAAAGACCTTTCAAAATGCCCATGCCTTTGCCCAACACTGACAGATAAATTTATATATGTAGAAAGATTTATCCGCAAAACTAATATTACATAGGAAGCAAAGATAACCATTTCACAGTTCAAAGAGTTCTGAGATCAGTATTAGAGGTAAATACACAAAGTTCATTAATATATCTGAATGTGTATATGTATATTCACATATTGAAATATTATAAGCAGGGCACTGTAGGGCAGGTAAGACAGGTGTGAATGATAAATCATTTGAAGAAAAGGGTAGAATCTAATGGTAGAGAAATGAATTTACCATGAAGCTAATGAAACTTAAGACTCAGGGCTCCTCACTTACACCAGACACTGCCAAGTCCCTGGGAGGGGGCTTATCTGTGTGTTCACATAGTTATATAATTTTTTTTTGCAAAATTTGCAAGAGTAGGATATTTTAACCTCAGTTAGTAGGGCTTCTGTCTTTTTCTACTCATTTTCCCCACTGGCCCACTTTCCCTCCCACAGAGTGGCCATGAGTATTTGTGGTTCAGCTAAGGAGAAATTAAGTTGGGGTACATTTGTTGGGCTTAGTGGAATATACTGATGTGATTCACAGTCATCTCTATATATTGTTAAGTTATTGCCCTCCTTCACAGCATAGGACTGGCTTCCAAAAATACTCTGCCATACAGTGTGCCAACTCATTCTCTATCCTGACATGAAGGTGCAGGCTTATATGCTATCAACATGCCCACAATTCACAACCCAGGAAACATGTGGATAATATAAGGAGAACCAAGACTTGAAAAGTATAGACCCAGAAGCCGGTCTGCAGAAAACTCTCCTGATCATCAGACCTGTAACACTGTAAACAGATGAACTGGCACCGTAGTATGCCGTAGTAGCCTCAATTAGAAGTTTTTTTTTTTTTTCCTGGCAGAAGTATACTTGATGAAGCAGAGTAAACAATTCTGACCACACTGAATTTTTTGCCTTTTTTTTTATGGCAACCATGAGAAATAGAATTTATCAGACTCTCTGTGTTCATAGCACACAAACCTATAACACAACTATAAACAGGAAGTACATCTGCATGTGAAATTCTATGCTTTATGCATCCCAACTCTCAGTGATAAAGAAACAAATTTCATCCAGCCATGTTAGAGGTAAGATTGCATTATCTGTCTACCCTCTCCACAGAAAACAATCTTAGAAAATTGTTGTCATGTAAAAAGGCAATCAGATCTTACAAAACTAAACATACTCTTACCATATGCCAGTAATTGTACTCTTTAGTATTTTCCCAAAGGACTTGAAAATTTATACACACATAAAAGCCAGCACACAAATGTTTATAGCAGCTTTGCTCATAATTACCAAATACTGGAAGCAACTAAGATGTTCTTTAGTAGTTGAATGGATAAATAAACTGTGGCACATCCAGACAATGGAACAGTATTCAATGCTACAAAGAAATAAGCTATTAAGCCATGAAAAACCATTGAGGAACCTAAAATGCATATTACTAAGTGAAAGAACCCAATCTGAGAAAGTTACATATCATAGGATTCCAATTATAAGACTTTATTTTTAAAAAAAATTTTTTTACCTTTATTTATTTTTGAGAGACAGAGCACAAGTAGGGGAGAGGCAGAGACAGAATGAGACACAGAATCCGATGCGGGGCTCGACACAGAGTCGGATGCGGGGCTCGAATTCGCAAACCATGAGATCATGACCTAAGCCAAAGTCAGACGCTTCACCAACTGAGCCACCCAGGTGCCCCTATAAGACTTTCTATAAAAGGCAAAACTAAAGAGATAGTGAAAAGACCAGTGGTTGCCAGGAGCTGGGGGAAGAGATGAATATGCAGAGCATAGATGAGTGTATGTTATTACACTTTTGTCTAAATCTACGAAATGTACAACACCAAGAATGAACCCTAATGTAAACTACAGACTGTGGGTGATAATAATGTAGGTTCATCCTTGGTAAAAAAAAAAAAAAAAAAAAAAAAAATGCACCACTCTGCTGAGCCAGTAATAGAGGAGGCTATGCATGTTTGAGAGAGGGGGTACCTAAGATATCTCTGTACCTTTCTCTGCATTTTGTTGTAAACCTAAAACTGCTCTAAAAAAATTAAGGCTTTAAAAAAAAAGGCAGAGCTTATGCAGCCAAAAATAATAAAGGGGGAAAAACCATTATAGAAATGTGGCAGGCAGTTTATTAACATAGATATTGTATTATTTTTCTTTTTTTAAGTTTGTTTATTTATTTTGAGAGAGAGAACACAAAAGGGGGAGGGACACAGAGAGTTCCAATCTGCTGACAGCACAGAGCCCAATGCGGGGCTTGAACTCATGAATTGTGAGATCATGACCTGAGCAGAAATCAAGAGCTGGATGCTCAATGGACTGAACCACCCTTGCGTTATTTTTCTGAATTTTATTATGTCTGTGGTAAATGTCAGCTTTGTAAATTTTCTGATTCAATGTGTTTCTTTGTCTCATTCTAAACACTTTCCAAACACTTTTGTATCTAATTCTGTATTCTTTTTTGAAGAGGCTCCAAAAATTGTACTAAGTAGGGGCCTTCACAAAACCTACATCTGTCTTTGTTCAGGGGAGGTAGCTTTAAGCAAAAATGATTTTACAAAAGCAGTGAAAAATACTCTTGAGGACCATTATCAAATCACCAAAGTCTCCAAATATCCTCGAAAGCGCTTAACTTAAAAGGAAAGACCTTGACTAAGTGAGGGTTCCTTGAGACCCAGGTGTCAGCAGGAGCTTACACGGCCTGCGTGGTCTAGAGCAAGGCTGAGTTCCACGTTTGGCATTGTCCCCGAGAGTTCGTTCACTCTTCCCACAGCCTCCTCAACACAAACAGATCACCATCCTATAAGCCACCTTTCCTTACAGTGTTTGTACAGGTCTTTCTTAAGCATACCACAACAGAGCACATCATGACACAACACAGCTTGTTTGCTAAGTCCCATGTGTAATATACGGGAAGGTGTACTTAATCTTTCTGTCCTCGTATCTTTGTCTCTCTTTCCCTGAAACAGAGCAGAGCAACATAGCATACTTCTTCTATATGCTACTCCTGCAACTGCCCCCTTTTCCCTGTTCCCCCAGTTTCACAAACCTTGACAAAAGGCTAGAATGTCTGGGGAGGCTCTCCATCCTGGAAACTGTATTGAGAGAAACCAAGAGGCAGAGCAAGCAAAGTAGACCATAAACACCTGCCAGTGCCTTGCAGTCTGAAGCAAATGTAAATGGATTTCTGGCTTTTCTCAGAACCTTAGAGACAACGATGATAGGATGTAGGTACAAACTTAGGGCAGATCTAACTCTAGTCCCTGGTTTAGAAACCAATAATCTCAATTTATGACACCCATTCCCTAACTCTACCTCCTAAAATGACCAACCAAGGAATAAGTGATGATATGGAGAATACTACTATGAATCATAACCATAGATTTCCATAGACAGACATTTTGTTCTGTATTGTATTTTTTATCATTATTTCTTTCCTCATGCAGGCAAGGATTTTGCCCAATTCAGTAATTAAGGAGCAGGGATCTAAAAATAAACATAGCTAAACAGTAATAGGAGTATAAGAAGTCTCTCACTTGCAGTTTGTGGTTTGGTTTTGCTCTTTTAATCCAGGAAGATAATCAACAACCAAGGCAAGAAAAATGTGATAAAGGATCCAGTATGCTGAAGAACCCCAAGCCTGGTAACTTCCTTCCTCAGTACACGCCATTATTTACATAAACATTAAAAACTTCAAGAGATTCAAGATCTGAGCTAATAGTAGAAGTGGCCAATTATAAATAAGTTTATTGAAGTAAAAAAAAATAATTATAGCATTATTGAAAGTGTTTTGCCTTCAAAACATAACAGAAAGTCATTCTAGAACTTTCTATTAATAAATACTATTACAAAGCTTAACTAAATATCAGACATAAGAATGTTGCTTTAAATTTTCTCTGATACATAAAAGCTTATTGTAATTACTTTAATGTTTTCCAGGATTAAAACATCATTATCAGTGAGAGAAAAAGGTCACTGTATTTATAAAATGTCAACATTTAATATTTCCTAATTCTTCAAGATGTTTCTATCAAATATTCTTTGGGTTAGGTAACACCAGGATAAAACTGGCTCAGCTACTCTTTGGTGTATCTGTACACTCATCTTCTATTATGTGACTAAAATACATGTTATTATCTAACAGGCTTATGTGGATGTCTCAATTCATTGTATCTACAACTTCAAAGAATGTTCATTATGAGGAAGTCATCCAATTGCATAGGTTCCAGGACATGAAGTTTCTAGCTGGAGTATCTAGTCCACCCCTCTGCTTCAAAGAGCACAGAAACTCAATATCTAGTCCAGGGCAGAACATGATGAGTGGCAGTATGTTTGGCTAGATGCCACATTAGGAAGCCAGTGAAGTTTTGAAGTTAGTCATATTCTTCAGACAACATTGACTAACTATTAATTGAACATCTACTATATCCCTAAATGGTTCTTGAAGTTGAAGTTAAAGATATGTAAAGGGAATGTAGATGTGCAGCTAGCTGGACCTGGCTTTGGCACTAACCACCTTAGTGGCCTGGACAATTTACTCAGCTCCTTATGGTCCTAATATATATCACTGTTAATAATATCTACTGGAGAATGTTATTCTAATGGTGAAATTAATGATATAAACACTAGCAAAATAAACCCTTACAAATAGGTTCATTTATTTAAAAGCTCTGCTCAGCTCTGCCTCTAATGAGAATCAGACTCAGCATCATTTGAGGGTGTCCCCAAGAATTCTCTAGAACAACACATTGAGTAAAGGCCATATTAAAATTCTCTTTGGAACTTGAGAAGAGAAAGTGACCACAGAGAAATAGAAAAGAAGAGGTGGGTGGGGAAGAGAGAGGGGAGAAAGGCCAAACATTTTCTTTTGTTCTCTCCCATGCTATTTCAGAGCAGAATATACCTCTAAATATAGTAGATGATTATTATTATTCAAAAAATCTGGAAAGAGAAATTGTAGCCACCCTCTGAAATCTATTCACATGCTGTGCTAAAATGTATCTATCTGTGTGGAAATTACTGCGACTTTTTTTAATGTGCTCAGATTTCTCCTTGGAGTAAATGGGTATGAATACATAGAAACCTTGTAAAAGCTCAAAACTATCCATATATGTTGCATACACTTTGTAGACCATCCACAGCATATTTTAAATTCAAGCTGGCTTTGTCCCAGCAACTCACCACAAATATGGCTAACTAACAACTGGTGTGCTCTCAAAAAGCACAGATTTCAACATTAGCACAAAGCAAAAGAAGCTAAAATAAGAGTTACAAGATCAAAGAAAACTGATTTGAGAATTATCTACCAATTTTGTTTTATCTATGCCACTACACTCTCCCCTTATTTGGATAATAAGAGTTGTCACTATCTGCCCTAGTTATCTCTAAGGCTGCAGTGCAGATGATAAAGATTACTGCCAAGTCTGAAATTTACAGACTGCATACTGGGCCTCAGAAAACCCTCCAGGGAAAGTAATTATGTTGCCTTTTGAACCTCTTGAGATTGTATGCAAACATGCATCCATCAGAATGCCTGTCCCTGTGCAAACTATTGTAAGAGGGTTTCCAAAGCTTTCCTCAGACTCTCGAAGGTCTATGATTTTGCCTCTTGACTATCATGGCCAACATCATGAAGCTTCCTAATTTTTTTTTACTCATTGTCCTGTAAGCCTACTGTATTTTCAGAGTTAGATATTTAGAAATGTAGCACAAGAATGAAACTATCACTTAACTCGAATTATACAGAAAGCATTTATTGCCTACAAAAGAAACCAATGTAATGTTTTCCAGAAAACCCTTAAGAAGTCAACTGAGCTTATAGCACACAAATTTTTAGTTCATGCATCTTGTTCTTAGTACCTGCAGCCCCCAAACTTGTGTTTAAGGAGCAAAAGTTTACTTGTGTGATAGCACAGATTTATAAAAACTACAAAGCATCCAGAAATGTAGTACTATTTCTAACCAAATCTGATGAGAAAGCAGAGGACAAATCTGAAGTGAAGCTGAAAATGTCTCTGCTTTGCCTGGAGTGAATCTTCGAGCTGGAAGGTTGGAAAGTATTTCATTAGGCATCAAAATTTTCACCTTTGGTAAACTAAGGCCCTTAAAATTTAAATGAATTTTCCCCAAACTACATTACTTGTTAGTAACAAAATCAGCAGTACGACTCAATTTCTTTCCTTCTAGCCCAGTACTTATAATTTAAAATGCTGAAACAAAATAGTGTCAAATATAGTGTGTCACTCTTAATGACAATGATTAATTATCGTTAAATTCAGTTCTAATCAGGTTCGTCAAAATCTGCTCTCTGACTTTATACTCATAAGTACATTCTCTACTCCAAACCACCCAACTTCTCAGAAAATGTTAATCTTTGAACACCCATCTTAAGTTTTTCTAAACCAAGAAACTTAAGCCTACCCGCTACTGATTCTATTCTTGTGACCTACTGCATGGATTTTCTTTGGCAGCCCAATAAAAACCTCACATGTTGAAATAATTTATTCCTGAACTTAATATCCCTCCACAAATTCTTCCACTTGATTAACTTTTTTCTCTTTATTATCTCACAGACATTCTAACAGAATAGGAAAATTGCTCATTTCTCCAATTATGAGAATAAATTAAATGAGGGAATTTGAGAAGGCGAGGGTGGAGAGAAAGAAATGGAGAATTAACTCTGATAAATTTCTTGGAGATTACATATGGTTCAAGTAATTTAAAGATAGCTTCTCAGGGATTTTACTCATAATCTTGTTACGATCTTTTTTAAGAATAGGGTGGGTTCCAAAAAGCTGTTTCTCAATCCATTTGTTTGAACTTTTAAAGTAACCCTCTACAAGCAGCCCCTGAAGCTGAAGGTGGTGGGTGCTGGCAGAGTTGAGGCCCTTTGTGCTGGTCTCAGTAGCACTTTCCATTACCTACGAAGTTTGCAGGTTAAACATTTGTAAGATACAAGCTTTTTTCTGAGTGCAAACGAGGGACAGAGCACAGAGGCTGCTCCAGTAGAAATTTAGGGAAGTGTAACCAAGAACAGATGCAGGCACACAATTTCTCTCTGTCCCTGACTTTCTCCAGAGCACTTTTCCACCATGAGAGGCGCCAACAATGCCTTGCACAAAAGTTGCTGGTTTATCTTCATCATAGCCACTCTGGAAATAAAGGGGAAAAAATTGCCTGTGAACTCTGTCTCTCATTTCTCTAATACCGCTAATACTCGCGTAGGAATGGTCTACCAGGAGAGGCAGTGCTGAGACAGAAATCAGAGCATTCTAACTCTCTCAGAACAGGAATAGAAATATCAGGTACTTATCACTCAATGACTAAGTACTGAATGGAATGAACTGACCGTTCTGAAAAGAAAAGGGGTGAGTTCTAAATATTTGATGAAGTTAATGGAAAACTCACTAGAGAGAAGCAAACAGTGTCACAGTATGCACTGGTAGGCATAATGTGCCTCCTGAGGCATTTTCCACTTACTGTTGCCTTTTTGTACCTTGGGTGCTAGGCATCAGTTAAGTCCTTTTTTTCCTGATTACCACCGATAGGAGTTCTGCTTCACTGTTTACATTCCTATCATCACCCACAAGCTTGCCAGTATCTCTTTGTGAAAAACCAACAGCCCAAATTTTTGACCTGTCTGACCCAGAGTATATCTAGGGAGGTTTTAAACCTGTGTTTACACACCAAAGTATATATTCTGTGTAAAACATCACCTTAGCAACTATCACATAATCTAATCCCAGAGGGAGAACAAATGATGACTGTTTACTCTTCCTCAACCCAGGGGTAGTTTTGAAAGCCCCAATAGAAATCACTTACAAAATGGCACCAAACCCAAGTAGTAGCCTGGCAGTTGTGATGACTTACTCAAACATTGCTCAAATTTAAGGAGAACCTTAAAATATTTTAACACATTTCCTTTAAAACAAGAGAGATTTAAACCTTATGAAGTCCACAACAATTAATTTATATAACTCATCTGAGAATTCTAATGTTTATGAGAAATAATTACGTCGAGGTAGGGTTTAGAGTTAGTGTTAGTTAGAATCTAAGAACCCAGGATCTATTCCGTAAAGCACATACGAAGGGTAAATGCAGGAGAACGTACGACATGGGAGGCCTGTTCAGACATCCAAGTTCTGGACAGTACTGACAAGACTCATAGGTTTGGAGGGGAAACCCAGAATATTCCCTGAAAAAATAAATTAGTTCCAAAGATCTCTTTGGAAATAACTGAAAACAATATTAGGACAAACTATGGTCTCATATCAAGAATTAATCAACAGGGGAAAGAAGAAATTCAGCCAGAGTAAGCAAACTGACATGATTGGAAATTCAGACAACTCCATTTGAGAAGGAAAAGAAAGAAAACAGACTTTCATTCAGGTCCAATCTGCCTGTCCAACTTTCACTTTTGATTTACACGTTGAGAGCACTTCAATTGGAAAAGAATAGGGCTCAGCAAAATGATGGAACGGCCACAAAACGCTGCAAGGAATGGTCAGCGAGGGGTCTTCTGTACCAGTCATGGGCAATTTGAAGTCCTAGAGAACCTAAAAAACATACACGTTCCGACCAAAGCTCAGCCTACGAATCCTTTCGGCGCCTCGCTGACACTTCTTGAGGAACAAATCCAGTTGTGCTGCCCAGGGTCTTTGCCAGAGGAAGAACAGCTTCCACATGAAGATCACATATGCTGTGCAGCAACTGCGGAGTTTCCTGGAGTTTTTATGAAGGACTTCAAATAGCCCAGGAATAACTTTCAGTTGCCACAGTCACTAATAGCGCTGTGCTCCCTCTAAGCTGCAAGAGGTGAAAAGGCCCAAGGGCATTCAGACTTCTCTGAAGAAAGTTGTCAAGAGCAAAAAATAAAAATAACTGGTGAAGTGCTTGCCTGCCGGTGTTCAGCTAAGGAGGTTCCGGGTGAGAATGGGAAAACCTGGTAAATCTGGGGTTGGGTTTAATTTGAGAGATTTCAGAGCAAGCAATGCATTGCTGAAATAGCTACACATGTCATTATCTTCTTTGCCCAGGAAGAGACACTGAAGCCGGGAAAGCATGGGCAAACACCCTACTCCCTAGGACAGGATCATCTATGCTTCTCACATGGGAATGAACAACAATCCTCCAAACATATCACAAGCCATGCTATGGGAGCTCCAAAAAGAAGAACCTTGGAGAAGAGCATCAGGTGCCTGTGGACAGTTTTAAGAGATTTCCTCGCCTTTCAGTTCCATCCAGTCAAAACTCGCGCAGTGTTACATATGATGTCAACAATTTTCAAATATGGCGACATCCACTCTTAGAAAAGCTGTCATATCTGCTGCCCCTTGCTCCCTACCCCCCTTTTGCCCCTTATTCTGCTTTATATTCTTATAGCACTATTTACCCCTTAATGTATTAGATGTGTCTTAATATCTGTTTACTGTCACAGCAAAGACTTTTTTCTTCACATTGACTTCAACCTTTAAAACCTCGATTAGGCAAGATACCTATCAGTTACTCAATACACTGCCTTTGAATACATTAACATATGAAATTTATATTCTCATTCCAATTTCTTAATAAGAAAAAAAACCTGAGGCTCAGAGAGGTTAAATAACCAACTCAAGGATATATAGTGATAGAGCAAAACCACTTGTTTTTCTGCACGGGTGACAACTTTAGCTACTAGTAGAGGAAAAAAAAGCCTTTCAGCAGAAATCACGCTATATTTCGGAGAACACAGTTTAGGTAGCTAATATTCATTATATATTTTATAATCATTGAGCATTTCCTAGCCCATATAATCTGTGCATTATATAATCAAAGGATGTCTCAACAGGGATAATTTGCAGGAAAATTCTAGACTTGATTTTTAATTTTACCTTTATTTTCTGTGTACGTCGAAGTGAACAGTGATTGCTGGATGTCAACAGAGGTTAAATACCAACAACAAGCAGGCTCACCATTTGTCTGGGGAAAGGGACCCAGTGGTGATAATGACAGCCATGGCAAACACTGGGACAGCACTGACTGTGGACTCAGCACTGTTCTAGGCGTGCACACTTGTCACTAACTCATTCCATCCGCACAGGAACCTACACACTGTTGTTATCCCCATTTTACTGATAAGGAAACTAAGGCACAGAGAAGCTAGGTAACTTGCTCAAAGACATACATCTAATAGTACACAGTTGAGCCATGACTCAAACCCAGGTAGGCTAACTGAAAGCTGCTGCTTCAGCACTGCATGCCCCTACCTCAGAAAAAAAAATAGCCAAGTGTGTCTGTATTTAGCCAGTCACTTAGCAAGTCCAGGTCTCATAGACAACATAAGAAATGGGAATGGTCCTGTAGCAATTAGCAGGACTTGCATTTTGTTTACTATGTGGAAGAATACTGATTGATGAAACAGTGTCACCCTGGAGGACCATTCCTTGACACATACCAGTAGGTCCCCTTCTGTTCAATATTTAAGTCACTTGAAGGAATACACAGAAGGCATGCTCATCTGGTTTGCTGATGACCCCAAGTTGAGAGCCTCTGCAAAAGTGTGGTTTGACACAACTTTAAAGTAATTTGTGTAGCACCACCTCTGGAAGGAGAGTGGCAGAGCATTGAACAGCTACCCTCGAATTCTCCCCCAGCATCACTGCTCTTTTCTGTCCTCCTCAAGCCCTGCTTCCTTTCCCTTATTTTAGGCACAGCCACATCGTGGCCTATGGACAAACTGTCACTGGGAATGGGTTTGCTGTAATTTCTGCTTACTGATGGTGACCTTCCTGTTCCCTGCTTCCTTCTGAATACTCAACAGTCCCGCTGTTGGCCAGGTGGATAAAAACGAAATGGCTTTAAGCAAAATATCTTTTTAATTCTCCGCCTTCTCCTGAGCCTTTTGAAATCACTCTATTATAGTTCCTTAGTAAGTAGCATTCTGTTCGCGCGTCATCCTCTGAACACATTAATGTTTGGTCGATTTAAATGCACAGAGTGGCAATGTGCACATATAAATTTTTAGTAGTTACCATTTTAAAATAGAAGGATGACTCACCAGGCTTTCCTTTTCCTGTAAACACCGCGTGGTGCAAAACACTTGAACGCTGTGTTTTCAGTGTCTCTGACTTCCAAATGTACGTGTCTGATAGTGGCGGTTTATCGGCTTTAGCCGAGGGAGATTAAACCTTGCCACGGAAGGCCAAGTCGTGCCTTTTTCCCCAAGAGGCCAAGTGGAAGCCTCTCTGGCTTCCGGCTGGAGATGCGCCCTCTGCCGGCACCAAGCCTGCTCCCCCGGCCTCCTGGGCTTCTGCACCCACAGCTGGAATTGGAGGGAGCCGAAGTGCAAAATAAATGAATGAGAGGCAGCAGTTAATGGGTTCCGGAAATTCTGCCATTTCTCTAAGAGGTCAGCATATATAATAGCGATCTTTCTCCCACATCTGCCCTATCCACCTGACCCAAATCCTGCGCCATTCGGAGAATCACAGGAAGTCCCCACGTAGAATGCAGAGAAATGTGCTAGAATTGGTTTCTCGCTAGGGTTTGACTTTGACCTGAGAGGGCAGGGCATCCAAACTACCTTTAACGGACGGCATCATTTATTAATGCGTCTCCGTGCCTCCAGCAGTCCGTTTGTTATAGTGCCTGGGAACACTGCAGTTGAGCTCATTCCTCACGAAAAAGGAAGGAGGCCACTGGAAAATGTTTCCTCTCAGACAGACATGCTGATGAAAAGTTGCTTGGTGCACGTCCAGATTCCTGTCTTTTCCTGAATTTTTAATCTTGTTTCTCTTGGATCAGCCCCCACTTCTCTGGGTTTGACCACCGATACATGCGCAGGGGTTATTCTACTCTGAAACTATAGATTTTGTTTGAGAGGAGCAGGCGTTGCACCTGGAAAAACTGGCTAGGGAAACAGTGGTATTGTTTTATTAACTCCCTAAGCACAGTTTCTATTCTTTACAGCTTTCTTGAGAAATTGTACTAATAATAAAACACGTTTTCAGTGAGCAATTATAGTTCACAGAGTGTTCCTGGCTTTGCTGAAAAGGCATTACCTTCAAATGGATGCCAAAAAGCAAAGCCGTGCATTCGAATCGGGAAGAGGAGTTGTGTGTTTTAGAACTACCTAAATCACTCCTGTAATTTGCAGTGCCAAAGAGGGAGTATATGTCCTCATGTAAAATTCAAAAGAAATACTGAGACAGTATCTCCCATAGCAACAGCCGTTTTAGAAGTTCCAGGATGATTAACAAGCGTCTGTTTCATCTTTTCCTTTCTTTAAAATCAGACCACAGCCTGCTCAATCTCCAGGTCAAAATAGTACTAAGACTTTGACAAAAGCAAAATATGATTACTATGGATTTTTTTTTCCTGGTGCGTTCAATTATTTGCCATGCTGTTCATCTGCTTTTAATTCACTACCAGCTAACCATGATTAAGAAGGTGATTGTTTTAGAGAACCAGAAAATATTAGTAAACTCAAGACACTCTATCTTCATTAACATTTACATCACTTAATTGATCAGAATACATTCCAGGGTAGGAATAGCTATTAGAATTTACTGTCAGTTTGCAGTGTAGTCAAGACATTTGACTCCTGAGTATTCAATGGGCATGTTACACACATTGGGTTCCCCAGATAGCATCCTCTGAGATGGGAGTGTTTGCATGGGAAAGTTCTTAGAATCAACCGCTGTGGAAGAAAGAGTAGGTAGCAGAGAATCTGAGCTGCACTACAATCCCAACACCACCAGCAGCAGCCTCAGTTGTCCCACAGGGAGCCGCGGGGTTAGAAAGCCATTCAGAGACCACTGGATCTTCATACTCTATGTTGATCAGCCATCGGATGTGGGCTGCTCAGGGCAGGGAATTTGACATGATGCCAAAGAAGGCTGATAGCTGATGCCCTTCTTCTGACAGCACTCCCAGTGAGAATAGTTTCTGCGATCCAGAAGAAAGATCTGGGGGGCGCTAGCCTGCCATAGTATATATGCATAAAATGTAATACTCATTACCTTTTCAATAAAAGACACAGAAATTAGAGACTATAACACCTAACCTAAGCCAAATCAATATTATACAAAATGATTAAATATTTTTGTGCTGGGAATAAAGCATCACTTCAGGGTCACAGTATCTACTAGTTCCTTAATATATCTGCAAAAAGAACAAATTTAAATGTATTGAAGTCTCATTAAGAATAAATGAAATAACCACTTCTGAGAAGAAAAAGATATTAAAATACAATTACTCAAAGCATATGAAAATATACTTCCCTGTGCCCATTTCTAAAGTAAACTCCCATGCGGAGGTTATTTTAATTATCCAGCATCCATATATGCTATAAATGTGCTTAACTTGATAAACGTACCTTCTATAAGTGTCCTGTGTAATCATTTTAAAGCCTGCATTTGATTAAATTGCATGTACTTAAAAAATAAAATAAATAAAGTGTGTGGGCTTAAAATACAGTTTTTATATACAAACATTTTGTCTCATTTATGAATATGTATAGACAGCATTATTTAATAATTATTTGTATCTTCATTTGATTGAAATAAAATGTAAACATTCAAGGAATGAACTCCTTATAACAACTAGGAGTTAATATACAGATTTTTTTCCTATAAAGAAGCATTTCATAAAAGCTAGGGATAAAACAATCCAATTAAAAAATGGGAAGAGGATTAGAACAGACATTTTTCCAGAAAAGACAAACAGATAGCCAACAGTACATGAAAAGGTGCTCAACATCACTAATCATCAAGGAAATGCAAATCAAAACCACAATGAGATACAACCTACACCTGTCAGAATAGCAATTATCAAAAAGACAACAACTAACAAGAATTATCTAGAATGTAGAGAAAAGGGACCCCCAGCGCACTGCTGATGAGAATATAAGTTGGTGCAGCCACTATGGAAAACAGTGTGGAGATTCCTCAAAAACTCAAAAATAGAATTATCATGTGATCCAGAAATTCCACTTCTGGGTATTCATCTGAGGAAAATGAAAATGCTAACTTGAAAAGATATATGTACCCCCATGTTTATTGCAGCTTTATTTACAATAGCAAAAATATGGAAACAATGTAAATGTCCATTGATAGGTGAATGGATAAAGAAGATGTGAGATTATATATATGTGACATATATAAAATGGATTATTATTCAGATGTTAAAAGGAGGTAATCTTGCTATTTGCAACAACGTGGATGGATCATGAGGGCATTATGCTAAGTGACATAAGTCAGCTAGAGAAAGGAAAGACAAATACTGTATGATCTCACTTACAAATGGAAACAAATAAACAAACAAACTCATAGATACAGAGAACAAACCGGTGGTTGGCAGGGGTGGGAGGGGAGGGGCAAGATGGGTGATGGTGGTATCAAAAGGTATAAACTTCCAGTTATAAATTAAATAAGTCATGGTGGTGTAATGTACAGCATGGTGACTGTAGTTAATAATACTGTATTTCATATTTGAAAGTTGCTAAAATAGTAAATCCTAAAAGTTCTTATGACAAGAAAAAAATTTTGTAACTATATGTGGTGATAAACGTTAACTAGACATATTGTGGTGATGATTTTGCAGTATATACAAATATCAAATCGTTATGTTGTATACCTGAAGCTAATATAATGTTATATGTCAATTTACCTCAATAAAAGAAACTAAGCATAATATATTGAGTCACTATTGAATCAGTCATCATTTATGTGATATAATTAAGAGTATATCTATAATTAATACATATATATACATGTATTAAATTGAAAAACTCATCATATGTAATTAAAATATGAATAGCATTGCCGGATAAAGAAGATATGAAGAAAATGTGTGACTCTCTTTTGTAAGCTCCAGGAGCCCAGAGCAGGATCTGCATCTATTCTCACCGTGGAATCACTGGGCCTTAACAAAGATCTGGCACATAGCAGGCCCTCAGTAACGATTTGGTGAATGTTGAAAGCATTATGCATCTTAGTAAAAAAAAAAAAAAAAGTGAATTGATTTCCCTTTCCAAACATGAAGGCAGCTGGGTATTGACTGTTTTCAAGCATAGACAAAAAATAAGCAATTGAAAATAAGCAATTAAAAAATGTTTAATGTTTAATTATTTTTGAGAGAGAAAGACAGAGCACAAGTTGGGGAGGAGCAGAGAGAGAGGGAGACACAGAATTTGAAGCAGGCTTCAGGTTCCAAGCTGTCAGCACAGAGCCCCATATGGGGCTCGAACCCACAAACCGCGATATCATGACCTCAGCTGAAGTGGGATGCTTACTCAACTGAGCCATACAGGCACCCCAAAAATAAACAGTTTTAAATGACAAATTTGAATTTACATATTCAGATTGATGTAGCCTTTTTTTTTCTGTATTATTTCACAGACTGGGACAGATTTCTCCTTTCCCTTAAAAATTAAAGAATTATTTCCATTGTGAGGATATCAAAATGAAGTCCAGTTGCAAAGTGAACATATAGACAGCAAGCACTAAATGTCTTAAAGAAAGAGGTGTTAAAATTTTTTCAGCACATTTAACAAAACCAACATCTAGAAATTTTACATATTTGCTCTACACCTGTTCACTCCTAAGTTTCTCAGAATGTTCCTAGAACTCAAATGAGTCTCTCCAAAAATAAATAGGAAAAATTTGAAGGAAAAAATATAGAATGCGTACACAAACAGAATTGCCAAAGGCCAGCCATGTTGTTACAAAGCACTATGATAAACACAGAATGAACATGACCCTAAAAAGTTGCAAATGAGTATGTTTTGCTGATTTGGAAGTACTAAAGTCCAACCACCCCCAGGTCTTCAGTACTTATAGTTACTACTCTTTTCTCTAGAAATAGAAACATAGCCACTCTATATTTATGTTCTATTAGTGGCTGAGTTTTGGAAGTCATGCCAAGAGGATTCCAGAAATGAAAAAAAAAAAAGATTTTGTATGAATCATCTGTCATAATCCTCCATAAATCTACATCATTACCAAAATATGACCAAAATTGCTAAATAAATACCAAAGAATTGGAACAGAAAGAGGAAGGGAGTATTATGTCAGAATTCAATTAGTTTGAATATGGAAGGAAAGCCACATTCATCTGGGAGTCCATGAAAAGTTCTTTTGTTGTTGTTTTTGATGTTTGACTTGCTGTTATTGTTCTTTTTAATGATATGCTCACTTGAGCATAAGACTGATTTAGGAAAAGATCCATGAAACAGGTTTGCACCCCATATTGTGACCACATCATTGTGTGGTGATATCTCCTTCTTTCCTCCAAACCCTGTGTTTCAAGTCTTAATTTAAAATGGTCTTAATACTTTTAGAATATAGGGAGGCAAGAATATCATTCAGTTCGATCGTAATCCTCAAAAGAATAACTACTTGTTAATGTGTAATATATACTGGCCTAATTTTCCTCTAGAAACTTTTCAGCCAAATTATGTGCTCATTACTAAAGTTTTGGATACAAATAAATATCTCATTCCCTTGAGTTTAAACATGGCTAAATGTCACTTAGAAAAAGATAGTTTGACATTTTTTCTAATACTTTGCTTCTAATTTTATTAGTTTCAAAGATTTTACTGAAAAAAACTTTTAGAAAAAAAAATTACTCTAGATATTCAGATACCTATATTTTATATTATCCCTATTAACTTGTTACCCAGTACTTGGGTCATCTACTAAAAATCTAATTCTACTTGCACATGCACACGCACGCACACACACACATGCGCGCGCATACATGCACCCCTATCATAACATTGGCTCCTATTAGGAGCCTGGTAAATGCTACATCAGAATGTAGTGGCAATTCCTTCTAGTAGCATAGATTAAAACCAACAGATAGGGGCTTACGTGGGAAAGAGAGCTATTTCTTTAACTGATCATCTAAATGGATCACTCTGAAATAGTTTTCTGAGTGACAAGCATTCAAACACAATTCACTTGCTCAATTCTAAGACCAGAGCAACGTTAGTGAAATATGACCAAACCACACATGAAGAATGGTTTTGCAGTAGAGTATATAATAAGATTGAAAATCCTAGGCAAATTGAAAAGTTCTGAGCACCTTGTATGCATACGTAAATTCTGCCGTGACGTCTATTTTAGTGATGGTAAAATTAAAGCGTAAACAAGTATATAATATAAATTGCCCATGAGCCCACTGCTTATAAATAGTAGCCTCAATCCAGATCAGGCTGTCTGAATCCAGAGCCCACATTCTTATATAGTTATATAAGACAGAGAACAACACACACATGCATACTGTCAACCATTTTTATTCAATGGTATTTACATTATTCTGGGATTTAAAAAAATAACAGCTGAAACTGACTTTTCATTGCACATGTAGTTTTTTAGAAAGCAGACGTTACAAACATGTGGAACAGTTAAATAATATGAAGCGCTGTATGATTAATGTCTATCCTAAGTGTTATAGACTAAGAACTACACAGAGGCCAAAAAACAGAGCAGCAATGTGGACTGGAATAGTTATGAAAAGGCTTCATAAAGACAGTGGACTTGAACTGGATCCTGAAATTAAATGAGAATTGGACAGTCATAGTTGAGATAAGAGGATATTCCCACCTGGAAGAAAATTACCCAGGTAGCTTTGGCACATTAAATAAAATTACATGAACCACTTTAGTTGCATAAAACACAAAGAACACATAAAGTTATATAGCACCATGCCGAGGCAATTACCATAAATTATAGTTAAGGTTATTTATTTTGGGTAACAGTTAAATAATGATATTTTAAATACTGTATGACTCCATGTTTACAAAATTCAAAAACAGGCAAATCTGATCTACGGAAGTAGATATCAAATTAGATGACTACCTTCAGGCGAAAGTATATTGGCTGGGAAAGGACACAGGGAACACTCTCAGGTGCTGGAAATTGTCTCAATTTGGGTGGTGATTACAGATACTTATAAAAATTCGCTGAGCTCTTACTGCCTATGATTATACCTCATTCAATAAATGAGTAAGGGTTAGCATCTGTGATAGGTTACAGGGTTTTTTTTTTTCTTTTAAATATAAGGTGTATTTAGCACTAGAACAGTCTTTGAAGGTAAACTACCTCAACTCTGTCCTTCACAGAGGAGGGAACGGGCATCAGAAACTTGCCCTACGTCACACAGACATTCAGCCGCTGAGAAGGGTACCTGTTGTTGAAAGGTTTTCTCTGCTTTGTCATGCCTGCGAAATATATTTCATGTGCCACATATTCCTAAAAAGAAGATCCAAATGTACCACTGAATTCCTAATAATGTTTTTTACCACCTTATTTTTTTCACATTGATCACATTTCTTTTTCCTCTTTATTCTTGGCATCTCTAAACATTCCAATCTTTTTCATATACCTATAGTCAGTCTAACATATTTTCCCCAAAATGTTTTACATGTACCAATTTAATCTTATCCATTTCATAAAAATTCAGTAGCTGTACGTGTTCTCAAACTTCAAAGAGATTCCCTCCATTCCCCTGAAAGGTCCTTTGCCTGAGCCATTTTATATTTATAATACTACCATATTTTAACACATACAATCTTTGCCCTTTTGCTCTATAAAAAAGGAGATAATGTAGATATTAATATGGATCACTTCATTTTAGGGAGATAATGTAGATATTAATATGGACCACTTCATTTTAGGTAGATGCATTCTTTCTGATTTTTTTCACCTCATTTACCCGCCACTGGTCTTTTCCTGTAAAGCAGTTCAGAGATATTTCCAATTCTGCTCTCAACAAATACCTTCTCTCTATTCTCAACTACTTCTGAGACCTTGGTAGTAAAACCTTCCCATGAGAAAACTGCTAAGTGTTTTTTATTCATTTGATTTTCCGTTCAGATAATTTTCAATTCAAATATAGGGAGCATTCTCTAAATTCTATACATGATGCCCAAGTTGTCTTTGTTTATTTTTTATGGGGGTCTTAATTCTGCCCAGATACATATGGTTTGTTGAAAGCCTTTAAATAAGTCTACATGTCATGATACAAGTGAATCACCTATGGAACAATCTTTTGGCAGCTTCATAAACTACTGTAAAATGATTCAAGTACAAATGTTTCTGAGATAACTCAATGGAAGGTCTGGGTACGCTTGTAATCATATTCACAGATGACTGCAATCCAAGTCTCTGTTTTTTTACAAAGTCTATTATTTTACCTGTAATTGGAGATATCGCAATCTGGTAAAAACCATTCCAGTAATCTTCAGGAGAATAGTTTATGGTCAAATGCAGCAGGTGCCAGAACATTGCTATCCATTGCAAACCTTTCCCTGAGCCTATCTGGTTCATATTCGTCTATGTTGACATAAGTACGACAACTCAGATGATAGTAAATCCACAGACTTCTTGAGGAGTTGTGCCAGATTCTTACCCTCCGCTCCTTCAGATTCACTTTCCACCTTAATCCGCCCTGCTCTATGTCGGAAGAGGCTAATTTTAATGGACTTTATCAAAGAGCTTCCTGTTATACTGGTCAGTGGGAACACCAGGGAGGTAGTGGAGAATGACATCTAGGCACTTTCTCCTGGCTCCTTCAGAGGCAGATCTACCCACCTTCCTGAATCCCTTGAATGAAGGTCACTTTGCTGTGAGGTTGCCCTTTCCATGCAGTCTGCTGTGTCCTGGATTACCCATATGGTTTGTTTCTCTGTCCCCTCCCCACATCTTTTTAAATGACCCCCTTGTTACACTCTCTTGAAATGACCCAATTTGAGTGTGCTCCCTATTTTGTGCAGGGGCCTTGAATGATAATGGAGTTTCACTGAGCAATTTTTAAGAGTCACTTTGGAAATCTGGCCCATCTTGAAAGAAAAAACATTTGGTTTGCACCCCCCACATCCTCCCCAAGCTCCAAGAAAGCATAGTTGCCCATTAAGTGAGTACCAGGTGGTTGCATCAAGAGTATCAATCCCAACCTCTGCCCAAAATCTTTTGATGGTAACCTCTAATACAAACAAGAGTGTTCTATCTACATCCAAGAAAGTAATTGTGTCTGTATCTCTGTTTTAGGGGAAATTATTTTAAACCATAAACCCTTGAAAGGAAGTAATATGTTACTTGTTCAATCTTCCCTACGTGGTAGGATTTATGGACTAACTCATGATGGTGATGATTAGTAAGAAAGTGAAAATCAGCCCTATTAGTAATTGAACTGTGATGTTTCCTGGCCGAATATCAACAGTGTTTCCAATTAGACATGGACAAGGTCAACAGAAAACAATATTTCTAAAATGACATCTCCAAGGCCATATTGTAGCCACACGATGACTAACACCTTCTTCTGAGTCAGCTCCTGCTTCCCCCAATGACATCCACAGCCCTACTTCACTCTTCTTGCCTCCAGCACAAAGATCCCAGAGATACCGGATTGCTGAACCACCCCACCCTTCGATAGCGTCAATAGAAAGTTGATGGCCACTTCTCTGAGCCCTCCTGAGAATCATACAGCCCAAGCCTAACCCCTGCAAAAAGCCCTTCCCACCCTTTCTCGCTGAGATGCACTGAAGTTCCTCTGCAGTGTATTCCCATTGCTGCAGCAAGCTAAAAAACAAACAAAAACAAAACAAAAAACAAAACAAACAAACAAACAAACAAAACCTCACTTTTTGGATAGGACTGTGTGGTGGGACCATCAAAATGGAATCCAAGAGCAGATGCTCCATTTCTAGTCCTCGATCCCTTTTCCATGTTTAGGCACATCCTCTCAGAGTGAGTTTTACTCACAACAGCCACCACATGCTTGGTTGTTTACACAAAGTGCTTTAAATACCTGAGAATTTACATTCTCCTGGAGGAGAACCCTTAACAATGGCTGAAAGATGCAGAACTATAACTTATCCTTCTCCCTCACATCAATCAAGACAACTGTGAGGTGTGGACTATCCTCTTTTTAGATACTGTCAGATCCTACTGGGTATGGGAAGGAAGGACTCCCAGATGACTGTCAGATTTCTAAGTTGGATACTAGGTGGACAGTAAGACAGATAATTTGCCAATGACAAGGAGAGCTGGTTGAGCTGGCTCCACAAGGTTTTACTTAAATATGCACTGAAATTGAGCAGCCCACAAAGTTTATAGAAGAAAATACCCAACCAGCAGTCAGAACAAAGAATATGAGGGTTGGAGTAATGTCTGAGAGGGAGATACAAGTGGTACTTGAGACCCCAAGAATAGATGAGGCCACTCAAGAGTACATATAGTGAGAAGAGCACTAGTGTGAAGGAGGAACCCTAGAGACCATAGCATTTAAAGGGCAAGGAGAATAATGGGTTGATAAAGAAGATGAGGCTCTAAGAGTCAGAGAGGTTTGAGGAGAACCAGAAAAATATCTCCCCACTTTTCCAATCACTAGTCTGCCCATTTGTGCCCCTCATGCAATGTCCAGAAATTTATGGGATATTAGCTCAGGATAATGGCAAAGTTCCTTTAATATTTTCTTATGGCCCACAAACTAGGGATCCCCTAAACTGAGTGAAGTGCAGACTTTTGCTTGAAGAATAGCTAGGTCAACAAATAGGGAGGACTCCTCAATGATTTCTGTACAGATGGATCCTAAGCAGTAAGGGAATAACACTGTCATTTACATACTAACATGCATGCACTGGAGCTAATCCAACTCCTAAACTTCTCATACTTGGTTGTCAAAACCCAGCTTTCCATTTAGCATCTCATTAAAACAAAGTAGGAACCAATTCTGCAGAAGAGCCATGTATTCTGTGAGGACTTAGAAACTGCCTTTCTCCCTAGCCATCATCAAATTAGTTACTTGTCAAATTGAGTCATGGAAGAAATACATCAGAAGCCTGGAGAAATAAATATAGAAAGGAAGAAGTAGAGTAGTGCTAGAATGATTCTGACCACAACAGATGTTAATAATATAAATTAAGACAATACTGCCCCTGAATCAGGTAACTTATACATGACAGAGAGCTATTCTGTATTGAGTGCTTGCTCTGTGCCACTCATTATGCTTGATATTTTACCCATATCTGTTTGTTTAATATTCAAAGCATACTTTAAGTAGGAAATTGTATAATCCCAAATCGAAAAATAGAGGAACTGAGGGTAAGTGAGAATCCAACAGTCACATAGCTCAGGAGTAAAAGAACATGGATTTGAGCCAATTATTTGTCTGGCACTATAACCCATGCCCTTACCCATCAAGTTCCATTGCTTGTCCACTTTCCTACCCTGGGGCTCTCAATGCCAAGAGAAGTTTGGAGATTGGGACAAAGAGTAGAGGTCCAAACACTAGAGCACTAATAACCTTTTGCTTTTTCCTTGCCCAAGCCCGGGTAATAATCACAAAGCACGAGAAGAGGACATAGGAAAGTCTCAAGTCTAATTGAGTTTTTCATCCTGCTAGGACAAAGTACTCACCTCTACATACCATAGTTCTGTGGTAGAACTTGTTAAAATACAGACTTTGTTTTTAAATGGATATAAAAATTTTTAATCTATGATGAAGTACCAAGTCAAAACAACCAATGACTGTTGCATCAAGAACACAATGTGAATTTATTTTAAATTAATGGAGGCAAAGAAGTTTCAACTTTAGGCTTCAGTGGTGTGATGAAAAAATTTTCACAAGGTGAACTATACACAAAGGAAGTGTTTCATAAAATGTTATCAGAACAATAAAAAGGAAAAATAGTTAAAGATATTTAAAAAGCAATGTTTCTAAATGATTAGTCTTGAACTTTGGGCATCCCAATGATGAAGGAAAAAGAAGCCAACACACTCACTGCTCAACCAGACCGAAAGGCGGGCAAGTTAAGCTCTTTGGAGACTGACATTCAGCTTTACTGGTGAGCCCTGTACTCTCAGCATCTATATTTAAACTACAAGCCTTTGTAAGGCAAGCAGAGACCTTGCATATAAAGAGCTATCATTCACTTATACTCTAGGAAGATCCTTCTTGGAAGAACACATGCTACACCCTCATGACTCTAGAAAGCCTTTGTTCTCAAAATTTGAGGATGCATTTTTACAGCCTAAAATTCAAGCCCTTGTATGAAGGGAGGTGCTTTTTAAGGAACACATCAGCAGTCTGTTGTTTGCCTCTTGCCTGCTGACCCTTCTTGGGTTGAGGATGACCATTTTCCGAGAATAGAAAATTTGGTCTAAATGAGAAATACTCTTTAAAATTGCTTTATTGCTATGTTGGTTTTTCTTTGTAATTATGGTTGAGTTATTCCATAAAATTTACTGCTATGATAGTCTTGTAATGGCAATACAGTCCAACCAATTTGTTATTCACTGCAGAAGATGGTAAATGGGCCATGGAATCTAAAACTTCTTTTGCTGAAGACACTGGTTAGGTTTTCCAGAAGCTTTTGGTTGGGTTTTCCATAGGAATTGGCCTACAGGCAAAGCGGAGTTTGAGGTACCCTAGAAATAGCATGAGAAAATGCCTCTCTAGCCTTATTTCCATTTAAATAATGAGCAGAACTGTGTGTTGAAAAGGAACCGTTTGTGTTGGACTTGAGCAGTGAAGGAGGGAAAAAAGAAAAAAAAATGGAAAGACCAGAACAAAAGTAGGCCGAGTGCCTGGAAATAAATAAGAATAAATATGAATATATAATATAAATATATATATTTTAACTTTAAAACTATAGACTTATTGAAAAATGTAATTGAAATATTATTGAAAAATGTAGAGCTCCCAAACTCTGAAAACGGGAGTCAACTGGCATGATTTTGCTCACAATGTGGTATTGCAAAAAGCATGGATCCATTGCTACTTAATTTGAATCAGAATTATAATATACTAACAAATTAAAAATTCTAAAATTCTCCTTAGTTCATTAAGGAATTCATTCTTCATAAAGAATGCATTAATTTGCCTGCATATCCATACCCTACTCTAGCCTCCTAATTTCTCTCTGTCCTCCTTATTGAAAGCAAGCGAAATAATGAGTTTAATAAAGTGTCTGGCTTGAGTTATTTAATTAACATAAAATAAAAGTCAATTCACTTCTAATCTCCAAATTTCTTTTGCTTCAACCTCTGAAATCCAAGCCCTTAGCTAGTAATAAAGAGAGTGCAGTAAAAATTGAACATGTGACACCAGGCCAAATATCACTGTGTCTAAAATAAGTAATAAAAATGTCATCCACGCCCTCTCTGAAACTTGGATTCTATTATTATATATAAGAATTTTATTCAATTTATAGACAATGTCTCATTCATGAATGAAGAAAAAATGAAAACGCCTAGGTCAGACAAATATAGCACCTACTGTAAATAGCGGAGGAAATAATAATGTAGAGCAAAACTCCTCCTGCAGAAATGAAGCATCATCAAATAGGGTACTAGAATAATCCCACATATCAAAGAAGGGATACCAGAAAACTGTTACCAGAAGAGAATTCCCTTTTGTTCTTTCTTGTCACATCATTTAGGTAAACTTGGGTAACTTAGCTAATCCTCTGAGCCTCAGTGTCCATCGTGTAAAATGAGAATAATAACACCTAATGGTCAGGGTTGTGGTGAAGGTTAGATAATCTCATGGAGGGGAAATCACTAAATTTACCAACCAGTAGTTTGCAAAATGGGGTCTTGAACCAGCAATTTCATCAACTCCTTGTTAGAAATGCAAATTCTCAGGTCCCAATCCAGACCTATTGAATCAGAAAATCTGGGGGTGGGGGCCAACAATCTGTGTTTGAAAAAGCCCTCCAAGTGTAAAATCACTGCTTTTTGGGGCACCTGGGTTAAGCATCTGACTTCGGCTCAAGTCATGATCTCATGGTTCATAGATTCAAGCCCCGAATCAGGCTCTGTGATGATAGCTCAGAGCCTGGAGCCTGTTTAGGATTCTGTGTCTCCCTCTCTCTCTGCCCCTCCCCTGCTCACAATCCTCTCTCTCTCTCTCTCTCTCTCTCTCTCTCCAAAATAAACATTAAAAAAATAAAATAATCACTGCTTTTTGTTATAAATATGATCCATTTTATTTTCATCACAGTGAATCCATGTGTGGAACAAATCTGCATATCCATATAATTCAGTTATAAAAATATAAAAATATGTGAGGATTTATATTATTTTATAAATGTGAGAACTGAAACATTCAAGTGATTTACACTTTTTATACAAGTTTATACAACTTCTTAAACTAAATTCTATTATAAAATTATACACACACATACAAACATGCACACATAATTTTCTCACCAGCTTGCTTGATAAATTTGGAGATGCAGGCCTATAAGAAGCAAAAAAATTATTCAATGCTCTGGATTGAAAAACTTTTCAGTGTCATAGCCTGCTGGGTATTATGCTCCCTAAGCTCACAGGTGTCATCTGGAAGATGTACACCTATACAGTTGACGTTTTGTTTTGCTGGAGTTTCTGAATTCTAGAGTCCCTTCTCTTTCAAGAGCCCCACTTTCCCTCAATAGATAAGATTTTTTTCTTGTTTTCAATGATCTCAGTGTTTTACTTTTTATTTTTTTTAATGTTTACTTATTTATTTTGAGAGACCGAGAGAGAGGCAGAGAGAGAGGGAGACAGTAAATCCTGACCAGGCTCTGTGCTATCAGCACAGAGCCTGATGCAAGATTCTATTTCCCGAACCGAGAGATCATGACCTGAGCCAAAATCAAGAGTCAGATGTTCAACTGGCTGAGCCACCCAGGTGCCCCCTCTGTTTTACATTTTAACCTCTATTTGAATGTCCTGCAGAAAGAGACTAGAGAAGCACGTTAATGATGCCACGTTTTAATTCAGCCCGAATATTACCAAAAAGAACGCTTCAAGTAAAATAAATACTTCTTGATGCTACAAGTTTATCAGACTAAGTTCTCACTCAGCAAAGATTTATTCATTGAGTGTTGAATAGGTAACTATTTCCAAATAATGACATTTTCCATCCATTTTTTCTCATTTTTTTCAACAGGTATATTAACAATTATGAAGGGTCTTTGTAATGTAATTTAGCAGTTACAACACAGACTTGAGTAATAGTAATATAGGAATGGAATTTACCTAGAGTTGAAATCTGTCTCCAAAATCAGACAAGGAACAGGAAGAATGTGAAGAGCAAGGGAAAAATCGGAACCCGGATTCATTTCCCAAGTTTATGCTGTTTTCTCTAATGGTATAATAGAAAGAGATTCCAAATCTCTACATATGCAAGTTAAAAAGATGAGAAAATAGAAGGTGAATTCAGAATCACTATATTATAACAGGGTTCCTCCACCTCGGCACTACTGACATTTTGAGCCAGATAATTCTTTGTTTTGGGGTTATTCTGCGCATTGTAGGCTGGTTAGCTGTACCCTTGGCCTCCACCCACTAGATGCCACTAGCATTCTCCTCAGTTGTGAAAACCAGAAATGTCTCCAGACATTGCCAAATGTCCCCTGGGGGAACAGAATTGCCCCCAGGTGAGAACCATTTTGTTATATTAAAAGGTTATATCTTCTCCTAGAAGATAAAGATCAAGAAGTTAAGGAAAGTTTGAAAAAAGGTAACAAAAAATATACTACATACTTTTGCCTTTATTCTGTATAACGCAACTTATATGAAATGGATAAGGAGCCATTGGTTGACTATAAATCTGTCATTTGTTTCAAGGGAAAAGTCACAACCCAGGAGGATGAGAAATGTGATTTCAGCAGTTTTTCTATAAATCAGTATCTCAGAAGCAGAGTTGAGGATTGTATTAACCACATTTCTTTATTTTTTAAAAAAGTTTATTTATTTATTTTGAGAGAGGGAGAGAGGGAGAGAGTGAGAGCAGGGGAAGGGTAGAGAGAGAGATGGAGAGAGAGAGAATCCCAAGCAGGCTCCACACTGTCAGCGTAGAGCCCAGTGCAGGACTGAACCTCACCAAATGTGAGCTCATGACCTGAGCCGAAATCGAGTTGGACACTTAGCCAACTGAGCCACCCAGGAGCCCCATCTCTTTATTTCCTATATTTTGATGTTTTAACATCTGGAGTTTGTTCACACTAGAAGGACTGTCCTTCCCAGGGCTCTCATTCCTAGAGATATTAAACAACTTGTAAACAACTTGCCCATGAATGTGTTTTTCAAATGCAAATCAATCTGGTTTTTTTTATGTCTTTATTTTATTTTGAGAGAGAGAGGCAGAAAGCCAGCAGGGGAGGGGCAGAGAGAGAGGGAGCTCTTGCCTAAACCATCTTGCTTATTGGGCTCTTATACTCTGTGCCACTGTACATTTTCCCTAATCACCAGGGCCACATACCAGACAACTAAGGACAGGTCCTGTACTCCAGAGTGTGTTGAAATTACTCAAATTGTCCTATTCAATCCAAAACCTGCTTACTTTGCCTTGCCATTCTTCCCACAGAAACCACAAAAAAAGATTCTTGCCCACAGCTCTCCCCAACCCTGTGCCTTGTAACCAACACCAATACTTCCCCATGTGGCCCCCATTGGAATGGCATGCCCCCCTCTTGGAAACTGTTAGTAAGCAACTATCTTTCCAATAGGAGTTGTTTCCTAATCTATTAGTCTTACTACACCTCAGATTTTCTATTCATACACTCCATTTTGAGACAAGGAGCATAAATCACAAGATGGTGTCAATCACATCCAAGGGAACAAGAGTGATCTGATAGCCAAAAAATAATACTTTTTAAAATTTATCCATTCCTTTCTGCTCTTTCCATGTTTTAATTTATTCTTAAACTTGTGGTTTTATCTTCCTTATTTGCTAGTATTGTATTTTACCAGATTAGTTTCAAAAGTGTTCTGGGGAGAGACTACTGGTGTGGATATAGGAAAGGGCTTGGGCTCTGGGTAAAAATAAATCTAACTTTGAATCCAAAATTTTTACTACATCTTTGCATCTTCTGTTTTCACCCCCTTTTTGTATTTTCCTATTTGTAAAAAAAAAAAAAAAGATAATATTAAAATAATTGTTATGATATAAGATTATTTTAAAGATTACATAGAGTAGTATTAAACATTTATTCATTTAATAAAACATAGCCTATTAGGTACCAGGCACTGTACTGCATTTTAGTGATATACCGGATAGTGGTAAGGACACAAAAGTAAATAAGCAAATAAATAAATAAATGAAATTTTCAGTTGAAGGATAGAGAACAAAGCAAAGTGTCAGAGGAATGGGCCTGATTGGGATGTACTTTACATGTGATGGTCATGTAGTTCTCTCTGAGGCCACTGACCAGCCAAGAGACCCCAGACAAGCTCCTTCTCCTTTCTGAGTTTCTATTTAAATACCTGTAAATGAAGTAAGTGTATAGATTTATTGTTAGCACATAATACTTAGTAAGTATTTAGCTATTATGATAAAGTATCAGCTATTATGATGGTGTTATTAAAGTTTATGTCATTCTTTTTTTAAAAAAATGTTTATTAATTTATTTTGAGAGAGAGAGAGAGTGAAAACAATAGGAGAGGCAAAGAGAGAGGGAGAAAGAGAGAATCCCAAGCAGGTTCTGTGCTCTCAGCCCAGAGCCCAACGTGGTACTCGATCACACAAACCATTCTGAGATCATGACCTGAGCCAAAATCAAGAGTTGGACACTTAACTGACTGAGCCACCCAGGAGCCCCAAAGTTTATGTTATTCCTTATTTTTTTTCAAGTTAGTTAATATACAGTGTAGCCTTGGCTTTAGGAGTAGAACCCAGTGATTTATCTCTTACAAATGATACCCAGTGCTCATCCCAAGAAGTGCCTTCCTTAATACACTTTACCCATTTAACCCACCCCACCACCTGCCCCCATATCCAGTAACTCTCAGTTTGTTCTCTGTATCTAAGAGTCTTTTACAGTTTGCCTCCCTCTCTGTTCTTATCTTATTTTTCATCCTTAATGTAGGGTTTGGGTTTCGCTACTTTTAACAACTTCCGTTGTAGATTTCATAAAGTCCCAATCTGAAGAACTCCTCTCTCTGAACTAAACCAGAATTCCATCTCTAACTCTGTCTTTGTCATGATTTATTTTGATAAGAGTGACCTAGATATCACAGTGATATTTACCACAAGGAGTTGTTACTCAACAATACGCATCTTGAGGACAGGAAGTAGTGTTTATAATTTATGTGTCTTAAAAAAATATTGGTTGAATGAACAAAGCAGGAATCATTGATGAAGAAATTTCAACTGTATTTTCTTTGAGACCCACATTCATTTTTTCCCCAAATTTCTGTCTTTTTCCTCTTTTTTTTCACTTTGCTAGACCTTGTAGTGAAAATAGTCTGTATCTTTAAGTAGATTAAATAATTCTTATTATTTTAACTTTAAAAAAGACTTTAGTAAGAAAACACACATTTTCTAAGTTTCCAGATACTTCCAACCAAAGTATAATGTGATCAGAAAAGGAAAAAGAAACTTCAATAGAACAGAAATTTTTAAATAGATACATGTTCTGAGTAGAAAATTTAATTTTTGACCTTATTCTTATGAAATAAAGATCCACTAGGTAAACCATTCCATACATCTGTATGTAGGAGAAGGGTTCTTCTAGGGAAATCCAAATATTAAAAATAATAACTTAGAAATTAATAATATTGAACACATTTAACATGTGCCAAGAACTCTTCTAAATGTGTTACATTAATTAACCATGAAATGGATACTATTATTATCTTGATTTTATAGCTGTGAAAACCAACACAGATAGTAAATCAATGACTGAAGTCTACACAGGTTGAAAGTGGCAGAGAAGAGATTGACTCAAACCCAGGTGGTTTGGCTCCTGAGTCCATGTATCTTGCTCTTATACTATTCTGCCTCTTAAAAACAAATAACCTCAATATCAGTTTCAAGCCCCAGGGCTATACAAATCATAGGACTTCTATAACTAGTAATAATATTTCGGTTTTGGTCTGGAAAAAAACCCCAAAAAACAACTGGCATCAATTTATTACTTTCATGGACAATAAAGCAAGTGCTTAAAAATAAACGCTTCTAGTTTCTCCAAAAGACCTTCCTATGTTACTTCAGTTTTGCTTTTTGGCACATGTGTAAACAAATTGCATAGCATCATAAATTAATTGCCTTGGGATTGTTTGCGGGTGGCCTTATTAAAAGCATCAAACAACTATTGTAGTGTTTCTGTTAGCCGCTTGTACTTGGGATCTTACTTGGGGAGAGAAGGAAAGATGTGAGGTCAAGAGAAATACCACAGAGGGGAAATTTAACATTTACCAGTGAAGCACAAAACCAGACACTTCCTTCAAGACACATAAGAAGCAGGAAAAAGCTATTTATGGCAAAGATAGTGTGAGGGAAGAAATATCGAGAAAGTTCACAGAAACAATAGAAACAGATACTATTGAAAAATATTCAGAAAACACGGTTGCTTTTTATTCCAGAATTTGCTGTTTAATCATATACAGCTTCAAGGCACCACAGATCTACATAAAGGTCTAAGAAATGTTTGGCTCTCTCTGCTGCTGACCTCCACCCAGTCATTATGTTTTACAAACTTTGGGGATATAAAGGAGGATTGGAATGACAGTGCATCATTTTTAACAAATCCTTTTCAGCACTTCTGGGAAAGCAGATACACTGGCATACTTTGTTAAAATGATAAATTCTTTATATAAGTATTTTTAGGAAAAGGAATAAAACCTGGCCCGTTTGAAAACTATTTCTGCGTAAAACAGCAAATTTTTATGTTATGTAAATATCACTGAAAGGAAAGATTTCTGCTGAAAGTGGAGCTTTTCCAATGACTTTGGAGAAATTACCTTTGAGAAAGTTACTATGAAGTTAACTATGGGGAATCTCACTGTTATTTGAGATGCTAGTATCCAAATGGTTTGAAGAAATTGCAAGGTTGAAGGAAACTACAGTGAAAGTTCCAATTCAGTTAGAAGAAGAAAAAAAATATGGAGCATAGAAGGGGGAATAGCAAATATTTCAAAAGAAGAATATTTTCTTCCAAGCTTAGTAGCCAAAGCTAACTTGGCTCCAGATATCCCTCGGGCATGTGACCTGTGTGGCCTGTGGAACACCCATACGACCTGCGCTTTCACAGGGTGATTGAACAAGTTTCAAGTCCATGTTCACTCTGGACAATCTACAGATGTCTAGTTTCCTAACGTACATCTTCAGGTCATTTTTCAAGAGGGTACAGTTAGTATATTTTCTGAGCCTGTGAGCCTCTGACAGTATTTTTCTGTCGCCTTCCCACATGAATGACTCCACAGAGATTGTTCCCCAGCTGTCCGATGTGCACTGCTGGAGTGGTAAATTTTGTTGTCGGCCTGAGTTTTGTACCAAGATGGTTGTAGGAGCTTTGTATTTTAGTTTTTTAATCTTGGCCCCTTCACAATGTTGCAAAAATGGGATGAGGTCTCTTTGTTTTTCCTGGAATTCCGTAGTCTTTTTGATTTGCAAATCTAAGTATTTTTACACTTAAAAAAAAGTCTGCTTCAAATATACCTTTCATTGTCTTCTGTCACAGTTGTGATTTCTTCTTCAGAAGTACCTGTAATTTTCAGGCTGGATCTCCACCGTCTGTCCCCTGCATCTATCATCAGATCCCCTTAATATTTTATCTTTTTCTTTTGTGGTAATAGTTCCAAGGGGCCCCCCACAGCACTGGTTCAAATTTTTAACATTATCAATTTGTTCTTTATTGCCTCCAATGCAAGTGTTAATTCATAAAATGAATTCCACTCTTGCCTCTTTTTTGTTTGTTTTTTGTTTAGTATTTTTGGAGCTCTGCTCTTCCTTCTGTCACAAACCTCACTGTACTGGATGTGCATGTAGGTTCTAGAATCACACTACACGTATTCCTCTCCCAGTTCTACCACTTCTTTGCTCTGTAACGGTAGGGAAAGTTTTCTTATGTTTCTAAACTTCTTTATTGAAAAGGAGGATAAACAGACACATCTAGGTTTATCCTGCCTTCTCTTCTCCTACTTTCTGATTCTCTGTTCTCACCAGGCTATGGTAGCAGGTGGCACCACCTCAGAGAAATCGCTTCCCCAAAAATAAAAGAAAGAGAGAAAAAGAGGGTAATGAAAGTACCTTCCTAACAAATTTGTCGTGACGATTAAATGAAATAATCTGCCAGAAATGGTTAACTTAGTGCCTGGTACATCATAAGCACTTTAGCAAATACTAGCTGCCATTTTTGTCATCATTATTATCATCATTAGTATCGTTATGGTGCCTTCACATCTCAGAGTTTTCTCTCCTTCGGGTTTTCTCCTGTTCCTGCTCATAACACAGTGATTTGGCAATGTTCTCCTTCTTGTTCTTAGTCTTCTTGCTTCAAGTCTATTTGGGTTGCAAAATCCAAACAAAGAGATTGACTTGTAGACTTAAATCTGAAGTGTCTCCACCTCTCCATCTCAGTTTGCCAGGTTTTGAGAGTTCACCTGATTTGTTCCACATCTCAGGAGTTTATTCGGGAGGAAACATGTTCCTGTAACCATCACCACAAATGCTGTGTGGACACAGAGTTTTGAGTAAATTATAATCACACCCTTCTATCAAAATACAGTCACAAGCCATATATATAATTTGTTAAAAGTTTTCCCTGGCACTTTTTGTCAGAGAGTGGACTAAAAAAAATGTATATAAAGTGTTATTTATTTCATTCAACTAGTACTCACTGAGCACTCACTACATGCCAACGTGTTAAATGAGCTTCCTGCTTTCATTAATGTTTTACGAGACATTTCGTTTTTGTTCTCAACCCTTCCTGGAATATCAACTTCCTGAGTGGCTTTAAATCATTTGGCTGGCCACCATAATACTAATTGAATCAGTTATGTTTCCCTAAACTTTGCTTCTCCTGATTCAGTCAGTGAGGTGTACTACTTTTAGAGAGGGAGGAATCTCATTATTCAGCTGATTTATTAATGACAACACTTCAAAGAAAAGCAACAACCAGAAATGAATAAAACAAGCTACACTTTTGAGGCTAAACAAGGTACATACCCTTCCTTTTGAATGACAGAGAAATCAACCTGAAACGTGATGAGGTATTGGGGAAATAGAGAAGAAAGATTATGGTCTTTTTGGGAGTTGACAAAGTGATGGATGCTTCAAAAATGATTAAAAAAACTAGAATAAGCCAGAAAACAATACTTATTGTGAAGACTTCAAAAGCCTAAAATTGCTCTAAATTTAATGATTGTCTAGGATCCAAAAGCAGGTGAGATTTGCATTAACTCTGCTTTAAGTGCCACAAGGAACAAAACAGAAAATCCTATAAGCACCTTTATTCTAAGGTTATCTCATATGATATTCTTTTTTCCCTCTGTCCAGAGTCAAATTTGTAAATAACTGTTCTCAATGAGAGAACACCTGTGAGTAAAGAACATGAAGAACAATTACCAGCAAGGGCAAAGAAAATTCTGTATGGAAAATCTGTTGAATTGGGCAATATGTTCACAATTTAAAATGCTCCATGTAGGAATCAAGGTAAATATCATATAATCACGGAATATGAGAACCAAAGTGTCTTTTCAAAAGCCAATTAGTCTAATCCTTTTATTTTGCCTATGGAGATTCTGAAGTAGCAGGTTAAGCCTTGCTTAAGCTTCCTGCCATTTTAAGTGGGCCAGAGCACAACACAGTGTTTCTGAGACTGCAAAATGTAGACTATGCCTCAAGCCACAACATAATGATACACTCATTGGCTGAAGACATACTTACCCCAATATATCTAAGTGCTCTGTGATCAAAGCCCTTGGATAAGTTACCAGTATCAGTTCTAGAACAAATAGAGACTGGTTGAGAAAACTTTATAATAAACTGAAAATTTTGTATTGCTGGTCTAGAGTTCTAGTATCTTCTGTAAATAAATATGACATTCTTAAAATATAGGGGTGCCTGGGTGGCTCAGTTGTTTAAGCTTCTGACTTTGGCTCAGGTCTTGATCTCATGGCTATTGAGTTTGAGGCCCTCATAGGGCTCCAAGTCCGGAGCCTGCTTCAGATTCTGTGTCTCCCTCTCTTTCTGCCCCTCCCCCATTTGTGCTCTTTCTGTCTCTCAAAAACAAATAAACCTTTAAAAATTTTTAAAAAAAACACAAAATTCTTAAAAAAAGATACTCTAATTAAAGTTTCCCCAAATCTATTTATGTGAACTATCTCCTGTCTGGTCTTTCCCCTGTAATTCAGATTTACAAGTCTTAATTTCTCCTCAATAACTTCACTTGAATATGTCTTTCTGTCCTTTAGATGTTAGCTCAGCTGGCACCTTCTCGGGCCTTTCCTGGTGATCCTTTTAAAACTTGCAGCATGCTCCTTGACTCTCCATCTTCTTCCTCAAATTTATTTTCCTCCAAATTACTCATCACCATCTGATATACAGTATATTTTAATTACTTAATTTGTACCTTATCTCTTCCTCAACCTATATTCCTGCACCTAGTATAGGTCCATTGTCAGCATGAAATATTTTTAAATAAGCATATGGATGGTTGGTTGAATGAAAGAATGAACAAATGAATTTCTATGAGTCTTACAAGGAGATTCCTTGATCCCATTATCTTTAAAAGTATTCTTCATGAATATTAGTTGATCGGATTCTTTAAAGTATATAATTAAATCATTTCTTTCTTGATTAGCCTTATTATATAAAGTGATATCTTTTTTATAAATTAAACTGTGGTACTTTTTATAAATTAAACTATACTATATGATGATACCATGAATTGAGCCCTTCAAGGAAAGGGGGGAAGAATGTCTTCTTGATATAGAATATATAACTAAAAAGACAGTTCTAGTTCTTTCCCAATTTGATGTCAGTCTAGATAGAGTAAAACAATCTACCTCTGAATTAAAATAATATTGTCCAACCCAAGACTTTATTCTTTACTCATATAATACATCTAGGATTATCCTCAGGGTATCAAAACATATTATAAGAAGTGGGACATGTAGAAGTGAATATGTCCCATAACAGTATACAAGGTTTCTGTCATTGCTTTACCCACTGAAATTCACAAGGAGACAACAGGAAGAAAAAGCCACTATCTAAAAATAACATCATTTGGTCCAAATGTTCATTCATTCTCTTTATTCATGTTAGAATTTCTTCCAAATCACACTTTAATTCTAACTCACAGAAACTCTAACATGTTGGAACTCCAGAGATTAAATTTAACTTTTCTCATAGACTCCACCCTTTGCTTCAAGGTTTTGGTTCAGCTAGCCAAGCTAAACTATGGGTTAAACTCCTGACATGAAACGAGATTGTTGCTTTCAGGTTGGTCTTAAGTGAGCAGCACCACAATGCAAACCACTGGAGCTATCATTACTTCTTTTTTGTATTCTGAAAAAAAAAAGATTTGTGCAAGATTTTTCTCAGTAATGAAAAGGAACCAAGAGACCACGAACTAGTGATGCAATTTTTTCCGTCTAGCACAACTCACTATTCCTGGATCCTTAGTATGAAAAGTGTCTTCCTTCTCTTATTTGATGGGAAAAAAATTAATGTTCCATTACATGAAATCTGGTTTGAAATTGAAAAAGTCTCAGATATATGCTGTTTTAACAATTATGGGAAATTAGCTGGGTTCATATAGAAAGACCTGAATGAGGTTTGAGGGAAGAGAATTAGGATCAGTTCTATGTGGATATATATGATATGTATATACAGATATTGAGTATTATATATATATATATACACACACACACACACACACTTGAAAGAAAATGATCCAACACTGTCACAGAGACGAAAATCAAATCCAAAAAGATAACATTTATTGATCACTTATTCTGGACCCTGGACCAGACAAAGCAAAGTATTTTATATATATAATCTCATTCAATCCTCACATTATATCTTTGAGTGCATATTTTATGGATGAGATTTGTATTAGTTCCTAGGGCAGCTATAACAAGACCACAAACTTGGTGGCTTTAAATAACAGAAATTTGTTCTTTGACAGTTCTGGAGGCTAAAACTGAATCAAGGCATCAGCAGGGCTGTGTCTCTCCGAAGCCTGTTGCAGAAGGTCTGTTCCATGGCTCTCTCCTAATTTCTGGTGGTTATCAGAAATTCTTGGCATTCCTTGGTTTGTAGATGCATCACTCCAATCTCTGCCTCTGTATTCACATGGCCTTCTCCCTGGTGTCTCTCTTCACATCTTCGTCTCTCTTTGCATGTGTGCCTGTCTCTTCTCTTCTCATAAAGATACGAGTTACATTATATTTAGGGTCCACCCTACTCCAGTTTGACCTTATCTACATAATTACATATACAACACTCTATTTCCAAATAGGATCATACCCTGAGATTCCAGAAAGCACATTTTTAATGGGGGATGGTAGAAGGGGGACAAACTTCAACCTAATACAAGGTTACAGGGACCCACAAAGACCTCAGGGACTAAAATTAATGATTTAAAAATATACCATAAATAGACTTAATATGTTCGAGGACATAAAATGTAGGGCTTAATACATGACTAGAGCATGAGAGATAATTAAAAATGGTGGAGCCTATCTTGAAAAATAAAAACATAAATCTCCTTTAGAAACAAAACCTATTATAATTTATATAAAATGTGTAATGTAAAATACATTAGACATAGCCAAAAAGGAAACTAATTAACTGGAGTGTTTATCTGAAATTTTCTAGAGTGGAGCACATATAAATAGATAAATGGAAAATGTGACAAAGTTGCTAAGAGACATGGAGAATAAGTAGGAAGATCCAACCAATATCCATTTAAATATAAATGGCAAAGGAGACAGGAAGTTAAACAGAAGAAACATTTGAAGAGTTAATGGGTAAGAAATTTACACAACTAATAATTAGTTAATATCTATAGGAAGGCTAATGAATCTCAAATAAGATAAATAAAATGAAAGGCATCTAGGCACACTATAGCAAAACTGTGTGGCACCTAAGACAAAATTCTTACCTTCAGCCGGAGAATACAGATGAGCTTCAAATGAATGACAAGTACACTGACAACCAAGGAACAGTGGAAGTTGGAAGAGAATAAAATAGTAACTTCATTGTACTGACAGAAACTAAAGGTCAACGTAGAATCATTGGTGTTTATATGTTATATTTTTTCCACTCTTTCATTTTCAACCTTTTTGTTTTCACATTTAAGGCACATCCTTATAAAAGAACAAAGCATTGAGTTTTGCTTTTTTTTCTTCAATATAGTTATTATTTCTTCCATCTAATCATGGGAGTGTTTCATGTAAACGTTGATATATTTTATTTTAAACGAATCATGTTACTATTTATTTTCATTTGTTTCACCTGTTTTATATTCCTCTTTTGCTTCTTTCTTGCCTTCTTTGGATTAGTAAAATATTTTCCACTTTCCTTCTTCTAGTAGCTTCTTAGTGACACATTTATTTACTATTATTTTAATGAACACACTACGTATACAATTTTTGTATCCCTAGAGATTATCAAAACTTCTGCTCATCATCTCACCCATACAGCATTAAGAATCAACAAATGCTTTGGGAAGAAAAACAGTGAGTGATGCCTGGCTCACCTTTTTTCAATTCCCTTCTCTTCAGGATCTTGACTGTGCACATTATAGCTGCTTCAGTACCTTGCAGTGCCTTTAAATAGTGTTTCACATCTACCCAGCCTTTTCAGTTATTCTTAGGGAGTAAACTGGTCTGTTACAATCTAATCCCTAATTCTTACAAGCAGGAGCTTCAGTCTAGAATTGTGTACCCAATAAAACTTTACTTTTAAAACAATGATAAGAGTAAGAGAATTATAAACAAGCAAGCAAAACCTGAGAGCATTTACTTCTAAGAAAACTTCCTTAAAGAAAATTCTTTAAAGATGTATTATTGGTAGAATAAGAGTATTATTCTTTCCAAACTCACAGAAATTTTAAAAAATTGAGTGAAAAGAAATATTTAATCTATTTTTAAAGACAGTGAAGAATTTTTAAAATCTCAGAAAAAGAGAAAACTCAAAAAAGAAATATTAAGGTATTATAAACAAATTAAAATTTACCTAAAACCACAGTAAACATAAATAAACATACCATTTAGACAAAACTAGTTGACTAGATTTTTAAAATGCCTCTACATGCTGAAGAGACATAACTGTAAAACACCAAGTATAGAGAAAAAGAAGTTCAAGCATAGAAAAAGATATCATAGTAAATACTAGCCAAATGAAGTGGGAATAATTATATTTAAATCAAACAAAATAGAGTCTAAGGCAAAGAGCAGTAATAGAAATAAAAAGTCACTCTATAATGATATAAGACTAAATTTATCAGGAAAATAAAGCCATTCTAAATGTATATGCACCAAAAATACAAAAAGATAATAGAAATATAATACATAAAAAGGAAAATCGCAGAAACACATGTAGAAATTTACAAAATCCACCATCAGAGTGGAATATTTTAATATATTCTGTCAGTAATTCCTGAATTAAACAGGCAAAATGCCATTGCAAACATAGGGCATTTGAACAACCCTATGCATCAGGCCATGCTAGGTTACAGTGCCAAATCAAGGAAAACTTGAAGCCTCAGTGACTTAACACAATGAAAGTTGTTTTACCTTTTATCACAGTCACCAAGGATTCAGGGATTATGACCCCATCTGCTTTGTGACATTTTCACCTTCTACAGCCCCTTGGAATTCTATTGAGTCTACTGGGTCCTCTGCATTTAATGACCAAAATGAGTTGAGAAAGAAGAAAGAATTTCATGACATTGTAAAGGCCAAGACAAAAATGCCTTATATTACTTCTGCCCATTTTTCTCATGCTTACTCAGTGAGGCACTCACCCTAAAATAAAGAAAACAAATAGAACTCCCCTCCCCAATATAATGAAGGAAAAAATAAAGATATGTGTACAAATTAATGAATTTAACAAACATACGTACAATATAAAGATTCAACAAAGTCAAAAGTTAGTTCTTCAAAAGTCCAAAAAAAGGAAAGATACCAAAAAAAGTATTCCCTTTCCAATCTACCCAGAAAGGGGTCTATACCACATTGTCCTGGTTTCCTGTCAGAAGTGAAAGGGAAAGTTTCACAATGTCTGAGGTACTTGATGTCCTATAGATGAAGGAGAATGTCCTCACAATCTTTGCAGCCAGAACCCAGTCAGGACATCAATCTCATCTTCCCAATGGAACAGTGCATCTACCAAAGGAAAAAGGATGGCATCTATATCATAATTCTAAGGAGAATGTGGGAAGAGCTTATGCTGGCTACTCCTGCCTTTGTTGCCATTGAAAGTGTTGCTGCTTTGTGAAAGGCAAGCCTCTAATCTAGGACATTTAGAAAACATGTCTCCACCTCTATGTTTGACAACATATTAAATTTTAAAATACATTTTCATGGCTGGAAATGTATTTTTTAAAATTATAAAGCAAAGCTTGTGAATGATTTACAGAAAATTTTCAGAGCGTGATAACCATTGGGAGCTGGGGAGAAGAGTGCAGTTGGGGAGGACAAGAGGGTGGTTTCTAAACTCCCAATAATGTCCTATTTCAGAAGCTGGCTAGTTGGGTCCACAGGTTTCCGTAGTGTTGTTATTTGTATACCCTATATATAGTTTAGACATATTTTTTTACTTAATTATGCCCATTCAAATATTAAACATTTATATTCTTATAGAATAAGCTTTGTTAATGCATACAGATATAAATATAAATATATATATATATATATATATATATATATATATATATAATGCCAAACAGTGAGCTTCAAAACATGGAGAATGATTAACTTTATAGAGGACAGTGAGAGGGTAGTAAGTGAAGCAAGCCAAGTATATTGATTTATATATTAAAAGCATTTTTTATGATTATAATACATTCACATCAAGGGTAAAAATGTATAATATGATCATATAAGGGAATACTTATGGTTATTTAAATTGTGCTGCAGAAGATTATTTATTGATATGGAAAATGCTCAAGATATAGTTTTAGATAACATAAAGATTGCAATTGTATTACAATGTTATGCCATTTAGATTTCTTTATAATAAGAAATAATAAAGCAATAAAATTACAAAACTCAACAAGTTGGTGGTAGTATCCTATGGGGGGGCTAAGGATAAGAAGGGGAAAGGTATGTATTCATTGTAGGATTAATGTATCCTTGACATCCATGTGGTGTCAGGAAAACAAACTCATCCTGATCCTCAAAAAAGACCTCGGAGAAGACTAAGCAGAGTTTGTCAATTCCCCTGGCAGATTCCTTTAAGTCTAAATGAGAAATAAGACATATATATATACATACACACACACACATATATATACACACAGACACATATATATCCCTCCTTTTGCCTGAGCTCCTAGGGGAACATTCACTTTCTGAACCTACTGCATGAAATTTGAGCCCTTAGAGAAAAAGCTTCAGATCTCTGCTACTTCTGCTCAATATCAGTAAATATTTGTGGTCTCCCCACCTACATAGGGACTGTATGGTTCTACTAAGAAAAAAAATATATAACATGACATCATTTGGCCTCAAGAAGGTGATAGTCTGGTTCTGGAAGAAATGTTGATGCAAATTTAACTCTGCACAGTGATGCATCTAAATTACGACAATTGTAGGCCACTTTGTGTCCTAGTTGGTTAACATACCTAGACAGTAAACTAGAGCAACTGAAAAACAGAATTGAAAGCACATGGAAAATGTAAGCAAAAACATCACTGTCTTCTGCTGAGTGAGGTGTCATGTGTCAGATTCACTCTCAGAACCTTCTGACAATGGAGACTAATTTGCATCCTACATAATGGATATGCTGTAAAATGTAGATTTTATTTTACCCAGTTCTCTGTGAAAGCCTTCCAAAGTTTTTCTCAAGCCTGTGAGCCCAGAATATAATCCATGAGTATTTAGCTAGTGAGTGGGTGAAAATTTTGTTAAGAAAATATAGTCTAACATGACACACCCAAATGATAGCTTAGACTCTCCTATGGGTTGATCTTTTCTAAGGTCCCTCTGAGTCCTCAGTGGAGTCACTGACTTCAGTTTGCCACAATTCTGAGGAGAGGAACCATTCTAAATGACCTAAGTTTGGAATCATATAAACAGGGAACATTAGTGTTTGAGTAGTGCTCCATTATGATATGTCCTCTATTGAGAACAATATTCCTTAACATCCCTACATTTCCAATCCTGCCCATCCTTCAAAACCCAGAGCAAATACTCCCTCATTCATGAAGTCCTAATTCCAACCCACATGTGTTACTTTATACCAGGTTCCATATTCAGCACTTACAAGGTTTTGTACCATGTACCACTATATCTCCAGGGGACAAAACATGCTCAGAAAGTGTTTGTTGAATGAATAGACAAACCATGGATCTGTCTTAGCATCCTTGAGAACAAAACACTGGCACAGTATTCTTTGTAACTGTAGAGTTCATGGACTTGGCCCAAGTATCTAATAAATGAACTGAGTCCAATTACTCTCATTTTGATTCTGAAGAAACAACTTGGCTTGCCCTAAAATCTCAACATCTGATGCTACAGTAACAGTTGTGTTCAGTTCTAATGCTTGTAATTGCCACACTTTTTTTATTCCCTCAACTCCCCCAAATTTCACTAACAAGTCCCACATAAGTAACCAGTTAGGCATCTTGCTACAAAAGGAAAAAATTAAGGCATCAAGTCCACTTGATGACAGGTTCACTGGGAACATACATTTGGATGAGGTAATGCTTATGCAAAGTACAATTTCCATGAGAGATCAGAAGCCTAACACCTTCCTGGTAGAGAAAATTAGATTTTAACAGTAGATGAATATGTTACATAGAAAAATTATGGTGCAAACCTCACCCTAAAAAGTCCCAATTATTAAAATCTGAGCAAGACATATTTAAACACAGTCTTCCCCTTAAAATCATTTCTTGGTTCATTAGTTGATAAGTCCATTTGAAGCATGTATGTCAGCACATTTCTGAAGCTGACCCAAGATAGGAAAATAGAATTTCCATAGCTATAGTGAGTTCATCAGGGAGATGAAAAGGCCGTTAAAGATGTTACTGGCAAAATATCACGTCTGGAGTCTATTTTTTTTTTCACTAATGGCAGTTTTTCTATACAAGGGAGATTCAATAATGTTGTGAAGAAACTCTCTCAGACTGGGTCCCCTATTAGATTTTGACAGTTGGATTGAAGAGTCCTTTTTATTATGTTCAATGTGACACCTTTTTTGACATGTCTAAAACTTCCAAATTCCCAAATCTGACATGATTTTTCTCATAAAATTCCAAATACCTACATGTCTTATTCCTATAATCTTCCAAAGTGCTTTCATTAATACTATACTTGAAGAGAAGAAAGAGAAGGTGAGCTTTGTGAGACACATACTTGGCTTCCTCCTGGAATTTGTCTCCTGCTTTATCAGAGAAGGCAGAAATTACCTAGCAAGAACTTACAAAATTTTGTAAGACCTCAGCACCAAACAGAAGGTCCGAGTTCATCAACTTAAGTACCTCTAAGTACCTCTTTCATCAAAAGCAGGCAATTATGACAAATTAATATATCTATTATCCTTTTTTAAAAACTCTCTTTTGAAGGCCACTTGGTTCATGTCCCTACATCCCTACAGTTCCAACCACAGTGGCTGGTGATGGCATGACAGCAGCAGGAAGCAACAGAGACCCAAAGGACTTGAGGATCCCAATCTCCCAGCAAAATCTTATAACTGTGTTGCATGTAACTAGTTTGCTGCAAAACTATACCTGATTTATTGAGTTCTCTATTTCCTCTCCTCCTTCCTCACCAGTAAACAGCATTTCTGAACAAGTACAGCAGCAAACTGAAAAGCAAAGACATCTAGGCATTCTGTTCATGCCTTGCTGAGTGTGTAATTGATGCCAGAGAGTGTCCTTGTCACTGCAGGGGAATTGCAGATATGTTTATATCATGGAGGCTGCCTATGGAAGGGATGGAATCAGAAATAACTCTGAAGTTTCAACCAGAATGAATGTAAGTATTAGCGTTTCCATGAAGAGAAATGGGGAAGAGCTGGAAAGGGAACTGTTTTGACAGAAAATTATGACATGAATTTGGTTTTAGACATGTGCTGTGCTTAAGCTGACATTTGGACATCTGGACCAGATACACCATAATTTGGGAAGGCAGAGGGATTCATGACAAAAACAGCATAAAGAGAGAAATGAATTGGATGTACGAGGTGAAAATGCACCTGCCTAAGATTTATCAGCTTCTTCCGAGTCTCTCAGCCTTACCCGTTCTGGAAGTTTTGGCTGTTTACCCACTTCTATCACTAATGCAGCACATATATGCATGCAGGCTCAGGCAGGCAGTCTTTTAAAAGCAACCACTTCATCCCTGCTGTCTTCTCCCATCTCTTCTGGATTTGGGGAAATGCCACCCTAAAGAGTATACATAGCTTCCCAAGAGGCTGCCAAAGAACTTATATGACAACTTGGCATCAAAGGAAGTTGACTCATAGCACCATGTCGGCCAAAGGGAGGCAGGAGAAAATTGGGCAGATTAATTTCTTCTCTCTGACTCCCCGCAACCAACCTGGCCAAGGACATCCTATGTGACCAAGTGTGGGCACCCACCAAGCAACAGAAGTGCCTCTTTTCAGCTTCAAATTTCCTGGCTTCCCATTCTCCCCTGTGTGGCTTCCCTTTCCTCTCACTCCCACTGTCCTAGGATTTAACTTCCCATCAACTACTAGCACCAAATCCTTATCTGAGGCTCTATATTTCTCTGTTCTAGACTATGGAACCCAGACATAATGTGGAAGGCAGCACAAGAAAGAGTGTGGCCTTTCCTCTGAAGTGCAGGTTAGTGATTGTTTTGTAAGAGTAGGAAAGCAGTGTGGAAAAAAAGGAGAAAACAGTCTTTTTTCACTCTTTCAGTGAATGGCCCCTACTGGGCAGGGCTGGGAAAAGAATTTTTATTAGATACTGATTTTTTTTTAAGATAAGACAATGGAGTGATGATTTATAGAAATCCTAAGGAAGTTACTAATGTACTAATTTATTTTTAGATTCTACAGATATAAATTGTTTATTAAGGCTAAGTGAATCACTGAAGATATGCAGGTGGCATCGTGCCACCTGTGAACTGAGATTGACAGCCCAGATGATGAGACAAACTGGAGAGAGGCTCAATGTACTTGTAACAAATGTTTGCAGAGGGAGGCTCGAAAACTGGCAGACCTCAGGAGGGCACCTATCTAAGGCCTGGGTGCTGGGTAGCAAATCAGAGAATGTTCCTGAAAGAGCTGAGCTTTGAAAGACATCGGAGTTGTCCAGATAAAGTAGGGAAGGTAGGACATTGCTAGGAGAGGGAGTGAGCCGGTAGGAGTACTGAGCAGAGCATTCCAGGCAGAGAGAACATCAGCTGGAAAGGGCCTGAGCTTACTAACCATGTATGTGAGTCGGCACATCACTTGATCTATCCAAGCCTCATTGTTCCCGACTGCCAAGTGGGAGAAATGGTAATGTTGTGTAGGAAAGGTGTGAATGTTAAATGAGACACTATGTGCTCAATTTTATGGCATTGTAACAGGTGCTTATAGATAGTGGTATACCTTTTAAGCCTTAAAAATAGCCAAACTGGGACACCTGGGTGGCTCACTCAGTTGACCCTCTGACTTCGGCTCAGGTCATGATCTCCTGGTTTGTGAGTTTGAACCCTGCATTGGGCATGCCACTGTTAGTGCAGAGCCTGCCTTGGATCCTCTGTCCCCCTCTTTCTCTGCCCCTCCACCCACTGGTGCTCTCTCTCTCAAAAATAAACATTAAAAAACCCCGCCAAACCACTTTCTTTCTACTATTTGTGGAGAGGAACTTGAAACAAACAGCAAAGGCTGAGAAAATCCAGTAAATTTCAGAATTAAAAAAAATATTGAAAAAATATAAGAAGCTCAAAATCTCAAAGCTTTTGATTAAAGACAATTCCATTCTCTCTTTTTTAAATCTTTATTTGTATGTTTCATGTTGAGGCAAGCTTTGCTCTCATCTGTTGGTTTCCCCATCTACATCATAGGGACTGTAGCTTGTGTGCGAGCCTATTTGAGGTCTACCAAGTCATAAGAATCAAACATACTTTCCATTGCCAAAGAAAAATATGTTGCCAAACCCAAACACAGCTTGAATTCAGATGGAGTATCCTTTAAATTCAGAGCCATTTTTCTATTTGGCTAAAAAGACTAGTATCCCCTCAAAATTCAATACTTACCAAAGAGAAAAATGCAGCAAAGCAAATCTCTTTTTACTTTACACATAAGGACAAAGTGAAATGGTTGTTTAATAAGAAAACCATAATTCATACCAGATCATTCAAAGTATGTTCGCATGTATTTAAATCTTACAGATAAATCTAATTTAGAAAAATATGTGATTCTCAGTTCCTCACTTACTCATCCTTCTTTTCTGTTTTAATTGTGGGTGTGTATCATTCCAAGCCCTCTGAGTAGTCCTGTAGAATTCAGAAAATCCAGCTCTGTTACATGTTTGCTAAGTTCCATTTCTCATGCAATGGCAGCAAGATGGAGACCTGAGAACATGTTCATGGTGGTTTGTTCCCAGCAAATAAATGTCTGAAGAGGCCCCTGGCAGCACTCTAGACAAATAACCCCAGGTTCATTTGGAAGAAGAAAACTTTATGGAAATATCAAGCTCTCTTGGCAGTCTGTAGTCACTGACAACCTTGATTTGATTCCCACAAACTCATGGAGCATCAGGTCCAACATTCTGAATTCCACATGAGTTCCCAAAAACCATGAATGTGGAGTTAAATCCTTTCCTGGTTTCAGAAAACATAGGGAACACAATGCCTTCAAGAACAATGAAAGATCTCTCTTTTGCTACCTCAGAAGAACCCAGAGAAGACTCCTGGAATTCTGGTTATGGACTCTCAGAACCCAGTTTGTGGGTTCTAATGCCTCAGTTCAGTTGTCAACTGTCTCACTGTTGCTCTCACATCTAGAATGTGAGTGGAGGGTACACAAGCTATGGAAAGCTGCCCAGAGAGCCTCATCTGATGCGTGGTGATTTCAAAAGAAGGCAAAATTTTTGAGTCATGTCCTTCTTCTTGGGTGGTAATTCAACAACTAAGTAGTTAATTCTAAAGTATATCTATTTGTTGAGTGCCTACTGTGTACCAAGTACTGAGGGAAGGTGTTAGGGACACAATGTTGAAAAGCTATATAGCTCCTGGCCTCAAATAGCTCTTGGAAGATACAGGCAAATACATAGGCATTGGCAATATTTTTTGTAAGTGTCATGAAAAGTAAATGTATCAGGTATTATGGAGGTAACCAGGAGCATCTAACTCAGATCTGGAATTAGAAAGAGATCAAGGACAGTTTCCCAGATAATATGCCCTCTTAGTTGAAGGGACAGGTGGGTGTAAACCAGGCAAACAAAGAGAGATTATTCTGAGCAGAGGGGGAAACATATGCAAAAGCCTAGAGGAAACACAGAAAATGGCCCATTCAAGTACTTTGATATGGCTATAGGGGCTATAGGGTAAATACCAAAGGAGAAATACCTACAGGTAAAACCATAAAGGCTTAAAAAAAAAGGAAGTCAGAGCATACATGATATTTTATGCCAGTGTTTACAAGTTTAAACTTTATCATAAGGATGATGGCAAATTTTTGAGGGATTTTAATCAGATGAGAGAAATGGTCAAATGTCTACACTGTAACACTTGACAAAAGTCTAGATCATGGAGGAAAGAGCCAGGGAAAACCAGTTAGGAGTCTGAGGCAGTGATCAGAGAACCAATGCTAGGAACCTGAACTGAAATACTGGCAGTAGATATGGACAGAAAAGGATAAACCTGAGAGAGGAGTAGAATGTAGATACAGAAGGCCTTGGAGATTGATTGTTTGTGGGGAATAGTGAAGGCAGAGAAGTCAAAGATGACTTCTAGGTTTTTGAATTAGGCAACTAGGTGATAGTGCTCACTGAGAAAGGAAGAACGGAAGCAGCCGGACAGGGCAAAAAATAATGATTTCAGTTTGAAGATGTCAAATTTGGGGTACCAGAAGAACATTCAAGTGAAAGAAATTCTAGTAAGGAGGTGGGAATATAGATTTCAATCTTAGCAAACAATAGATTTTTTGATTCTCTATCCTTATGTGTGGCAGGTGATGTCATAATTGAATGACATCACCAGACACTGTGCGTGTGGTATAAGATGTGGTATAAGACACTGTGCGTGTGGTAAGATGTGCGTGTGGTATAAGATCACAACAAATATCACAGGAAGAGCAACCATTAAGGGATCAGCTGAGAAAGAAGAACCATCACCGGGTAGTGTGTGGAGAATCTCCCTGAGAGGGGAGAATCACAGAAGCCAAGAAATAGTGTTTCATGGAGAAGAGTCCAAAGAACAAACAAATATTACAGAACAGTCAAGTAAGATAGGGCCTGAAAAGTATTCGGGTGACTCTGTAATTTCAAGCCAAGATGAGCCTTGGTCCAAAAAATAGTATCAGCAGAGTTTCAATTTACTCTGGCCTAGAGCTCTCCAGCTTTTTACAACAGCAACCAATTCTTCATATTTCTTATTATTCACAGCTGAAATATACCACTAAGCCACAGACTCCAAGTCCCTTCAGTTTCAATGTAGTGAGGATAAACCTGAAAACTGAACTTTCCCTAAACAAAAAAGGGTTGGAGTGTTTTTGTTTTTCTTCCTCTATCAAATAGTGAGCCAATATTTGGGCAGTCTTTACTCTGGGATGTAATAAATTCATCCTCTGTTTAGGGTGGGGTATTCCAGACAGCTTTTCTGCTGTGTGTCCTTGAAGCAAAGGTTAAATAGAGTTCGTGGGAAATATAAATTAAGCAAGTACTTTTACATTAGTGCTTGTTTTGTTCCAGAAATATCCATTTTTAATGAAGCAAACATCTCTCTACGTTTACTTTAAAAGGCTATTGTGGGCAATTTTATTATTCTTTAAAATATGTCATCTTTTTTAAATTGCAAGTTTTATGAAACATACTCAGTATTATTTTGATATCTCAGTTGGAAAAATAAAATGTGATTTCCCCCCAAAACTCAAAGCTTCTTGCTATCAATACCTCCTCGATCATTTCACTAATTTTAAAGATTTAAAATGTAGAAGTGGTGAGTGTATGTCTCATGTCTATTCTAATACAGAAACCATTGGGGTGAAATCAATACTCTCTGATAGTTTGGAATGAACAGAACTGTGGGAGCACATGAAAAAGATACCTTCTGCCACCATTTTTTTTAACTTAAACCCCAGCTCCATTGACAGTAGATGATCTTTATCTATTTGGGATGGCTTGGGAAATGGCTTATGGGTCCAACTTGTCACAGTAAATTGGAATCACTCAAATCACCGAGTATTTCTATGCAGTTACATAAGTTGAAATTTAACCTTTGAAAGAATCAGTAAGAACACTAGTTACATATTTGGGAGTAAAAATGATGGAACAATTCTGTCTTCCACAAAGTCCTCATGCTGCCAGCTTTCCATGAGGTAAAGCATTAACGATGGGCCAATGAGAGTGCACCAAACACTTCTATTTCATTTACTTTAGCTTAGTTTCGTTTTTCAGGAGAAGTTGGTAATTTTTCCCTTTTCTCTCAGAATGAAATACTTAATAATTCTGGATAACGTTAGGAACAAACCAAAACATGGGGACCAGTCTTAACTGTTCCATCCCTCAAAGCTTTTAGTCAGACACCATTAATAATAATAGCTATCATTTATTGGGTGTTTATTGATCATATCAGTTACCTGGCTGGGCACTTGATGGTAATAATCTCATTTAATTCAAACCACAGCCCTGTGAGGGGATTTCTATTACACATATTTGATAGATGAAGCACCCAAGGTTTAAAGAGGTTAACTGATGCCACACATATTCACTCAGCTGGTCCGTGGCCTAGCCAGGATTCAATTTCTGACTCCAAGGCCCAAGATCCTAAACACCATACACATTGTTCGTATTTACCGAGTCCGGCTCCCTCTTCCATTCCTAAACAATAATTGAAAAATTTAGATATTCATACACATGTACATACTCACATAAAATACCCAGCTGCTGTTGTGTGCCCAGATGCCTACAAACATTTTGTTTTGTTTTGTTTTGTTTTTTTCAAAACTTCATTCTGGCTATTTGCTTGACCCATGAGGTGAAATTAGGTTTCTGCAGACTGATTTATTATGCATTTTTCCTATCCAATGATAAGAGAAGCTCTTCTTTGATGGTGTAGAAAGTGTGTGGAAAAAATTAATATGACTGGCAAAACAGCCCTTCCTTCAACATACTTGGCTTTTCCATGGGAATTTGCCCCATTCATTCTTTCAGTAAGCCTAGTTTCTAAGGCTGCATTGAACTGGAGGAAACTGTGTTTGGGGCAGTCACAAAAGAAGTTATATACCAAATCCCTGTTCTTAATGAAGATAGGAGCTTAGCTGGGAAGATAATTAACTTCCATGACATCTATGTCCACACACAAGTTTCAGATAATGCACTCCAAAGTACACACAAATGCCAAGAATAGCAGAGAAGGAAGGAAAATTGCCCATATTTCCAGATTTACAAGCCCTTCATTTTTCATCTTAAAACATAGATGAAAGGGGATACATTTGCCTTTGATTTCCTGACCACTGGCACTTTCATGTCTTTGCAGTTTGTGAAGTTTCTGCACCCTGGGAAGCTGTCAGAGGGCCACAGATAGGATTAGTAAGCGGCAACAGGTAGAAAGTGGTAAAGATCCATGTCTGATGGTCTGAAAGATGTGACAGATCCCAGCCTTCAACCTCATGGTAAATAGTTTTAGGCTCTCCTGCAGGACTCTACGCAATTGCACATCATCAGTTCAAGCGGCTGCATTAGCACAGGAGTGTTGAGTCTTTCCAAAGAGAGAATGAGTGAGCCAATAGCTACAGCTGGCAGCCAGGGAAGGGAAAATGTGCTCTGAACACTCAGTGAGTCACTCGAACAGACAGAAGGGAGCGTGTGCCAATTTAGCATGGATGCTGTGCCAGAGCTCACACACTCAGCAGGGTCCACATTTGCATAGGGGGTGAGTTCTCAAAAGTTAGGCAGTGGCTGGAGGTGACTGGGAGGGTAGGATTTCTCCCCCTGGTGCCAGCAATGGTTTACCATGGTTCTGAGGGGCCAGAGGCTTGCTTGCAAAGAAGGCATAAGGCTAAAGGCCACCAGAGGTAGCTGGCCATTGAAGGCCCTGCCCACATGTCCCAAGCTCACACCAGGTATACCATGTTCAGAACTTCTGGTTGCAAGCCACACTCCGGCTGAGGCTACTTCTTCCTGGCTCATTCCACCTGTGGTTTAAAAATCCACCCAATTCATCCATATGCTTCATGTTTGCTCTCTAGCTACTTATTTGAAATATGAGTGTGTTGGATAAGTTTACAACACAAGAAGTTGCATCCAGTGATCTGTTTATGATAAGTCTAATTGAATTATTCTCAAGGAAAAATAAAAGCTTATTGCGGCCAACATGGAAATGAAATAGGAAATCATGACTGTCAACACAGTATAATGAAACTATCCTCTCCCCCCACGAAAATGCAGGTGGGTCAGATAGAAGATGCACTTGTCCTCAGAAGGGAAAAATTCTTCTCTCCAACACACAGATGAGAAAAGAATGCATATATACAACAGCTTTCACATTTTTTAAAATTTTTTTATAGTTTATTTATTTTTGAGACAGAGACAGAGCACGAATGGGGGATGGGCAGAGAGAGAGGGAGACACAGAATCTGAAACAGGCTCCAGGCTCTGAGCTGTCAGCACAGAACCTGACTCGGGGCTCGAACCCACCAACCCTGAGATCATGACCTGAGCCGAAGTCGGACGCCCAACCAACTGAGCCACCCAGGTGCCCCCAGCTTTCACACTTTCAAGACTAAGAACGCTCCAGGGAATGGGGTGCCTCGGTGGCTCAGTCATTAAGCATCTGACTTCAGCTCAGATCATGATCTCGCGGTTTGTGAGTTGAAGTCCCACATTGGGTGTACTCTAGCTCCGCTTGGGGTAAAACACGAGCCCCCCTTTTGGTGAGCCCTGCTTCTCTCTCTCTCTCTCTCTCTCTCTCTCTCTCTCTCTCTCTGCTGCTCCTGGGATTCTCTCTCTCTCTCTCTCTCTCTTTCTCAAAAAACAAACAAACAAAAAGAATGGCTCAGGGAACTTATTAAAAAAGCAATAAGAACCTTCATAGATTAGATTCAATAAGATTCTGTATTTTAACAAACACCCAAAGTGATTTTGATACACATCTGAGAATCCACTTGGGAAAACACTGTCTGATAATATATGGGGCCACAAAGAAAGTGGCATTTAAGGGACATTTAAGGGACACTATCCAAATAGTATCCTTGTACTTAAGTGCTTAGCTGATTTACTTTAGATCATGAAGACTTTTCTGTTTTATGGTGGCTAATGGAGAAGTGGAAGGGACTGGCAGACATGCCTTAAGCCACTACAAGATAATTTTTCAAGAGATTAAAACTTTTAATCTTTTAAGTTAAAAAAAAAAAAACGACAAGCAGGTAGCAGGCTGCAGACAGGAATCTGGAGGCTGAGAGAGGGAGTGGGGATAGATTCAGCAGGTGAGAGAGACTAGAAAACTTGCCAGTGCCAGTCTTTTACCTGAGCAGGAAGTACCTTGGGTTTCATTGTTGCTTTGGCTGTTCATTCATTCAATACATGGATGTGAATTTCTGCTTTGTGGGAAGCACCATGCATGGTGCTCCAAATGGATGCCAAAACAAAACAAAACAAAACATTAATATAAATATACCAGAATGAATAAAAAACTTGCTATTTAATCTAACAACCTGAGTTGCTCTGGCCCCTGAAGGAGTAAGTAGCATGCCTGGTGTCCAGGGTAGGTGGCCTTCCTTTTAGCTTGCCGCCTTGACTGGCTACTTTGCTCTGGTTGTGACAGATGAGGTGCCTCGCATGTGGTTGGAAATGTGCTGGGAAGAAAAGAGGTAATTAAGTTCATTTGATAAAAAATTAAGGAGAATTTCAGGGGTGGAGATTTCCGTGCCATTGGAGATAGGCAGGGACACAGGGCTCATCCCATTGCATCAGGCAACTCTTATGGAGAAACGTTAGCTGCTGAGAAATTCCTGTCAAAGGGTGCTGAAATGGCACTGAAGGAAAGCAACTTGGCACCACTTTTACTCCTATGACTTCAACAGAGTCTTCTACTACAAATGCCTTACATGAGTGAGATTATCAGGGAAATTGAAGAAAAAGAGCAGTTTCCAAGACCAGGTTACTGCAGAGCTGATAAGGTACAGTCTTTAGGAGATGAGACAAGAGTGAGATTCAGACAAATAGAACATGGGAAAGAGAGTAATTAATTATGAAATGAGGCTAAAAACCTCCCAGAATATATAGAAACCTTAGGAGAGGCCCTGAAGTTCCCAGAGGTTGAGACACAACTTTATTTAGGTTTTGGTATGCAGAGTAACCTCAGCTGACAACCAAAATACATAAAAGAGTGTAAGCTGTCTTTGTGTCTCTACACTTTCCTGCCTACTTCCCATACTTATAGCCCTGGTCTTTAAGAATATTCCTCTTGGGAGTATGAGATACCTTTGCAATGTCAAATGCAAGATGGTTTTATGTGCATGAATAAATGAAGGGTAAGGGGAATGAGAGTCCTGGTCTATGTGAAAAATCAGAAAAAAGAGGCAAGACCCCTTCCAGTAGGAGGGATTAGGGAGGATTCATAGGCAAGGTGAGGTCTGAACTCAATCCTCAAAAACAAGTAGGATCAGGATGATCAATCGAAATTTAGGAGATAATGTCTAAGGAAGGCAGGAATACTCAAGCCCCAGTCGAGAGTCATTAAGGAGGACAATTTAGGCACGAATGAGGAAAGACAAGCCAGAGCCATACTGAAGAATGGACTGCAAATGCCTCTGAAAAGCATGGGAAGGGCTGCATCAACCTTGGAGGACCTGGCTAAACAGGATGGGAGATGTGCAGAGCTGCTGACGCTGTGTGTGGTCTTGTAGACAAATTCATACACATACTCCAAGGGTCTTCTGGGCCACAATCTCCTGAGGACCCATCTGGAAAGAGACTTATGCATCCAGTGCCTTGCAAACAATACTCAGCTCCATCCAGGTCTCTATGGGAGATCACAGGCCATGAGGTCTGCAGTCCTGTCTTCTATTATTTAAGAGAGTTACCAACACTCAGCCCATTAACCCACAAATGTTCCATGCCTGAGGTTCCCACAACCTCACTGCGTCATTAAACAGAAGGTGTAGACCCTCTAGAGTGGAGCGGGTCATGTCTGTGAGCAGCGGTGCCTTCCAGCTCTGAGAGCTCACATACCGCAGTAGTGTGTGGCCAATGCTTCTCTCCGTCGGGCCACCAAGGAAAAAAAGTGTGACTAATTGCAGTTGGAAAGAACAGTGATCCAGAAACACCCTGTGCAGGAGGACCAGAGCTGATTGTGAGGTTTTGCTCTCAAGAGACAGGGCATTATTTCCAGTCTCCTCATTGTGCTGTTTCCAGAAAGTCATGGGCTTATTACCAGGGGCTCTGCTTCTTGAATCCTCATCTGTGCTTGCAAAACTCTTTCTTCCCCTTCCTATGACTACAGTATTGGCCACTCCTGCACCCAGTACTCATTTCAAAGCCACTCTTCCCAAAATTAAAGGGACACTGGTGAGGTACACTGTATGAAGTAGATTCCTTTAGGGGTCCATGCCATGTGACCTAATGTCCATCTACTGGGACCCCAAATCCTCACATCACAGAGCTCAACAGAAAGGGAAGATGAAATGTTAAGGAGAACCTTTCTCAAACTTCTGCGTGTGGAAAAAAAACAGGCAATGATATGGAGCACAGTGTGAGGGGCCAGTTGATGCAGACAGTATTGAAAGAGGAAAATGAAAGGAGACTAGGTGGGAAAGGAGACTATGAGGAGTTTGTAGAGCATCTAACTCTCTAAGGAAAGCAGGAAGAACAGAAAGAGATTTAGAAAAGATTTTAATACACTAAAATCTTCAACACTGGGAATTTGTTCCCTCTCCAAGGCTGAGGATGTTCTCAGGCTTCCCCAAGTGCGCCATCCCATGCTAACTCCTTTTTTTTCTGGTGTGTCCCATCAAACCTCACAAACTCAGGAGCCCATTGCTTGGAGCCTGACATCTTTCTCAGACTCAGGCAGGCTGTCCAACTGAGTTGTTCTGGATTTCCCGGAGACCCAGACACATGGGAGTACATTGTGTTGGTCATTAACACCACTCACGAGATATTTTTAGTTATTCCCTTTGGGCTTATGGTAGAATTCCATTTCGATACCCTTGAAAGATCTTGTGGTTTTTTTCCTTATCTTACCCCCCTCCCTTAAAATGGTTCTGTGATTTACTTTGGCCATGAGATGCAGAGAAGTGACACATAGCACTTCCAGACAGAAGCTTCAAGAGCCTGCGCATGATTCACCATTTTCCATTTTGCTCCTCCAGTCAAAGTTATAGTTCTGGTTCTGAGATTTCATTTGTACTTGATTTAGTTATTCTTATGGCTTCCTTTGCTGTCAACCATTCCCCTTGCCTTTTGTCACTGTTTGCCTTCGGAGTACTCTGTGCCCCCACAATCTACAACTTTCTACTTTTAACCTGCTTCCTAGAATTGTGGGTAAATTAAGAACAATTATATTTTGAGTGAGGGACTGAAGGATACTCTATGAGTAAAGAAGTTAAGATGTCACACTTAGACATTCTGAAATCCCCGAATTAACAATTCATAATCCTTTATATGAGGCACTTCTCCATTTGTGACCACTTTTGACTCTTACAATCCCTTGCAGCTCTTTTGAGTGCCTAGAAAATATGTTTTAATAATCGCATGCCCATGTCTATTCCTGTTATTAAGGTTACCAGTTAATGACAATCTGTGATGGATTACATTCTTTTTCTAAAGTATTTGTCCCGTGCTCCCATGTGAGAACTTCAATTCCCTGCCTTTGCTGTATGGTTTGCAGTGTCTTGTGTTGGAGAAGCAAACACCCCCTACTCTGTTGAAACCAGGATTGGCCATAGACACAGTTTCATCAATGAAATGTGAGCAGATGTGCTAAAAACCAGGACTGGAAGATGTAGGAGATATCATCATTTTCCTTCAACTGTCTCGCTCTTTCAGCTCCACCACCAGACTGCACCAAATTTAGAGACTATTCCTGCAGCCTGGGTTCCAGAGGGAGAAGACACATGGAGTGGAGCTGGGCAGATATCCAGCAGCCATAGCCAAGTCATAGAGAAAGGCCCATATTGTGAGTAAGAAATAAATGTTTGTTGTTTCAGTCCACTGAGATTTGAGGATTGTTTGTAATCATAGCAAAAGCTGATTAATATACATCCTAACCAGAATGTTACTAAAGAGTTATATACTTAGCTTTAAAGTGCTTTTACATTTCCCTCTAGAAAGAGCTGGTGTAATGGCAGGCACAATGGCTTTGGACCTGCCACTTTATCAACTGCTTCACCTCAGCAAACATGAAACACCTTCCCAATAGCATTTTTTCCTCTGCCACTCCCTTCTATCAGAGGTGATTTTCCCCTCCCATCCCACTCAGAATCCTGTTGACCAACTTGGACTCAAAAGCTACCAACTGCAATAGTTTGAAATACATTTTTATATTAAAATTCATGAGTTCATTATAATACTCAAAAAAAGGAAAGCCAAAAATAAACTCATTAGTCATCATTGAGATAGCATTGGCACCAACTCCTTATTGGAAACTAATGGGAAAAGTTAAAGGCTTAAATATTTCGACATGAACTGTATGGGCAGTTTTCAGTAAAACAAATATACTGGTTGATGAGGGAAAGTTCTTTTCAGAAAAATTCTGGGTAATAAATACTGAATAAATGTAAGATTATGCAATCACATTTCATTTTCACAACCCCTAATAAATTACTTATTTTAGGGATCGATTATCAATAGATTTTAAAACCATTTGGTGAAAGGTTGATGGGGAGCTGGATTTGGCAGGATGCCAAATGATTATGCTACATTATAAAGGGAGACTACAACTTTACCCTGGAAGGGTCAGGCTGTCCTTATCATCATCTTTAAAAGTGGGACAACCAGACATGATGAGCCCCGATGTGACGTAATTTTGAGTTCACATAACGCCTTGATGGATTTTTGTCAGAAAAGATGATCCTGAGTCTAATAAAACCTTTAGATGTAACTTGAAGTTTATAGAAAATATGGGGAATAGAGGACTGTAGATTCCATTTGACATACCTGGTCTTATTTTCTGTATTTTTTTAATATTTAAAAAATTTTGATGTTTATTTATCTTATTTGTTCTTTGAGAGAGAGAGAGCATGAACAGGGGAGGGCAGAGGAAGGGAGACACAGAATCTGAAGCAGGCTCCAGGCTCTGAGCTGTCAGCACAGAGCCTGACACGGGGCTGGAACTCACTAACCGCAAGACCATATCTGATCCAAAGTCGGATGTTCAACCGACTGAGCCACCCAGGTGCCCCTTATTTTTCTGTATTACTTACTTACTTACTTAATTAATTTTTACTATCTATCTGCTCTGTGGAATATAAGCTCCAATAATACAGGGATCTTATACAGCTGATTCACCACACTATCCCCAGGGTCTATGACCATGTCTGGCACATGTTAAGTGCTAAGTATAAATGTGTTAAACACACAAATGAACAAGTAACTTTAACCTTGTCAAACTTATTCCCACATCTGTAACATGGAGAGGCATTGCCTTAGACGGTTCTTGTAAGAGTTAAATGAGATAATTAACAGTGTTAATTCTTGTAAGAGTTAAATAAGGTAATTAACCAGAGGGCTGGTTCAATTCCTGGTGCACTATAGATGTTCAATAAATGGTATCTATTTCTTTCACATACATCATGCATCTGACCCTTACGTTCAGAGTATATTATGTAACACAAACTCTTGTCTCCATTTGGCAGATGAGAACATTGAAGCACAAGAAAACAGGCCAGGGAGAGGACTCTTGACTAATCTTTCACCTGGACTATACAGCCAACTACACCTAGAAGAACCTGGCTTTATTTTTGAACACTTGCAAAGATCCTCTCCCAAGTTTACAAGCTGCACCTTCTCCCTGTCTCCCACCTCTTCTCACCACTCTGGACCTGCCCATTCCAGGAATGGGAGGTGCTGGGGCTGCTGACACTGTGGGATGCCTCTTAGTAAGGAGGGCATGCTCCCAGTTTCCAGTACCAGCTGGGTCCTGCCTACCACACTGCAATTCTGAAGAGGGCAGGTCTGCTGTCCCTGCGCCAATAAGCTGCTTTGCAAATGCAGGAAACCATGTCACTGTGTTCTCTACATTCCCAGGAAGGGCTGTGGTGGAGCAGCCCGATTATCCCACCACATCAGACAATGCCCCACGGCCAGGCTGTGGAGCTGAGCGCTCACACACACACACATACACACACGTTGAAATTATACGTAATCCATCTTTCCAAACAAATCTCATTCTTTGGCTCTCTAGGCATGTTATACTCCAGTCATGCTAAATCACTCACTGTTTCCTGAACATTCTCCTGAGCATTCTCTTTTCTAACCCTTTGCTCCCATGAATAACCCAGCACAGAGATGACCCAGGGTATTTCTTTATTCACTTATATGCCCCGCCTTGGACCTAAAGTTTTGATGTGGCTAGTTTTCCGAGGAAGGCAATAAGATAAATGCATGTAGAATTTTAAGAGCGTATTTTTGTCAAAGAGAAGTGAAAAGTTGATGTGTTTCATTTTGTGGACTTCATTTACAGGGAAAAATTGCAGAGCAGGGTGGGACCCATAGACCCAGAGTCTAAGGTCTCTGCTCTCAAGATGCATCTGCTACAGGTCCCTGTGGTCTTACGATATTTCAGATGCGGTCTCCCTAAAATCAGCCACAGAGGCTCAGGTATTCATTCAATGGAGTGTTGAAAAATCCTTTAAATAAGTATAGATGCAGATATGTTTAGAGCTGTGCCTGCTTCCTCTGACCCTGCCTTTCTCCCCTGTTTCATTCACAGGAGCCTCATTCCACTCACCCACAGTCTTATCAGCTTTATAAATGACTCCTCACCCATCTTTTCCTTTAGAAAAAAACACCAGCAACAACAAACACAGATACAGTTTAGGCAATGACTTGATATACTTTTGATGAACTACAGGTAGATAAATGTTTAATCTTGGCAAGTAGATCTCAACAAAAGGCCAGAGAGTGCTTGTCTCACACTGAAGGTGGTTACTGCTTGAAAATAAAATCTTAAAGTTAAAAGGACTCTGAAGATTGTATTAATCGGTTCATATATAACCACAACATTGAGAATTGGGGGTCATCTTGTTTAAGAAATTCTATAGCAATCAGGAAAGAAAAATGGAATCAATGTGATAATTTGTCATATTTCTTAGGTTATTATAATATAAAAACACAGACTAACATTTCTGAAACAAAAATTGAGACAAATGATTTGGCAAGGATAAGTATGCTTCTGAGAGCAACAGAACACAAAATCAGAAGCTAGCTATTATTTGCCTCAGAAAAACTGGGTGTTATGTTGGCCATATCTCTAGACAAGATGTAAGAAAAGTGATTTGTGAATGCAATGTGTATAGTGGGCAGTCAGTAAAAAGTTGTTGAATTCAATTTAGCCTGTCCATCATTAACCAGTTATTGTACACCTGCCAGGATGAAGACATTAAATGCAATTTCACATGAATTGCAATTTTAAAACCTAACAGTTGTGTGGTTGTGTTTAGTTATGAAAAAGAAGTGTTATTAGCAAACACTTTGACTATATTATAATAATTATAAACAAAGTCTTAAATCTTCGATTTTTGTCACCTGTATCTAATACTTACTATGTTGACAATTTTAGGTAAATCCATAACCAAAGGTTGAATTCTTTTAACAACTATCAATAATCATAAACACAGAGTAACATAACTGCATTAGCTTCTTTATCATTTTCATTGTCCCTATTCTCTTTCCCCTTCATTCTTCCTTCTACATAGTTATCAAAACAACCTTCTTAAAATGCTAACTTGATATTCATCTCCTACTTTAAACTCTTCCATGGTTCCAATGACTTACAAGTCAAAATCCATTTTTAAATCATGGCATACAGTTTCCTTAACAATCCGGCTGCCACTTACCCTGCCTGTCTCATTTTCCTCTCTCCCAATCCCTCCCTTCAAAACACCTATTTTTCTAGCTCACTAACACTCATAATTCCTAACATGTTGTGATGGGGTCATCAATTTACCCAAATCACAATCTGGAGCATAGTAAAAAATGGTATTTCTTTAGGTAGAGGGAAAAGTTTTAAATCTATAGGTTGGTTCCATCATCCTCAGATCAATGAACTTGGCTTAGATAATTCCGTTAGACACATTCATCTTTCAGATATCCAAGTACATGGGATTAAGGAGGATCTTACACAATTATCTGTTAGACATACTCTCAATAAATTTACATGACTGTCAGATGGACCAGTAATTTTTTTACAATAAATAAAAGGCTGAAAATTATAGAAAACATGATTAACTGTGGCCTAAATGAATTGGAGATTGTTTTTACATTAAAAAAGTTCAAAGGTAAGCAGGTGTTCTTAGTTTATCTGCTAGTGATAATATGAATAAGAAGCTCTTTCTGGTTTTAGTGCACATCTCTAGCATGTTGGGTTTTTGTCTTCATATTTCTAGCTTCATGGACAAAGGAAGGATGCCTCACATATATGTTCACATATTAAGAAAGAAGAGAGGGCAAGGGTGGTCCCTGCCACACCCCTGTCTTATGAAGATAGAAAATCACTACATGAAAGCTCTACCAGAAAAACTCTCTTATATTATTGACCAATCTTGATCAAATATTCACTCTAGTCTGTAAGAGAGTAATCTGTAAAAAGATAATACCTAGCCTTTGCAGTATCACTAATGGAAAGGGAGAAGGGGGTTAGCAATGGATGTTGGTGCCTTTCTCCATGTTTTTTAGGAGTTGGGGAAAGCGATCCTTAGGCTCATATGGTGTCCTTAGTAATGTCCCTTATCTACGTGACCTCTGTTAATTTTATAACCTTTCTTGGATGACTTACGCTCAACTTAGCTCTGACCAGTCTTTGAACCCCAACCATATACTGAGGTCTGACTATGCTATCCACTTGTCACCAGCCCAGATGGCAAGACCCAATGTATTTGCTGTAGAGTTTTTCATTCCTACTGCAACAGCTTCCTCTATCCTCAAACACAAGAATCAAGAATGTTCTAAAAAGCTGACTATCATAGCCTCCTCCACGTCCAATCACATTCTGATACCATGTTTATTTGTAATATGGAACTCTCCCTCAGTTGAGCTGAGGCAGCTGCAGTTATCTCCTTCTGAAATTGGGCAAAAGATCCCTGGTTCTTGAAGTTCCATATCTTCTGCAGCGTTTCAAGGAGATTCTTTTCCTACCAGCTCAGCCTTGAGCATATGTGCTGAGAAGTATGGTAGAGGGACCTTAGTATCTTCCAGCCTTTGCCTCTGTTCTCTCTCCTCTCATTACCAGAGTAATAAAGAAAAATAAATAAAAATAATTTAAAAATGAAGATACTTTTTTATTTCCTCCAGACGGAATCCTTCATCTCCCAAATTCCATTCTCATGGCTAAGCTTAAATAATGATCAAAGTCCTTTCTTCTACACAATCAGAGAAAAAGCTGTGATATCCATTAGGTCCAGCCCTTGATGTTAATGAGAATTAGAAAAAATTTAAAAAGTCTTTAGCCTCAGGGTCTCCTGGGTGGCTCAGTCTTAAGGTTAAGCATCTGACAATGTGAGTTCGAGCCCCGCATCTAGCTCTAAGCTGACAACACAGAGCCTGCCCAGGATTCTGTCTCTCCCTCTCTCTCTCTCTCTCTCTCTCTCTCTCTCTTTCACAATAAATAAACTTTAAAAAACATATAAATGAATAAAAAATCTTTATTCTCTCAAACCTACTGCCTGTTGTCATATCCTATTTTGATTGTCCAAAGCTGAATATGAACATATTTGATTCTTTCTGGAACAATCTCATTTTTCAAAATGCTACCCTGTTAGAATTTAATTTTCTTACTTACAGCTGTATATTTAACACGTGCTATTCACCCAGGCTGTCATCTTTACTTCACTTGTCCCTTTGGAAGTGAATTTGAAAATAATCCTAGACATCCTTAAAAACTCTTAAATGTCATATCCTCTATGAAACCATTAACAACTTAGAAGGGGTTTTCTGCATTTATTTGGGATCCAAAGAGTTTTGATGTATAATTTATAATGCATTCACATTATATGTATATGATTAATACTCTTTTTCCCTTTGAAGGAAATTTCCAGCTAATTTAACTTTCTTTTCCTAAATCCATGTAGGGATCCACGAATATGTGTTGAATGACTGCCTAATAGCATGATTGCTTTTTCTAATATATTTTACTTTTAAGTACTGAGACAATCTGAACTGCAGTTTGATTGTCACTGCTCTACTGAATGCTTTGGCAGAACAGTCCAGAACCACTCATGCCAAGCAATGGTATTTTCCAGAATAGTCTGTGGAATAACCTTTGGATGTAAGCTTCATTTTAGTTGATTTAAATTATTTTAACATACCCACCCATAATACTCCTCGATGAGAAAAGGAAGATTTGGGCATTGTTTTATTTTACTTAGTGGTTGAGAGTATTTAAAATAATATTTGATTTGATATAACCGAGCTTGAATTTCTAAACTTCTGAATCCTACTTTCTCAGAGATTGAGACCTATCCAAGGGTTCACATTATAGCTGGCCCTGGATAAAATGTTTAAAACCACTACAAAGTTCGGGGGGGGGGGGGAATCCCTATGCAGTTGAAACAATGGTCTAAGGTGATGCTACACTTCAATTTTGTTTCTGGAAAGGAAGTTTTGAAACATTATCATTCATCTTAAAGAATATTCATTTATCTATTGTTTGAAAACCTAACATAGTTGGATGCGTATCCAGCTTCCTTTTTGCAAAGGGCTTTCTTTTTAAAACCACTTGTAGAGATTTTGCCGGTTTGTTAATCTGGTGTTGTCTTCAACTTTCTTTGGAACAACAGTCTCCCAGCTGCAGTTATATATCCAGCCTAGAAGCCCAGAGCCTGCGAGACTTTCTCTGGTATTCCCAAATTTACCAACAGGGAAGCTTCAGTGTTCTCACAGAAAAGGCCAAAAGTTGCTTGAAGTGTTCCAGTATAAGTCATATTTTCCATTTTTATTTTAATATCTTTCTGACCCAGAGCCTTCCTTTTAGGTCAAGACTAATTTCTTCGAAGCCCTTGGTTTTAAGATATTAAATCCCACCACAGCATTAGCATCTGACACTCTTAAAAAGCTCTTAGGGTGCATAAATTTTCACTAAACACTTTAAATACTTTGTGGTTCTTAATGTTATGCTATATTTGAGTCAAGGAGTCATGGGACATATTTAAAAAGTCAAAGAATAGAGAAGTATATAGAATGGAAAAGTGATAGTCCCCCATCGCATTCCAATATATGCTGCAAATCCCTTCTGCCTTGCCAGAAGTAACCTTGATGAATTGTCTTCCTTTGCTTTTCCTGTACAATTCGCAAATGTATTTATTCATGTGGATGCAGCTTTTTACACTTCGGATGATAGGAAGGATGAAACTTGTTATATCTGGGTCAACATCTGGCTTCCATTATATGTTGGATACTGTAGAAAATGAAGGAGCTCAAAGACAAATTGCACTCTTATCTCAGCCTCGATTTCTTCCTCTAATCACACACACACTAAGAAACACACACATGCACACACACATACACACATACACGCATTTTTACTTAAGTGGTGTCATAACATGCACGTTGTTCTGTGATGTATTTTCTTGTTACTACTTCCTGGTCATCTTTCCATGTCAGAATATATGATAATTCTTCATCATTCTTTATGAGGACCTTAGAGAATGGATTTTTCCATAATTTATGTAATCATTCTTATATTCATAGATGCTTAAGTTGTTTACAATTTTTCCTATTACAAAAAATTTTTTTGAAACTCCTGTCTTTTTGCATGTATGTTTGTGCACATGTGCAAGCATTTCTGAAGATAGATTTTAAGAAATGGAACCAAAAATTGATGCATGTTTTTGTTGTTGATAGATACCACCAAAAATCTACAAGAAGATCATAATGATTACATTCCACACTGTGTAAAAATCCAATATTCTTCACACCCTCGTCAACACTGGATAATAAAGGAGAAAATTTTATATTATACATGTATGAAAAATAAATTTATGAAAAATGTACATTGGTGTTTGTATCTTCAATCAGAGAGGAATCATGTTCAAAGTCTATTTGTTTCTTAAATTTTAAAACCACACATAAATTTTAACATAACCAGTACAGAACACATCATTTCCCAGTTAAATGGAGTTATAATTGGATCAGTTATATTAAAAGATGACACAAAAGAAGCTAGATCCTTTCATATCCAGAAAGAGTCTGGAGGAGTTTTGCCCAATGTTTTAATTTCTAGACCCAAACACATCACATCTGCTCACTTCTGTTAACAATAACTTGGCCATCTAACCACGTGGGGAGGCTGGGAAATGCGGTCTAAAGAGGTTAGACTCAACCATAGCTCTATTTTCATGTAAGAAGGGGAGAATGAATTTGGTGAAATTATCTGTCTGGTCACATTTACTAAACCTCCAAATATCATACTAATGACTTAAGTAAATGAACTAAATTAAGGAGATAGCATTTCCTAAAGTCAAATCTAGGAGAAGATAGAATTGCTCTGTTCGAAATGATGTTTTTATGTACATATGTTTTAAATTACATAGAAATTTTTCTTCCAATAATATTTTTAAGTACTTATTAATTTCACCTCTTTAAGTTTATTCCTAGATGTTTTATTATTTTTGGTGTAATTGTAAGTGGGATTGTTTTCTTGATTTCTGTTTCTTGCTACTTCATTATTAGTGTATAGAAATGCAATAGATTTCTGTATGTTAATTTTATATCCTATGACTTGACTGAACTCATTTATAGTTCTAGTAGATTTTTAGTGGACTCTTGGGTTTTTTATATAAAGTATCATGTCATCTGTAAGTGGTGAAAGTTTTACTTCTCCCTTACCAATTTGAATGCATTTCCTTTTCTTATCTGATGGCTATGGCTAAGCCTTCCAATACTATGTTGAATAAAAGTGGTAAGAGTGGACAGCATTGTCTTGCTCCTGATCTTACATGAAAACCTTTTAGTCCTTCACCATGGAGGGTGATCTACTGAATGATAGAAGATATTGGCAAATGATATATTTAATAAGGGGCTAATATTCAAAAGATATAAAGAACTCATACAACTCAACACCTAAGACACAAATAATCTAATTAAAAATGGGCAGAGGACCTGAACAGACAGTTTTTCCACAGAAGACATACAGATGGCCAACAGATGAAAAGATGCTCAATATCACTAATCATCAGAAAAATGCAAATCAAAACCACAATGAACTATCAGCTTATACCTGTCAGAATGGCTGAAATAAAAAACACAAGAAATAGAAAATATTGGCGAGGATGTAGAGAAGGAACCCTTGTGCACTGTAGGTGGGACTGCAAATTGCTGCAGCTATTGTGAAAACTGCATGGAGAATTCTCAAAAAATTAAAAATAGAAATATCATATAGTCTAGTAATTCCACTACTGGATATTTATCCAAAGAAAACAAGAACACTAGTGTGAAAAGATACATGCATCTATGTATGTCACAGCATTATTCACAATAGCCAAGGTATAGAAGAAACCCAAGTGTCTATAGATAGATGAATGGATAAAGAAGATGTAGTATACCTACGCAATGGAATTTTACTCAGCCATAGAAGAAAAATGAGATCTTGCTGTTTGCAACAATACAGATGAATCTAGTGGATATAATGCTAAATGAAATAAGTCAGAGAAAGAAAAATACCATATGACTTCACTTATATGTGGAATTTAAGAAACAAAACAAAGAAAAAAAGAGACAAACAGAACAACAAATTCTTAAATATAAAGAACAAACTGGTAATTGCCCATAGGGAGAGAGTGGGAGATAGGTGAAAGAGATAAAGAGGATTAAAAGTACACTTATCTTGATGAGCACTGAGTAATGTATAGAATTGGTGAACCATTATATTGTCCACCTGAAACTAATATAACACTGTACTTTAGTAATACTTCAATTTTTAAAAAGTGTTTAGTACTATTTGGTCTAACCTGGACCATCTAAAGTAACTAGCCATTTCTTCTTATCTGCAAACATTTCCTATAAATATTGCAATGATTTAGAACAAAATTCCCAGGACACCCCACTTGTCACACTTTTTTCTTCAATTTGTGGCAGTTTCATCCCACGACTGTTCAATTCTAGGCCACTCTTCAAAAGTCTAAACAAAAATAAATTTGTAACTACTTAATATTTTGCAAGTACACACAAATAAGCCTAAGAAGAATTTAGTGGCTAGGAATAAAATTCATCAGATGTATGCTCTACAGCAAGAAGTCAATTCCAAAGCTAGGCCTGGGATAGAGAATAGAGGAAGCCATAATCCCCTCTAGCTGGACTTAGGCCTGCACTGGAAGACATGCCTAACTCCTGTCTTGCTGGCACAATGAACACATTTAACTACAGGCATACAAAAGGGCCTTTATTGTTTTCTGGAAGATGATAAGACCAGCTGAATAGTTTAATGCCTTTTTTGGCAGTGAGAGATGGAATCAGCAAACTTTGGCAACTCTAAGGGAGCAATAAAATGGCCATGTGAAAAGGGCACTTTGAAAACATAGTAATGACAGCAATATAAGATGCATAAATGCGATCAAGATTTACTGCTGGAAATGTTGCCATAGCTTCTGATGTGCTGTCACTCTCCCGAGCCTGGCAGCTGGTGTTAGAGAAGGGAGTCTGTGGTAAGTACCAATAAAGGTAAATTCAGGGCTTCAGTCTGCAACCTACCTCATTTTGACCTCATAAACAAGGTATTCTGTGTAATGTATGCATGAGCCAAGGACTGTATAAAAGGTGATACAATGACTAAGTACTCAACATAAAACAGAGGAGCAGGTAGTTTGCCATTAACTTTACCAGATGGCTTCTTTAAGCATAGTCATAAATAATGAGTGAAAGTCTTATAAAAATAATCAAAGGAAGAGAATGAATGGACAGCTTCGTTAGCATGCTCATTTTATAAGACCCTAATGTTTTAGAGAAACTGCTCATTTTCTGGAGTTCACACCTCAACCTTATGCCCCTCCAAAATTATACTGACTAATCTCTTCCATGCACATAAACATCCTACATACCCATGTTTGTTACCTTAAGATATAGTTTACTTCTGTTTTTAGCTTGGTACATTTCCCTTTCCAAAAATGTAAATCTAGGACTTCCCTTCATTAGTGGGTAATTGTTCTCCTTCCTGTTGAATGTCACTCACCCATGCCCAAGTGCTTAATGGGAAGAAGTTTATAGAAAGAAACTGTGTCCAGGCCAACAGCATACTGTTGACTTTAATTTTCTTGCCATCCCAAACCCCAATCTGCCTTTTTGGAGATTGGAGATAGGGTTCCAAGTGAATTATTTGCTTGATGGCTTTCTAATAGGGAGACAGTTCCAAGAGAGTCAGGACTACAATGGCCAATCTCATACACATGTGTGACCCAAGCCAAATTACAGTCCAAATGGCTGATGGTGAAAGGCAACACATTAACCTGCAGTGACACCTGTTCATCTGACACACCCTTTCCTGAACTTGAAAGGTCTGTTTCCTTTGAAATATTTATGGCACTGAAACTAAAGGTCATTCAATTCCTGTCTTTAACTTCGCATGATGATTAAAACTGACATTAAAAATAATGAAATCACTTTCAAAGGCAGAGGGTAAATATACAAAGATGTGCCCTTTTTGCCATGAGAGAGGTAAAGGAAATGTACATACAGGGTCACGAAAGATAAATCTTCACCCAATTTTAAATGAGAGTTTTGTTCAAATATCCTAATGACAGATTCTGTAGACCCTCTTCAATTAGTCCATAGTAACCAAACTGAACACATTGCCTTATTTTATTATGTATATGTCCTCTTGACTGTCAAACTCTGGAGAACTCAAAACAAGTGTGCAAGTAAAACTGAAAGAGGTTAATATAACAAAAGAACCTACCACTTATTAAGGTCCTCTGTGTGCTGATTCTCAGGGACATGTTAATGGTCAAATTAATAAAAATAGTTTTGTAATTTTTTCACCTGACACTTCAGATTTAAAATTTTTAAATTAAAAAATAATCAAGCAGAAAAGGAATTTGTCATTTTGAAATAAAGCTAGTAACTTGGACTTTCATTTCTTTTCTATTTTCTTAGCGCTTTCTGCAATATTGACTCACCTGTGGTCTTGTCTTTTCCTATCAATCCATTGAAACTGCTGTCAACATGTGTGTTAATGACTTCTTTGTTATTAAATCCAAGTGACATTTTTTCACTCCTTAACCTACTTTACTTCTTATTCACCCAAACAATATTTACCAACTATTGACTAACTGCCAGGCACTGCGTTAAGTGTGGGCATAAATGTTGAAGTGGAGTTTATTGTAGAAAAGAGGAGTTTGATATTAAACAGTTGCAGAAATGATTATTTGAGTATATTTATGACTAATGATAAAACATTATAGTATGCAGTAAGATCATAATATTGGACATTTTAATTTAAGGACATCAGCAAAATTTCCTTAAGAAAATTATTTCTAATTTAAAACTCTACTTCTCTACTCAAAAATAGCTGTACACAACTATGCAGCTTACTTGTCTTTCATTCAGTCAATCAAATAACATCTCAACTATAAAAAACACAAAAACAAAAACAAACCAACAAAAAAACCCCAGAGATAGCATCTCAACTAATCAGTATATTCATAGATACCATGCAACAATGGTTAAATCTTATAAAAATAGTTAGGGATGAGAAAAGAGCTGCCTCCTGGATCATCAAAGCTGATTAACACTTGACTACTATAGTTTTAATGCTTAGTGTGTTTTATGTTTTGGTAAAAAAGTATTCACATGTAATATTTACATTATTACTAGACCACCCTATTTTTTTAATGTTTATTTATTTTTTAGCAAGAGTGCATGTGTGTGGGGGAGGGACGGACAGGGAGAGTGAGAAAATCTCAAACAGGCTCCACACAGAGCACAGAGCCCAACACAGGGCTCGATCCCACAACTATGAGATCATGACCTGAGCTGAAATCAATATTTGGATGCTCAACTGATTGAGCTATGCAGGTGTCCCATAGACAGTAGGCTGTATAACAGTATACTAAATTATACTAGTTTTTTTTGTTTATTTCAGAGTTGTTAATATATGTATATAGATATGAGTTTATATATATATATGTGTGTGTATATGATTGTGTGTGTGTGTGTGTGTGTGTCTGTCTGTCTGTCTTAGAGTTGAAGCTAAACATGTAAAGAATTCAGAATTAGGAAAGCATTCAGGGATCTCAAATAATTTCTATCTACCAATATGACATGCCAATCTCTGATGATGACCGTGATATTACAAATAGCAATTCTAAACTCTTTTTGAGTACCTACTCCATATCAGGCTTTTTCTGCATAACACACTAACCCAAAACAGTGAGGTGGCATAGTGACTTAAAACAACAGATATTAATTAACTCTCAATTCTGCATGCTGACAATTTAGGTTGGACTTAAGTAGGCATTTCTTCTGTTCTAAGCCTGGCTCTAAAACTTAGCTAGGCTCACTTAAACTGATAAACTGAAGCTAGAACATAGTGCAGTATACCTGATAACATAAGAGGCTGGTAGGTAGGTTGGGGCTGACTAGTTTACAACGACCTTGACAGCAAGACTGGAGAATCAATGCTTCCTTCCGCTTAGTCTCTCCTTCTTTGGCATGCAAGCTCAGGCCTATTCATATGGTAGATACAAGTAGTTGTTTCTTTCTTTCTTTCTTTTTTTTTAATGTTTCTTTATTTTTAAGAGAGAGAGAGAGAGAGAGAGAGATTGAGAGAGCATGAGCAGGGGAGGATCAGAGAGAGAAAGGAAACAAAGAATTGGAAGTAGGCTCCAGGCTCTGAGATGTCAAAGCACAGAGCCCAACATGGGGCTCAAACTCATGAGCTGTGAGATCCCGATCTGAGCTACAGTCAGACACTTTAACTGACTGAGCTACTCAGGCACTCCAGTAGGCACAAGTTTTTAAGAAAGAGAGTAGAAGTCTGCAAAGTATCTGAAGTTCCAGGCTCAGAACTCACACACATCATTTCTACAACAGTATATAGACCAAAGCGAGTCATAAGGCCAGCCCAGATTTAATGGATAAAGGAAAGGACTCGACTCTTCATAGGAGAGGCAATAAGATTACATTGCATGATCATGAAAGAAAGGTGGAAGAATTTGTGACCAGTATTGCTATCTACCACAGTGAGGTAGGTATCATTTTTCTTTATTTTACAGTGACAAACTAAAGCTGGAATATAGCACAGTGCCTAACACAAAACAGACATTCAATGAATATTATAAAAATAAAAGACCGAACTCCTGAATACATTGAATAATTAAATTAATGCATATTTAAATAGAGCTATGATTCAGGCCTGGATTGTCTGTCTCCATGACCTGATTCTTTCTAATTACTCTGTATTGGCTCCTGAATACAAAAAGTCAAATGAGAAATAAAATTGACATAACAAATTTTAGTAGATTCAGACTGTGCCCAGCTGGAGACTCCCATTGCTGGCTATGAGAGAGCTACATATGAAGCAATAGTTGTAAAACATTGCATAATAGACAGCACAGGACTGCGGTCCTTGAGAGAAGAGAAACACATGAGGACAAGTATACATACAAGCGCGCTGACTTGCTGTCTAGAAGTACTTCCCAGGCTGCAATGCGGAGGCGGGGGAGCACAAGCAGAGCCTGGCAGTCTTCCTCCGTTTGGAATTGGAGTTCCAAAGGGCCAAAGTCACTAGAATTGATAGAAATAAGTACTGGAGAGGAGAGAGCTGCACAGAGAGAAAGTGCCAGAGATCTACAGAAAAAATAACTGAGTCTCTGGCTAAGTACAGATCTGTGAATATAGAAGAAGAATTTACCCAAAGTCAGGAAAAGACCACTGAGAAGTGGTAGGCTCAAAAGGTAGAGCTCAAATAGGGCTGGAAACAGTTCATACTCCCCAGCACTCAGAGTAGAGATTTCATAATACACAGGAATTGGGTAAAGTCCCCAGAAGGACATTGCCTTAGTAGTGGGCTGAATTAGCTTAAGATAAAAGGCTTATCTGGAGCTGAGAAAGCCTCAAAAGGTTATAGTGATTTGAAGTAAATTAACCATACATCAGAACAAAGTCCAACACTTTCAAAATAAAGTTTAAGAAAACAAACAAACCCAGGATCTAACAATGAAAAGAACCGCTATATCTAAAATCCAGTGAAAACTTGCTAGCATGCAAGAATCCAGAAAATATTTGTTCGATAATCACAGCAGAAAAACCAACCAACAGAAACAAATTCATATGTGACAGAAGTGATGAAATCACAAAGTCTTTAAAAAAGTCATTATAAATATTATGCATGTGTTGCATGAATTCAAGAAGTAGAGAAAAACATTACAATGATGAAGAGAGAAATGATATAAAAAAAGATGCAAAAGGAAGTTCAAGAGACGAAAAACAATATTTGAAATTGAAAAATACATTGGATGTAATTAAAAACAGATTATATAACTTAGTAGAAAAGATCAGTGAATCCAAAATATAAGAATATAAACTACTTAAAATGAAGCACAGAGAGGTAAAAAGACTAAAAAAAGACCATCTCCTTCCTCCCTCCAAAGAGCATCAATAATCTGGGAAACAAAAATCAAGTAGTCTAGTATATGTTCAGTTGAAATCTCAGAAATGGAAAGGTGGAGGGAAGGGAGAGAATATTTAAAGAAATAAGGCTGAAATTTTGCCACATTTGATAAAACCCAATGCAGATATCCAAGAAGTTTAAGGAATCCAAGTAAAAGAAAGGAGAAACCCCACACAAAACTGTGCATCATACATAATTACTGAAAACCAATGAGAAAGGAAAAAAATCTTAAAATCAGCCATGGGGATGGTGGCTGGGGGGGTGGGGACACATTACATACAAAGGAACAAAGATATGAATGATAGTAGGCTTTTTGTCAAGAAATACACAAACCAAAACACAAAAGCATAATAACATCTTTAAAGAACTGAAAGAAAATGATAAACCTAGAATTCTATAGTTAGCAAAAAATCTTAGAAAAATAAAGGCATAATTAAAAAGTTTTTCAGACCAAAAGAAAAGGGATAAAAAGCTGAGAGAATTAATTGCCATTCAACATGCACAGAAACAAATATTAAAGGAAGCAATCGGGCAGAAGGAAAATGATAACAGATGGAAACTAAAATCTACGGAAAAGAATAAAGAAGGTTAGAAATAGCAAACACGTGGGTAAAGTAAAATCCTTTTTACATTGTTTTTCTCACATATATCTCTTTAAACGACAATTATTTAAAACAAAAATAATAATGTATTTTGGAGTTTATAAGATGTAGAAGTAAAATGCATGACTGATAGCAAGAAGGTTGGGAAATAGAACATGAAAGCTGCTGTAAGATTCTTATAACTGTATGCGAAACAATATAACAGTATTATTTGAAAGTAGGCTATGGGAAGTGGAAGATGTGTACTGTAAACCCTAAAGCAACCACTAAGAAAAATGAAACAAAGAGGTAGACTTAAGAAGCTCATAAAGAAGGGACGCCTGGGTGGCTCAGTCATTTGAGCATCTGCCTTCAGCTCAGGTCATGATCTCGCAGTTTTTGAGTTTGAGCCCCACACTGGGCTCTGTGCTGACAGCTCAGAGCCTGGAGCCTGCTGCGGATTCTGTGTCTCCCTCTCTCTCTGCCCCTCGCCCCCACTCTCTCTCTCTCTCTCTCTCTCTCTCTCTCTCTCGAAAATAAATAAACATTAAAAAAATAAAAAGAAGCTCAAAAAGAAGATGAAATCATCAAAGTACTGACTTTAAGAGAAGGCAAAAAATAGGAATAAAGTATCAAAGAACAGATGCTGCAAATGGAAAACAAGTAACAAGATGGTAGATTTATTGAAACACTATGTCAATAGCCAAATGCTCAATTTTAAAGTCAGAGACTGTCAGATTGAATTAAAAAGAACAATCCAACTTTATGCTGTCTACAAGAAAGCCACTTTAAGTAGGAAGACATAGGGGCACCTGGGTGGCTCAGTTGGTTAAGTGTCCAACTTCAGCTCAGATCATGATCTCACAGTTCGTGGGTTCAAGTCCTGTGTCAGGCTCTGTGCTGGACAGCACTTCAGATTCTGTGTCTCCTTCTCTCTCTGTCCCTCCCCCACTTGCATTCTCTCTCTCTCTCTCTGCCTCTTGGGGATAAATAAACATTAAATATATAAAAATATTTATATATATATGAAGACATAAATAAAAGCAAGAGGATGGAATAATATGTACTTTGCAGACACTAAGCATAACATAACTAGAATGATTATATTAATTTCAAATGAAGTAGGTTTTAGAAAAAGGAATGTTACCAGGAATAAAGAAGGACATCTCATAATCACACAGGGACCAATTCATCTAGAGAACATGTAATTCTAAATGTTAATGTACCTAATAAACGCACCAGTACATTTTGAACTTTAATATACATGAAGCAAATACTGATTAAACTGAAAAGAGAAATAGATAATCCAAAATTATAGCTGAAGATCTCAATAATTTCCTCTCAGTAACAGAACAACTAGACAAAATAAAAATCAACAGGATATAAAACACACGAATACACATGAACAAGATCGACTTAATTGATATTTATAGAATACTCTCCCCAACAACAGTAGAATACACATTTAAAAAAAATATCGGTGCACATAGAACATTTACAAAATAGACTACATTCTGGGCCATAAAAACAACTCTTAAATTAAAAAATAAAATTCTTACAAAGTATGATCTCTAGTCACAAGATAATTAAACTAAAAGTTAATAACAGAAAGGTATTTTTTAAATTCCCAACTTTGGAAATTTAAAAAACATGTGTAAAAGGTAAAATGAAATGGGGTCACTTATGGGAAGGAGGTTTAAAAGGGGGGCATTAAGGAGATGGGCCTTAGTACAGCCTTATGGTGGAACGATGAACTTTTGAACTGGGCCAAACCACAAATATTCCAAGGACTCAGCCCAAACACCTGCAATCTGCTTTAGTAGGAGATTTCACTTAGCAATAGTTTTCACAACCAATTATATTCAGTCAAGATTAGTTTTCTGCCACCAACACCAATCAAAATTATTTATGAATAACATATAAGCATTCCCTTTAATCTCTAGAAACCTTTGACTCTTGTTCCCTGGAGGGACACTATTAAGGTTGGGGCCCAAATCTGTGTTCCCTGAATTGCAATTCTGATAACCCCAAATAAGTGCTTTGTTTTTATTTTAGTCTGTCTCTTTTCTTGGCCAACACCTGTTTCTAAATAACCAAAGGGTCAAAGATGACATCACATGGGAAATTAAAAGATATTGGATGTGTGATATGGCTGTTACATCCGTCACCCTGCTGATCACCAGTGTTGATTTGGGTGATCTGGCTGTCCCCTTCCTCCCTCACAGCTCCATGTGCGTGCCTCCCAAAGATGCACATTCCATTGAAGAGGAAGACCTTCTCCGATAGAGGAGGACTGCTCAGCCAAGAGTATACCCTAGCTGTGCACCCCTGTTAGAATCTCCAAACAAACCCCCAAGGTCTATTTGTAGAACGTAGGGTAGGAAAGCTGTCAAGACTCCAGACACACCCAAATGAGGTGCTGCATGTGGCAGACTGCCTTTCTTAAAAATAGATAAAAGAAAATGAAAAGATATTTTGTACTTAATAAAAATTAAAACACAACATATTAAAATTTGTAGGGATAGCTAAAGCAGTGCTTCGAGGGAAATTTATAGCATTATATGATTATATTAGAAAAAAATCTCAAATCAATGAACTAAGCTTTCGCCTTAAACTAGAAGGAGAAGAGCAAATCAAACCCAAATTAAACAGAAGGAAGCAAATAATAAAGGTAATATCAGAAGGAAACAGAAATATAATAGAGAAATAAAAGATGCTAAATTCTAGTTTTTAGAAATGATTGTGCCAAGCAAAGGAGGCAAAACGAATTCAACATACGTAGTACCAAATCATCTTGGTGCAAATATTAGCATTAGTTACAGAGAAATCTTCAGTCCCAGGCAGACAACATTCTTACTGTTTTTCCTTGTTACTAGAAACCATTTTTCTTCCTGTTTCCCAGAAGATCTGGCACAGATATAAGTAGCCAATCTTTACTTTGCCTGGTTGCAAAGGGGGGTGATTATGCATGTGGGAGCAAAACTCAGAATACTACTCTACTAAAGGATAACTCAGGAGGAAAATGTGAGTCTTAACCAAACCTATGTCAGCAGTAAGTCTTTGCCAAGAAGATCTGAAATGAAACAACAGAGTAGGCTTTGTTTTCCTTACATACAAAGTTGAAAAATACATTCCCCTCAGCTTCTAAGTATGAAAAGAAATCTTCTTGCTTTGAAAACAAAGTGGATGTTACATTGTCTCATTGGGTTTTTCAAACCAAGAGACAGAGTTTCAAGTTGCAACGCTATCCCTTTTTCTAATTACAACACACAATATTGTGGACACTAAGAAAAGAAAAATTCACTGGTATGTGAACAACTGAGATGGTAAGTTGTAAGACCCTTGCAGAAGATCATGCTGAAGTGGTCAGCTTTCTTAGGGTTCACTGTCATCAGCAGCTGTGGTTACTAAGTGTCAAAACTGTCCTGCCTTCTTAGGAATAAAGTAACTTATTCCCCACACATGCTATTTTAAGCCCTTCCATTTAATACTGCTTTTGAAATGACTTTTATTTTCATACACTCCAGATGTAATCCCTTCACTGACCACACAGTGGTTTACTCTGAAAAATGCTGTAAAGAGCAAATTCTTTGAATCCATATTTCCTCAGTTGACATAACCAAGCTATTACGATTTCTCAGTGACATGTGGCAGTTGCATCTGTTAACAAGTCATAACCAGGGGAAACTCTGGAAGCTGAGTGGTTGCACAATTTCTATTCAACCAGGAGTTAAGTATTTTGGTCTTGAATGCCAGTGTGGCCTAAGGAATGTTAGCTGTCTCTTTTTCCAAATCTGCGGCATACATACAAATGGGTTAAGTCCCTTACACAGCGCTTAGTCATTATCCCCGTATATTTGGAGAGTGTTTTGTGTGTGGCAAATTAATGTAAACTCATCTTTGTTTGGCTTCTTCAAAGCTGTAATTCATTAAATTCTCTATCAGTGAGTTGTTCCATTTCTTTAGTTGAGAAAAGTCTTTTCCAGACAGTCATCTGTAATTTTGGCTATTCCTCCTCTTTGCATCAGTACAATTTAATTTCTCATAAAACACCGCAGAGAGTCCATGAAGACTCACTTAGAAGTTTCAAAGCCAGAAAGACGATGACAAGCTTTCCTTGAACTTCTTTCCACTCTCCACTCCAGAGTCCATGGCTCCATTCTAAGGACCCAACCATGACATCGATTCCTGAGCCTTACTGTCAACCTGAGACATGCCCCAAATATAGCCATTCTTAACAAGCCTAATTGCTGGGCGCCTGAGTGGCTCAGTCGGTTAAGCATCTGGCTCAATTTTGACTCAGGTCATGATCTCACAGTCTCATGAGATTGAGCCCTATGTCCAGCTCTGTCCTTCTGCCCCTGTCTCCTGCTCATGCTCTCTCTCTCTCTCTCTCTCTCTCTCTCTCTCTAAAAACAAAAATAAAACAAAACAAAAAAACCAAAAACCCTAATTGCTTCCAATAGCCCAAGACTTTTACTGGACTTATAAGAAAAATGTTAGTCAAATCACTTCCAACCAAAGGTACCTCTCTATCCCAAAAAAGAAACTAATGAGAATCAAAAAATGTAGTTTCCAGAACAAACCTTTCATACCAGCTACCAGGAAAAAAGAGACTTTTACTACATAAAATATGGTATTCTGGTAAATACAACTAAGACTTATAGGCTGTAATTCTTCCTCTGTTCACTTACTTGCTGGCCTTACATAAATCTCTCCAACTCTCAGGGCCTCACATCTCTTAGATCTTTCTGGCTTTCAAAGTTTATAATTCTAGTGATATGAAAATTAAGTGGTAGAGTAAGGAGAACATGTATTTATTTTATGTATTTTATTTTTTAATTGTGGTAAAATATACATAACTTTTGCCAAGTTAATCATTTTAAATGTACATTTCAATGACACTAAGTACATCTACATTGCTGTGCAATCATCACCAATAACCATCTGTAGAACTTTTTTCATCTTCCAAAACTAAAACTCTATACTCATTAAATGGTCATTTTCTTTTTCACCCTGTCCCCAGCCCCTGGCAACCACCTTTCTACTTTCTGTCTCTATGAATGTGACTACTCTAGATATCTCATATAACTGAAATCATACAATATTTGTTCTTTTGTGACTGGTTTATTTTACAGAGCATAATATCTTCAAGGGTCATCCATGTTGCAGCATATCTCAGAAATCTCTTTCTTTTTAAGGCTCAATGATATTACATTTTATATAAATACCACCTCTTGTTTATCCATTCATCTGCCAATGGAAATGGGTTAAAAGGAAATTTATTTTTTAACTATCCACTATAGTGTAGATTTCCTTTCCAATCAAGTATTTAGCTACAAGCCAAAAGCATCTAGAAAGTTTTTAAAAGTACAGATTCTTGGGCATAACCTTAGAATTGCTAAATCATAATTTCCATATGGGACCTACAAATCAAGACCAAAGCCCCACATTCTTATCAAAAAGTAACTGTGCAGCTGTCCCCTTCCTAAAAATGTATTGCTGTGGAACAACCTGAGCACCAGTCTCTCTACCACATCCAATATACTCTTGGCTAGTTGTAGTTAAAATTGAAATGTGAAACAAGTCAGGAGGAAACATATATGTGAGGAGGAAATGGATGAGTGACTAGTTCTGCCTTGAGGTAAAGCATTGCGGCTGGAACAGAAACATAAAACCCTGGAAGCAGTGAATGTTGGGAGACTGAGGTTCTTACTGCACTGTTTTTGGTTCATAGGCATAGGATAGAATTGCTTCCTGATGCATCAAAGCAGCTCTATGTGGACACTGATCAAATATTTAAAACCTTCTAACAGATAAGGATCATAGAAAGAGATTCCTCCATAAAAATAAGTGTAGAGTTAACACAAACAAACATCACAAAGCCTGCTTGTTGATGATCTCCATTTTGAAAAAATCATTACATTTTAAAGAATGACTAAAGAGACAAAAATTAATGTAGAACTTAAGAACATGACAACACAAGGGAAAAAGAACATCATACCAAGACTCAGATGATATTCAGAGAAAATTAGAGAAAGCTGGCTATTCTCAAAAGTATGTCAAGGATAAATGCCTTTTATAAAAATAGGGCAAAAGAGCATAATGAACAGATTAAGCATATTAGCTAAGATAATACTTACTGCTATGACAAATCTCCCCCCACCCCGCCCACATACACACATTTTGGTAGATTAAGAAAACTAAAGTTTATTTTTCTGGTATATAAAATTCAAAATGTGGCAGTAGAGTTAAGATGGAAGAACAGTATGGGGACCTTGAGCTTGTCTTGTCCCTGAAATGCAGCAAGATCAGCAGCAAAACATTTTGCACATGTAGGAAATTGATCTGAGGATTAATGCAACAATTTGCACAGTTTGAGCCACAGAACCTGGCAGGTACACAATGCAGAGAGATGAATCAGGGGAGAGAAAAAGCCATGGAGTTGCGGAGGGTAGGGACCTGTTTTTGCAGAGAGAGAACAGAGAGAACAGAGAACAGAAAGGGGGAGAGTGTAGCACATTGATATCATAAAGCACTACCCTGAAAGTAGCTGGAGAGAGAGGGAAAGAGTGAAAACACTTGCAGGGGACTGGATGAGAAATCTCTTCCCCAAAACCATTGACAGGGAGAAAGGAGAGGGTTTCAATAGCACCAGAATTCTATTAAACTTAGTGGAGCACAGAGTCTGAAGTTCCAGAGCTCAGTGCCTGGTGGTGCTCTGGTGAGGAAGCAGGGCAAATCCCCAGGAGCAGACAGGGGGGCTGAAGGGTCTGTGTGCCAAATGAGGAGAAGCAGTTCTGCTTGGAGAGCATGGGGTAGAAGCCATACGGCCTCCCCTTGGGCAAAAGCTCCAGTGGACCTGGGAGAGCTGCCATGTTTACTAATATTGGAAAAAAAGATGCCAGAGTGCAGCAAAACCTGGCACCAGCTGTGTGTTGTGATTTACCATAAACTCTGAACCTCTGCCACTGCACAATCATGTGAGCATTTTCTGGGGCAAGTCAGTACCCGGCCATTGCTCGGGGAGAACCTCCCTCTGAATCAGCATGGGTCCAAGCAGTGGGGGTCTCTGAAGTGTGGGATTTTGAAACACAGCCCCATTTGAGATAAAATTCTGGAGGGAGGAGCCACCTAGCAAGCAGATAGCTTGGGCACAGACAGGGTAAAGGTGGGGAATGGACAGAAGCCTGAGACAAGGGAGGGCTGCTTGACTGCATGTCTGTGAGTGCATGAAATTTCTGCACCAGAGACTAGAAAGCAGGGTGAAGCCATTTTCACCTCTAGTGTCTAAATGCACACATACAGATCAACCTCGGTGAGCTAAGCAGCGCCACCACATGGAGAACGGAGACTTTACACCAAACCCTACCCGCCTGGACCTTCTAGGCACATCCCCTAGACGACCAGCACAAATCCTTTCCACCTGCCTGTTATTCTATGGACTATAGTGTGCTACAAAGTTTCAGTTCTAGGAGAAACTGGATGTAACTTCATTCAGGCTTCATTCTGTTAACTTGTCATTTGATTGTTTTCCTTGTTTCTGTTTTTGCTTATATTGTTTTCTTTTTTCTTTCTTTTCTTTCTCTTTCTTGGATGCAAAAAGAGCAAATTAATTAATTTATTGTATTTTATTTATTTTATTCTATTTTATTATTAAAAAATTTTTAATTAAAAAATATTTTAACTTTTTTCCCGTTTCTCTTTTTTCTCTTTTCTATCAAGCTTCTCTCAACAAGCAGGTTGAAACACACCTAGGATCCAGCTTCCTTTATTCGATTTGTTTTGTTTTCTTTTTAATTTTTTAATTTTTTGTTATTTTTTTTCTTCCTCCAAAATGACAAATGGAGGAATTCACCCCAAAAGAAAGAACAGTAAGAAATGACAGCCAGGGGTGCCTGGGTGGTTCAGTCTGTTGGGCATCCAACTTCAGCTCAGGTCATGATATCGCCGTTTGTGATTTAGAGCCCTGCGTCGGGCTCTGAGCTGACAGCTCAGAGTCTGGAGTCTGTTTCAGATTCTGTCTCCCTCTCTGTTCCTCCTCCACTCTCACTCTGTCTCTCTCTCAAACATAAAGGTTTAAAAAAAAAAAAAGAATGATGGCCAGGGATTTAATCAACACAGATATAAGTAAGATGTCTGAACTAGAATTTAAAACCACAATTATAAGAATAATACCTGGGATGGAAAAAAGCACAGAAGACACAGAGAATCCCTTTCTGCAGGGATATAAGAACTAAAGTCTAGTCAGGTCAAAATTAAAAATACTGTAACTGAGATGCCATCTTGAATGGATGCCATGATGGCAATGGATGAAGCAAGGCAGCAAATCAGTGATATAGAAGATAAAATTATGGAAAATAATGAAGCAGGAAAAAGAGGGAAACAAAGGCAAAGGATTATGATACAAGACTTAGAGAACTCAGCGACTTATTAAAGAGAATAACATTTGTCTCATGGGAGTCACAGAAGATGAAGAGAAACAAAAAGGGGCAAAAGGTTTATGTGAGCACATTAGAGCTGAAAACATTACTAATCTGGGGAAGGCACAGACATCAAAATCCAAGAAGCACAAAGAACTCCCATTAGATTTAAAAAAACTGATCATCACCAGGGCATACCATTGTCAGATTCACAAAATACACAGAATAGGAAAGAATCACGAAAGTAGCAAGAAAAAAAAAGTCCTGGGGCACCTGGGTGGCTCAGTTGGTTAATCATCTGACTCTTGGTTTCTGCTCAGGTCATGATCTCATGGTTCATGAGTTTGAGCCCCACTGTCAGTGTAGAGCCTGCTCAGGATTTTCTCCCTCTCCCTCTCTCTCTCTGCCCCTCCTTGGCTCACACACTCTCTCTCAAAATAAATTCATAAACTTAAAAGAAAATCCTTAACTTACAAGCAAAGACAGATCAGGCTCACAGCAGATCTATACACAGAAATAGCAGGCCAGAAAGGAGTGGCAGGATATATTCAACATGTTGAATCAGAAAAATATGCAGCCAAGAATTATTTATCCAGCAAGTATCTCATTCAAAATAGGAGAGAAAAAGAGTTTCCTAGACAAACAAAAACGAAACCAGCCACTGAAAGAAATTTTAAGGGGGATTCTTTGAGTGGAGAAAACACAAAACAAAACAAGAAAGACCAAAAGCATCAAAGACTAGAAGGACCAGAGAATATCACCAGAAACACCAACTCTACAGGCAAGATAATGGCACTAAATTCATATCTTTTAATAATCACTCTAAATGTAAATAGGCTAAATGCTCCAATCAAAAGACATAGAGTATCAGAATGGATTAAATAAAAAACAAGACCCATCTATACTCTGACTAGAAGATACTAATTTTAGACCTAAAGACACCTGCAGATTGAAAGTAAGGAGATAGGGAGAAAGAAAGAAAGAGAGAAAGAAAGAGAGAAAGAAAGAAAAAGAAAGAAAGAAAGAAAGAAAGAAAGAAAGAAAGAAAGAAGAAAGAAAGAAAGAAAGAAAGAAAGAAAACAAGAAAGAGAGAAAGGAAGGAAGGAAGGAAGGAAGGAAGGAAGAAAGAAAGGGAATGGAGAACCATCTGTCATGTTAATAGATGTCAAAAGAAAGCCACAGTAACCATACTTATAACAGACAAACTAGATTTTAAAACACAGACTGTAACAAGAGATGAAGAAGGGCATTATATCATAATTAAAGGGTCTATCTACCAAGAAGATCTAACCATTGTAAATATTTATTCCCCCAACTTTGAACACCCAAATATATAAATCAATTAATCACAGACATAAAGAAGCTCATTGATAATAATGTAATAATATTAAGGGACTTTAACACCCCATTTACAGCAATGGACTTCTAAGCAGAAAATCAACAAGGAAATGATGGCTTTGAATGACACACTGGACCAGATGTACTTAACAGATATATTCAGAACATTTCATCCTAATGCAGCAGAATACACATTCTTCTTGAGGGCACATGAAACATTTTTCAGAATAGATAAATACTGGGTCATAAATCAGCTCTCAACAAGTACGAAAACAATTGATATCATATCATGCATATTTTCAAACCACATGCTACCAAACTTGAAATCAACCACAAGAAAACACTTGGAAAGACCATAAATACATGGAGATTAAAGAACATTCTACTAAAGAATGAATAGGCTAACCAAAAAATTTAAAAGGAAGTGAAAGAGTACATGTAAGGCAATGAAAATGAAAACATGCAGTCCAAAAACATTGGGATGCAGCAAACGCAGTCATAAGAGGGAAGTATATAGCAATCCAGGCCTTCCTAAAGAAGGAAGAAATGTCTGAAATACACAACCTAACCTTACACCTAAAGGAGCTGGAAAAAGAACAGCAAATAAAGCCAAAACCAGCAGCAGAAGGAAAATAAAAAAGATTAGAGCAGACACCAATGACACCAGACAACAGCAACAACAACAACAACAACAACAGTTCAATGAAGCCAGGAACAGGTTCTTTGTAAGAATCAACAAAATTGATAAATCCCTGGCCGGAATGATAAAAAAGAACAAGAAAAGACCCAAATAAATAAAATCACAAATGGAAGAGAGATCACAACCAACACCCCAGAAATACAAACAATAATAAGAGAATATTATGAGAAATTATGTGACAACAAATTGGGCAAACTGGAAGAAATGGACAAATTCCTGGAAATGTATAAACTACCAAAAATGAAACAGTTAGAAATAGAAAATAAAAAACAGACCCATAACCAGTAAAGAAATTGAATCAATGACCAAAAATCTCCCAACAAACAAGAGTCTAGGGCTGGATGGCTTCCCAGGGGAACTCTACCAAAATGTAAGGAAGAGTTAATACTTATTTTTTTGAAGCTGTTCCAAAAAATAGAAATAGAAGGAAAACATCCAAACTCATTCTACAAGGCCAGCATTACCTTGATTCCAAAACCAGACAAAGACCCCACTAAAAAGAATTATATACCAATATCCATGATGAACATGGATGCAAAAATTCTCAACAAGATTCTAGCCAATCAAATCAATAGTACATTAAAAGAATTATTCACTATGATCAAGTGGGATTTGTTTCTGTGGTGCAGAAGGGTTCAATATCTGCAAATCAATCAACTGGGTACATGATATTAATAAAAGAAAGGATAAGAAACACATGATCCTCTCACTAGATGCAGATAAAGCATTTCAAAAACACAGCAAACTTTCTTGATTAAAAAAAACCTAAAGAAAGTAGGGATAGAAGGAACATACCTCAACATCATAAAGAAAATATATGAAAGACCCACAGCTAATGTCATCCTCAATGGGGAAAAACTGAGAGCTTTCCACCTAAGGTCAGGAACATGACAGGGATGTCCACTCACCATTGTTGTTTGACATAATACTGGAGGTCCTAGCCTCAGCAATCAGACAACAAAATGAAATAAAAGGCATCCAAATTGGCAAGGAGGAAGTCAAACTTTCAGTCTTCACAGATGACATGATCCTCTACATGGAAAACCTGAAAGAGCCCACCAAAGAACTGCTAGAACTGATACATAAATTCAGCAATGTGGCAGGATATAAAATCAATATACAGAAGTCAGTTGCATTTCTATACACCAAAAATGAAGCAACAGAAAGAGAAATCAAGGAATCAATCCCATTTACAATTGCACCAAAACCCACAAAATACCTAGGAATAAGCCTAATCAAAGAGGTAAAAGATCTGTATGATGAAAACTATAGAAAGCTTATGAAAGAAATTGAAGAAGACCCAAAGAAACAGAAAAGCATTCCATGCTTTTGGATTGGAGGAAAAAATATTGTTAAAATGTCACTACTACCCAAAGCAATCTACACATTCAATGCAATTCATATCAAAATAACACCAGCATTCTTCACAGAGCTAAACAAATAATTCTAAGATTTGTATAGAACCGGAAAAGACCCTGAATAGGGAAAGTAATGTTGAAAAAGAAAACCAAGCCTGGAGGCATCACAATTCAGGACTTCAACCTGTATTACAAAACTGTAGTCATCAAGACAGTATGATACTGGCACAAAAACAGACACATAGATCAATGGAACAAAAGAGAACCCAGAATTGGACCCACAATTGTATGGCCAACTAATCTTTGACAAAGGAGGAAAGAATACCCATTGGATAAAAGACAGTCTCTTGAGCAAATGGTGTTGGGAAAACTGGACAGCAACAAGCAGAAGAATGAACCTGGACCACTTTCTTGCCCCATACAGAAAAGTAAACTCAAAATGGATGAATTCACTAAATGAAAGACAGGAAACTATCAAAATCCTAGAGCAGAAAACAGGCAAAACCCTCTTTGCCTCGGCTGCAGCAACTTTACTAGACATCTCTCCAGAGGCAAGGGAAACAAAAGTAAACATGAACTATTGGGACCTCATCAAGATAAGAAGTTTTTGTACAGCAAAGGAAACAATCAACAAAGCTAAAAGGCAGCCAACATATGGGAGAAAACATTTGCAAATGACATTTGGATAAAGAGTTAGCATCCAAAATCTATAAAGAACTTGTCAAACTCAACACCCAAAACATAAATAATCCAGGGAAGAAATGGGCAAAAGACATGAACAGTCACTTTTCCAAAGAATACATACAGATGAAACAGACACATCAGACACATGAAAAGATGCTCAACATCACTCATCATTGGGGAAATACAAATCAAAACCACAATGAGATACCACCTCACACCTGTAAGAATGGCTAAAATTAACAACTCAGGAAACAATAGATGTTGGTGAGGATATGGAGGAAGGGGAATCCTTTTGCACTGCCGGTGGGAATGCAAACTGGTGCAGCCACTCTAGACAACAATATGGAGTTTCCTCAAAAAATTAAAAATAAAGTTACCCTATGACCCAGCAACTGTACTACTAGGTATTTATACAAAGGATACAAAAATGCTGATTCAAAGAGGCACATGCACCCCAATGTTTATAGCAGCATTATCAACAATAGCCAAATTATGGAAAGAGCCCAAATGTCCATCAACTAATGAAAGAATAAAGAAGATGTGTTTTATATATATATATATATATATATATATATATATAAAATAATGACATATTTTTGGCAATGAAAAAGAATGAAATCTTGCCATTTGCAACAATGTGGATAGAAAGAGAGTGTATATGCTTAGCAAAATAAGTCAGAGTATATGATTTCACTCATATGTAGAATTTAAGAAACAAAACAGATGAACAGAGGAGAAGGGAAGGAAAAATAAGATAAAAAAAAGAGAGGGAGGCAAACCATAAAAGACTCTTAAACACAGAGAACAAACTGAGGGTTGTTGGAGGGTGTTGGGTGGGGAGATGGGCGAAATGGATGATAACCATTAAGGAGGGCACTTGTTGGGATGAACATTGGGTGTGATATGTAAGTGATGAATGACTAAATCCTATTCCTCAAACCATTATTATACACTATGTTAACTAACTTGGGTATAAATAAATAAATAAATAAATAAATAAATAAAATAAAATAAAATAAAATAAAATACAAAATGTTCCTAATTTGGAAGTGGCTCTCCACCAACTGCCAGTTTGCCAAACCAGGCTCTTCCTACCATGTGGCTCCACCATATTTGACATAGGGCTTTTAAGTTTGCTATCAAATGGGAAATAGCATGTAGGGTTGCATGTGGAAGATTTTTATGGGTCAGATGTGGAAGTGGTTTAATATATTCTATCAGTAGAATTTGATCACATGGATATACCTAACTGCAAGAGGGGCTGAGAAATGTTGTTTAATGAGTGTGCAGGAGAAACGTGAATCAGATTAGATGAACAGCTAGTCAGTCTCTTGCACCCTGACTACAAAAGACCTACAGAATGAAATGCACATATAATAACCTCGGAAGAATACAGAAGATTAGGGTAGGTAAGATGGAAATAAAAGAGCAACAACAGAAATGAATCCCATTCAGGAAGCAAAAAGCAGAACTGAAATGAAAAAACTTATGAAGACTGCTTAGGACTCAGAAAAGGAAAAACATCTGAAATAAAAACAATAACAACAACAACAACAACAACAAACAAACAATAGATATGGAGAGTAGAGAAGGGAGAACATCGACTTCTAATATCAGAGATATTCCAAAAGAAAAACCAGAACATAGAATAGTCAGGAATAAAGATATACCTGAAGAAAATTTCTTCAAACAAGAGGCCAAAATATGCAGATATGAGTGGTCAACCATCGTCCAGGTAAATGCAGTGAAAAGATACCCATGCCAAATATATTGGGGAATAATTTTGGACTTGGAAGAATAAGAAAAAAGATACTCTATAAGCATACATGCAAGCCAATAAATCAACAATAGGCATAAATTAAGCAACAAAACCAGATTGACAAATATTTTTCTCTGCAACTTGACATTCCAGGAGATAATGTTGCAACATCTTTTGATTCTGGGGGAAGGAGGTTTGATGAAAGAATTTTACATGAAGAGTCAATGTATCACTCAGTAAGCCAACAGAATAGAATTCTCAGATATGCTAGAATTCAAAAATAATGGACTCAAGTAAACTTTTATAAAGAAAAGAAATAGAGAGTAAAACCCTTTTTTTTTTTTACTGAATAGCATACTCTAGATGGGAATAAATAAAATTAAATGCCTCAAGGATGGGAATCTTATGGTTAAAAAATAGTGCTGAAATAACATTAAAACTCATGAAACAGGGGTCCCTGGCTGGCTCAGTCAGAGGAACATCTGACTTTTGATCTTGGGGTTGTGATTTCCAGCCTCATGTTGGGTGTAGATTACCAAAAATAAATAAATAAAATTAAGAAAAAAAAACACATGAAGCATAGGTTAAATTTTTTTAAACATGTGCTTGTAAAACTGAACAAAAATTTCCAAAGTAATTATTAAAAGTAAATATATAATATAAAATAATGGAGTTACACTAATCTGGCTTATATTATCAGAAACTAGGAAGTGATTATAGGGAAGAGAGGCAGGTTGGGCAAGAATAAAAATATGCAATATTTTTTAAATGTACCTTTCAGTCTTGATATTAGAAAGAATGTTGGGGGGGGGAAGAATGTTAGAGAACAATAGATTAAAAGGATGCATTTCATTTCATTTCATTTCATTTCAAAGGATGCGTCTAAACTTTAAAGTTAACCACAACTATAATTTCAACTAGGATAAGAACTCTGGCTCAAAGGGAATCTGGGTAACAATTCCCAATCAACCTTTTTTCAACTTGTTACTAAATAGCTGTTGAAAACAAAAATAGATGAAAATTCCCAATAACACTGAACACAAAGACTGAAAGACATTCAGAATCTGGAAGGAATTATTACTAGCTGAAAGACAGTTGATGGAGCTGTGCTTTCTGACACACTCTCACTTTGTTTCATAGAACAAAATTCCTAAGAGTGGGTTTCATCCCTCAGCCACCATCTGTCCCAGGACCTACAACAACTAGAACACTGAAAATATCCATCTTTACCCATTGATTGATGCTCCCTCAAGCAGAGTATCCACTTCCTGATTCCGGATACTACAAACTCCTGAAAAACAATCAGGCACAAAGTAGAAGTAAATTTCTGGGTTCAACGCATCTTCTGAGACAACTAGTCTGACAAAGTACTTGGGTAGGAAAGAACAGGGTGCAGTGCATGGCCAAAATCTAATTTCTTAGACACTCTTTTCAGTTCAAATGAACAATGAACTAATTAGTGGGGACAGGAGAAAGAAAAAAAAGAAAGAAAAGAAAACCAACTTAGAACAGAGCCAAGATATACTCCATCAAAGTAAACAATATGGAAGCTGGTGACAAATTCAGGAGCTGCGGAGATTAACGTGGTATAAAGCTGGAGAAGAGAAGAGAGTGAGATGACTGTATAACCCAACTGCTTCCACCAAGTCACACAGGTAGGAGGAGGAGGAATAAGTAGAAAGCAATGACAAAGAGTCTAGGAAAAAGTATTGCAGAAGATAACAGGTTAAGAATGTCTGGGACTTCAAGGTGTATTGAAAATATATTTGCCTCTGTTTTGTCTTGGCAGTCCAGTCAAAGGATTTAAAGGAATTTGAAATTACACACACACACACACACACACACACACACACACACAGCATTAACTTAAAAAGACAAAGAGAACAAGAGAAGATTAAGAGTAGATAAGAGATATGAACAAAAATTTGAAAACTAAAAAGCAGATAGAAAAGTACCTGATCCTACGAAGGTACTGGTCGTTGGCGACAGGTAAGTATACAAGCCACTTGGCACCAGAGACACCAGGAAGGCCTCCAGGTACCTTTTATAAGTTAGAGTTAAGAGTGGAGGTATCACTTAAAAGTATATGAAGGAAGGAGATAGGCCCCTAGATCTCCTCCCAAACTCTGTGAAGCCTGGCAACAACTCACCCCTATATGGCCAAGTTAAACTTTTTGGACAAGCTGAACCAAAGAGATTCTGGAATCAGGAATTCTGGGCATAGCTGAGAGTCAGGTTTGGGTTCTATAATTTCTATAAGAATAGGAAGATCAAACCAAGAGATCCAACATACGATTGTGACACTCGGTCCCTTTCCTCCCCCTTGGCTCCAACGCATAGGAAGCCACAGTTACTCCCTGTTGACAGGGACTGGAGAACTCCTCACTGGGGAAACTCACCTGCCCAAGAGGTAAGACTGACGGGTACTGGCAGAAAAATGTCAGGACCTCCGCCTACTCAAACTTAAGGGAAGCTGTTTCTTTATAAACCTCTCCCACACCACACGCAGAGCTTACAAGTGGCCTTTAAGGAGCGTCAGGTCATCAGAAGTTGAGAAGAATCCCAAACACAAAAGAGACCAAAACACACAAAGAGAAGCAAAGGAACTCAGGAGAGACAGCACAGGGAGCAGAAATAAATTTTAAAAGAAAGAAAAGAAAAAGAAATTAATATCTTCAAAAAATATGGGAGAAATACTAAATTTAAAAAGAAACAGAATTCTACTTTTAAAAAACGTGTTCAGAGAACACAAAGAAGCCATTGGCTACTAAGGATTTCATAAGATAAATTCAAAATTCAATTAAAATGTCAAGAGAGAAAGCTAAGAAAATTTGTCAGAAAGTAGAACAAAAAAGATAAAAGAGGGGAAATAGTAGAAAAAACATAAGAATATTAGAGATACAAACTAGGGTGGCCAATACCCAAATAACAGAAGGCTAAGAAATATTACAGAAAAACTAAGGGAGAAAATATCATATTAAAATGTAAATTTCTAGAACCAGACAGCATGAGCTTCCAGATTGAAGGTCTATTTCACACAACTCAATACATAAATAAACACTTCTCAAGTTACATGGTAGTGATATTTAAGGACCTCAAAAATAAAAATCCTAAAAGCTTCCCAACTTGGGGGAACAAAATCAGTGTACAAAGTAAACACATACGAGTTTTCAAAAGTAACACTAAACTGTACGAGTAAAAAGAGTGAGGACACCAAATTATAAAAGAAAAATATTTATAGGCTATAATTTTGTAGCAGAATTGTAAACTTTTGCAAAATTTGTAGCAAAATTTGTAGCAAAAGTGTGTGAGGGTAAAATAAAAAAAAATTAGACATGTAAATTCTCAAAATTTTACTTCACTCACTCTCTTCCTCAAGACGCTCCTAGAAAATAAGCTCTGTGAAATAATGAATATTCTATTTTAATAATTTTTCTATCAACCAGTATTTAATGTTTACATTAAAAAAGATAATATAAGAGAGATAATCCACATATTCCATAGTGGAATCCATTTTGACAAAAAATTCAAAACAATAATATCAAGAGATGGCACTATAAGCATGTTATTTAGACCAAGAAGGTAGTTACCAGAAGACACCAAACAAAAGAGTTCAAGGGTTATCATTGGACAGTGGGAATTAGGATGGTCAAGTTTAAGTCAAGATAAGGCAGAGAACTGCTTTTCTTTGTAGTAGGCTAGTCATAGTCTACCTCTCATTTTAACTGGAATATTAAATATATGTTAATAAGAAAAGGATGTCAGCGTATGAGAAAATATTATTTGGGTGATACAGAGGAAGAAAATGATCTAGTACAAGACCCAAAAGAATTTTTCAGGAAAATGTTCAAAATCCTCAGTGAAGAGGATAAAACCTCTATAAACAAGAAGTCAAAAATCACAAGGGAAAAAAAAAGCAAATTAGAAAAGGCAATGTGAAGTTAGATGGACTGAAACAGAGCTAATAACATAATAGAATAAAAATTGACACTGGAAACTGTAATGAACATAAAAATGTTTGCAGAAAATGAAAACAATATTATTGAGGACATATTTAAGCAGCCATCCAAGAAGACAGAGAAAAAGGACAATGGGATGAAAATGATAAGGAAACAGATTCATGAAAATTGAAGTCAGCAGAGAGGTCCAATATAAGCCACAAGTGCTAATAAGCCAAGCTCAAAATAAACAAAATAAAAATAATAATCAGAGTCTGCAATGGACTGAAATTTTGTGTTCCCCCCAAATTCATATGTTGAAAGTGAACCCTCAGTGTAATGGTATTTGGAGGTGGGGGGCCTTTGAAAAGTAATTAGAACACAAGGGCAGAGCCCTAAGTGGGATTTGTGCTCTTATATAAGAGTTCCAGAACTCTCTGGCCCCTTCTACTACTACATGAGGTAGCATTGGTGGTATGGTGGTGAGCATAGCTGCCTTCCTTCTACTACATGACGTTGCACTGAAAAGATGGCTGGCTATGAACCAGACAGTGTAGAACCAGAAAGACATCTATGGTTCTGTCTTTGAACCAGAAAGATGGCTAAGTATGAATCTTCCTCATTAGACACTAAATCTGCCATCATCTCAGTCTTGGACTTCTCAGCCTCCAGAACCGTGAGAAATAAATTCCTGTTGTTTATAAGCTACTCAGTCCAGGTATTTTGTTATAGCAGCCTAAATTGACTAACATAGAGCCCTAATAGAACAAAATATTTTGAGCTGAAGTAAACAACTTCTGTATGTATATTAAAAGGCTCACTCTACTTTAGAAGTTATCAGTAAAAAGAGGTACGTTCTTGACAAAGTTTTAACAAGAACAAAAAAAATGAAGTAAAAAGATCCTACAAATAATCAGAAAGAAAATGTATGTTCTCTTAAAAAAATGATGGTCAAGAATAATGGTCAATAAAGCAATATGCAGAGAATATTAGTGGAATAAGATTATAACCCCTAAATTTTATACCTTACCAATTTGTGGTTCATATGTTAAGACAGATAAAGACATTGTCATTTATTATACCAGTGTTCATAAAATATCAACCTATTAGTTTCCTAGGACTTCCATAACAATTTAGCACAACCTTGATGTCTTAAAACAAGAGAAATTCATTTTCTCACATTTCTGGAGACCAAAATGGGTGATGGGCATGGATGAGGGCAGTTGTTGGGATGAGCACTTGGTGTTGTATCAAAACCAACTTGACAATAAAAGATACTAAAAAAAAAAACAGTTCAAAATCAAGGTGGCAGCTGGGCTGTGCTCTCTCTGGAATCTATCTCTTGCCTCTTCTAGCTTCTACTGGCTGCTGGCAATCCTCAGTGTTCCTTGGCTTATCTCTACCACTCCAATCCCTGCCTCCTTTTTCACACTGCCTTCTCTTCTTCACATATGTCAAATCTCTCTTGCTTCTCTCTTATAAAAATACATGTGATTACATTAGGTTCACCGGGATATTTCAGGATAATCTCTTCTCAAGATCCTCAACTTAATCATATCCTTTTCCATATAAGGTAATAATAACAGATTCTGGGGATTACTATATGGACATATCTTTGGGGTCACTAAACAGCCCACTATACCATCTATGTTAACTTCTTGAAAAATAAATTACGTGTAAATGTCTCCCAACTGATTAAGAAAGTAAAATCATAAGCTCATGGATGGGAAAACCATGGCATAAAAGTATTTGCAGATGAAATGATTTTCTAAATAATCATTCAAAATCAACTCCTTATTCAACTAAATACAAAAAGATTCTCAAGAAAAAAAAATATATATATAATGAAAAATAACAATTGTCTCTACATTAAGCCCATATTATTTTACATCTTCTGAATTTTGAACCATATGAATGAAGAACCTATCCAAAAATAGTAAATGTTTTAGAAGAGACAGTAATATGAATATTTTGAAAAAAGAATCTTAATTTTACATCATAAACACAAATCTTAAGTGAGTTGAGTATTTAAATATAAAATTTGAAACTACAAAACATTTGAAATCTATTGGTGAATTAACTAATTTTATTATGCACAGGGGCATTTGAACTATATTGCCATCTAAGAATGAAGTATTTATATAATTTATATAATTGGTTACATAACATGGTTTTCTATGTACCTAAAATCAAACTGTTTCAGAGTCAAGAATTCATGTATCAGAAAGAGAAAAACTAACAATCTTATAGATGACTTGGTGAAGAACAAGAAAAAACATTTCACTAAAGAAAAAAATGAACAGGAACCTCTGGTAAATAGTGAATCACATTTTAAAGATATGCCTAAGTAAAAAAAAAAAAAAAGCTCCCTTTGAGCCTTTGAGCCTGTCAGGTTGGTGTAGATTATAAAGGAATGTTATGAAATGGGCACTCTCATACACTGCTGGTGAGATCATAAAGCAATTTGTCAGTATCTGTTTAGAATATTTTAAAAGGTACTCTCAGGCTGTTTTCTTTAAGTAATAAGCCTTAAACAGCACCAGCTTAAACAATAGAAATTTTTTTTCTTACTAAGTCAGAAGGCAAGAATGAGGTAGAACCTTAATTGGGTACAATCAGTACCCAATTCTTTTCCTCTCCCTGCTCTTTTGTCCCAGTGTGTTGAATTTTTCCTAAGGCTGTCCCAGCTTTGTGGTCAAAAGATGGCTCAGTCATAAACATTAAAATTTTTTTTAAAAAAAGTGGGGTGCCTGGATGGCTCAGTTGGTTAAGCGTCTGACTTCAGCTCAGGTCATGATCTCCCGGTTCATGAGTTAAAGCCCCATGTCAGGCTCTGTGCTGTCAGCTCAAAGCCTGGAGCCTGGTTTGGATTCTGTGTCTCCCTCTGTCTCTCCTCCTCCCCTGCTCACAGTCTGTCTCTGTCTCTCTCTGTCTCTGTTTCTGTCTCTCTCAAAAACAAATAAACATTAAAATAAATTTTTTAAAAAAGATGGCTCAGTTTTTCCAAACATAAGGACCACAGAAAGAAAGAGGATTGCTCTTGAATAGGAGGGAGGAAATTTTTCCTAAAAATACTGTAGAATTTTGCCTATCATGTTTCATTACCCATAAATGGGTCTTATAAGTATCCTAAAGCAACTGCTTATAAAGGGAATGGGATTATGAAAATTGGTTTAGACCATTGAGGATGGTGGATGGCATCACTTCCCCTGAAGCACATGACTATGTGGAGGACGGGGGATAGGAAGGGGATGGAATGTGAGAATAGGTGTTGGGTAGCAATAGTGTCTCCTAAGGATCCCCTGCCTTTTGCTCTTCATCCCTGGGCTCTACACAGTTATCCAGTCTCCCCAGGAGAGCAAACTCTGCACCCCTTTCCCAGAGTCCAAAGTCCAAGGCCATACACCTCATAGCTCACAGGTCCTAGCAGTTAATTAGCTTGGAGGGGCAAATAGCTGGGAGTAGAGAGGAATGGAGTTCAAATCACTATGCTTCTAAAATCCTTCTCTACCAGTAGTCTATAAGACTTTTTATAATCAATGAAACTGTAGTAGATTATGTTATTTTCACCAAATTATGTGCATCCCTTCTCTTTGAGAGGATTAAACATTTCCACCCATTGCATTTGACTTGCAATCCTCTCTAAGACAGGACTATACTTCCCTATCCCTTTGGCTCAGGTTTGGCCATATGATCAGCTTTAGTCAATAAAACATGAGTTGAAGTGGTACATGTTCCTTCCCAATAAAAGTTGTAGGAGCCAGCACATGCTTTTGTGTTGCTCCTCACCCCATTCCCACTACCAGCCCAAGATAGAAGCTATTTCCTTCAGCTTGATCCCAAAGTGGAGAAGATACAGAAAGAATAGAAAGAACAAAGCTGGCTCTCAGCAAACATTGTATGAAAGAGAAATAAAAGTTGGTTATTATAGGCCATTGTCATTCCAGTGCTTATATATATCCACAGAATTACTTAGCAAAAGCTGACTTATACAGTAACCATAAATGCAAAAGTAATGAATGACTGAAATGAAGTACAATCGTAAAGATAAGAATGTATTAACTGCTATAAGAGGAAACTATGTAATACAAATTTATGAACAAAGAAAATGTAATAATAATTCAATAAGATTAGTAAGACTCTTTTAATTACATTTCACCAACGGCACATCAATCCTTTGGTGTTTTGTTTGTTTTTAAATAAAGAGCTATTTCAAATTGAAGTGTGCCTGTGTGTGTTAATAATCTTCAAGACAGGGAAGACTTCCAAGGTAGTAGTGGAGGGAAGAGTGAATCAGGGAGGATATAATCTTCTGGGGAGTGTGATGGACATTTGGGTGAAGGAGACTTGGAGAAGAGAAGGACAAGAAAAAACAATTTATTAAAGAAAAATGAACAGGAACTTATGGGAAATAGTGAATCACATGTTAAAGATATGCTTAGGTAAAAAAAAAAAAAAAAAAAAAAAAAAAAAAAAAAAAAAGTCCTTTTGAGCCTGCCAGATGGTATAGATTACAAAGGAATATTATGAAATGGGGACTCTCATACACATATGGGTGGATATAGGGGATATACAGGGCAGCAGATTGCCCTGAACTGGAGCACCTACAAGAGAGTCCATGCACACAAAGCATGAACAGCTCACTGAGGCTACTTGAAAGTAGCATCCCTATGTACATCGGGGTTTTCAGTGAAATGTGTGCATAGAGTAGATTTTGGTAATACAAAGAAAAGATTTTTCAAATCTAATGAAGATAACCCCTGGCTCCTTTGCAAAAAGACTCATAAAATTCCTGGAAGAGAAGGTGATTTGAAATGCCATTTATTATCTCAATGCTATTTCAATAGCTTCCTTTCTTTTACAACTTTATCATAACCTAAATTAATAAGCCACAACTTATGTTTTGATGTTTCTAGAACCCAGCGTACTATAAACAAATATTATGTCTTTCAAATATTTTTAAACACATTTGATGGTTGAAAGAAATAAAAAATAGGTACTTTTTAGTCTGGAGTCCATGACTGTCTAAAATGCATCAAGGATGATGGTAAACATTTTCAACAATTGCTTCTTCTTCCTGAAATGTGTCCTCATTGCCATCAAAATACATCTATTGGCCATTAAATAAGCTCTTTTCTGCATCAGTTCCAATTTACCCCAAGTTATATTGCATTTAATTGAAACATAACAAATATGTAGAAAACCTTCATATAACATGTTTATTTTATTTAATCAGGTATTGGGAATTTCTCCAAGCCTTAGAGAATTACACTGAATATGTAAAATATGAAACATATTTTTAAAGAACAGAGTCATTGGTTTTCAGGGCTGTTAATAAAATAGATGCCATGGGAGTTACAGGGATCACCATTCTGTTTCTCTGTGAAATAAAAAATAAATCTTACTGCTGATGGTTAGGAATGCTCTTAACAAAGAAGTGATGCAGAACTTATGTAAAATTTTTGTCATCAGAAATAACCATAGATGCATGACCTAGTGAAGTGTATTTAGAAATAAAAGCTGATAAAAGTTAAACATGAGACACATCTCCATGAAGATAAAGGAAAATGTTTTTGTTTGAAAACCTGCTGACCTCATCAAGTGGTATTAATTTTTAAAATGTGATGAACTGGGAGAATTTTGAACAAACACTGTGTAACTGTTAAGTAATAGGTGGTGAGAAAAAACATCAGGCATAAAACTCTCTTCCTCTGGTGGCTAAATGGATTATGAGTGAAAACCAAAATATATTTAATTTAAACATAAGGAAGAAGGGACCTAAACTTGCCATGATTCTCATTCTGGCTCCACGGTTACAGATATTCATTAGCATTTGATAGTTCTATTCTCATGTGTCATTGACCTTGATTAGATGGGGCTTATCTGGTATAGGAGGTTTTACCTTATTCAAAAGGGCTATAAGAATAACAGTGAATGTCATGAACACAAGTATCTCTATAACAGGCCATACAATACAGTGAAAGGAGATTAGAAAGCATCTATGAGAGACAGAAAAAAATATCTGATAACTTTGTATGCCCAGACTATATAACTAGCCTCCAAACCTAAGATAGAGATAATATTCTCCTGATAGAGAAAAAGGAAGAAGTAAAACCCTCTCTGTTAGCAGATGACATGATCATGTATATAGAAAATCTTAAGGAATCCAACTAAAAAACTACTGGAGCAAGGTTAGAGGATAGAAGACCAATCTACAAAATAACTTGTTTTTCTATACAATGAATAATCAAAAAATGAAATTTTTTCCATGTCTATTTATTTTTGAGAGAGAGAGAGAGAGAGAGAGAAGTCACACAACAGGGGAGGGGCAGAGAGAAGGGGAGACAGAACCTGAAGCAGCTCCAGGCTCTGAGCTGTCAGCATGGAGCCAAATGCAGGGCTTGAACTCACAAACCACAAGATCATGACCTGAGCCAAAGTGGGACACTTAACTGACTGAGTCACCCAGGTGCCCCCCAAAAATGAAATTTAAGAAAAAAATTCTATTCACAATAACATCATCAAAAAGAATAAAATACTTAGGAATAAATGTATCAAAAGAAATGAAAAATGTGTACTCTGAAAACTATAAAACATTGTCAAAAAAAATTACAGATCTAAATAATTGGAAAAACATTCCATGTTTGTGGATCCAAAAACGTTCTGCTATTCTGATGGTAATACTTCCCAAACTGACCTATAACCCCTATTGGATCCTAGCTGACTTCTTTGTAGAAATGGACAAACTGATTCTAAAATTAGCGTGTATTGCAAATGACTCAGAATAGCCAAAACAATCCTGAAAAAGAAGAACAAAGGGGGAATCATACTTCTCCATTTTAAAACTTATTACAAAGCATAAGTAATCAGAATGGCGGTACTGGCATGAAAGTAGACATAGAGCAACGGAATAGAACAGAGTGTCCAGAAATAAAGCCAGACGTCCATGATCAACTGGTTTTTGACAAGAATGTCAAGACAATCCAGTGGCAAAGCAATAATCTGCTCAACAAATGGCTCTGGGACAAATGGATAAGCATATGCAAAAGAATAAAATTGGACTCTTCACATAATATACAAAAATTAACTCAAAATGGATCAAAGACTTAAATGTAAAAACTAAAATTGTCAAACACTTAGAAGAAAACATAGGAGTAAATCTTTCATGACCTTGGTTTGGCAAATGATTATTAGATATGACACCAAAAGCACAAGCAACAAAGGAAAAAAGTAGATAAATTGGACTTTAAAATGAAAAACTTTCGTGCTACCAAGTACACCATGAAGACAGTGAGAAACTAGTCCACAGAATGGGAGAAATCTGATTTGTAAATCATTTAGCTAATAAAGGACATATATAGAATATATAAAGAACTCCTTCAACTCAATATTAAAAAGACAACCCCGTTAAAAATAGATGAAGGACCTGAATAGACCTTTCTCATCTTCCTCTGCCAACCTATTCCCATTAAGAAATAATTTCTTACTCTGTCAAGACAAGTTACTCTTTCAAGTTCTTACATTCCTCCATAATCCAGGTCACATATCAACTCTTTCCTATGCCACACTGCTCAGTCTTTGGAAATGTCCTGTCCTTTTACAGGTAAAGAAATGCAAAATATCACACAGCATCTACCAATGTCCAAAACCATTTAGGTATTTTGTTTTCCATGAGGCCCATGAGGCTGACCTCTTTGGTCCTCATCAGTTTCCAGGGAGAAGGGCATTTTAAGTCTCACTGTCTCCTCTCCTTAGGGATCTGGTTTCTTCCTCTGCTGATCTCTTTAACAAAACTAAATACTAAACTGTATTGTTCTCTAATTATTCATATGCATATGTTATTGTTACTACAGAAAGATTTATTTTCTGAGGGTGGGAGTTATTCATCTTACTGTTTTATAAACAGTAAATCCAGTGCCAGATGCACTAAAAATCCAATCAATGTTTTTTTGATTGATATCTTTATTGTCTTTGAAGTTGGATAATGAAATGTCACAGAACCATTAAGACTGTTTAAAGCAATAGTTGAAAGTTTTGGGTACTTCCAAATTAGACGATTACTATAATGTACCTTAAATTAAATATACCTTAGAAGAGCCCAGAAATAAGTGTTATTTAAAATCTTACTTTTAAATTTTACAAATAATGAGCACTTTAATTTCTGCCAGAATACAGATTTGGATAGAGAAGTTGATACTGAATTCTAAGTTGGCTTCCTATTTCTTGTGCCTAACAGTTCTGTGGGCCACTTTTGGAAGCCACATGTTATTTTGGCATTTCTCTGGATTTATTATACAAGTAGCACATTATTTCCAGTGCCTGGGCCATCTGAAATAAGTAAAACTTCTACCTCAGTGCTGCAGGCAGTTAATGACTGGATGAGCCCCAGTCAAGGAAGAAGGCAGTTTGGTCTTTCCACACGCCAAACCTAAAGCAAAGATGGCTAGAAATTGGCTTGGAGGGTCCCATAAAAACAAGAAGTCACTGGAACCTCACTTAAATATAAACCAAATACCATAATGAGGTTTGAAATAATCCAAACCCCCATCTTTCTTTATTAGTTCTGTTTGTCTTCTTTTTGTTGTTGGTGGTGTTTTTAATACACTTGAAACTTTCCTGGGTTCTAGTGTGAACTGAAAGTGCCAGAAAAACAACACAAAATACTGCCATTGTATTTATGGCTTAACCAGAAGTGAAGCACTAGAAATATCAAGACACCATAATTAAAGTCCATTCAATTACAATTCTTGCAACAAAGAAGAACACAAATAACAAGACAGTAGCCAATGTGGCTTTGAAGGGAACTAAGTCTGAGGCCCATTGGCAGATTTTTTTATAAGGAGAGAGAGAGAGAGAGAGAGAGAGAGAGAGAGAGAGAGATAGCAAAAAAGAAATGAAACATTATTTTGGAATGATTGAAAGGCAAAGTTGTGAGCATATGTTAGTGAAATCTACTCCAAATCCCAGGATTCACTGTAACTGTTAATATCAATGCCTTCCTTATTAAAAGGTTTTGGTTAGTTTTAAGTAGAATGGATGGTTAAACTTTATACTAATTCCTGGCTTCTGTATAGTGTCTTGAAGATATAAGAATAAGGTTAAAAGTAGAAATGAAATAAAGGTAAGGATCATCTACAACCAGAACAACCAACTTCTAAATGATAGAGACTGAATATTATAAATGCATAACTGGAAGCAGGTTTTCAGTATGAGCAACTGCCATGTTATCAGCTCTGTGCAGACTGCAGACCGAATGACTGAATTTTAGTTCCAGTAACTCAATCAGGGAGCAACAGCTTTAGGAGAAAAATGATGGATTTTACTTTAGACATGTTATGTGTTGAGATGTGTTCAGCAGACACTTGGATATTCAGTCCTGGAAAAAGCTGGAAGCTGGAGACAGAGAGGTGTAAATTGAATCCATAATGGTGAATGAAATCTAGAAAGAGAAGATGATGATAAAATAACACATGACACTTATTAGGTGGCCTGGATGAAACAGAAAGCCAGAGAGAGCCCAAGAACAGCTTCATGGGTGTGTGATCTGTTCAGTCTTACAAAGCTCCATGCTCAGCAGGGCTCCAGCCTAGTGAAATGTTCTATCACTATAGTTTTGAAATTCTTAATAATTGTTATCTCTGAACTTATGTTTTGTAACTAAAGTAGGATGGGACAATGAAACATGTAAGGAGCTGAAATGTGTTCAATATGCATGCTCACCATTCCTTGCCTTCTGAGCACAGAATTCCAGTGCCCATGATGTGCCAGAGCTCTGCAAGACTCACATTGAGTACCAGGTAATCTTCCACTGAGTAAGGGGGTGTAGGAGGAAGGCCGAAAGCCCCAAGAGGCCACGACTTGAGTTCAAGCCAGAATTTGCTGGTTTGAAGGAAATCAATGGCATTTTGGAAACATGAGTAATCATGAAACCCTCTTATCCTTTCTTATTTGTGTTACTTTCCTGTATCAGTCAGCTGCATATACCAAAAATGATGACATAGAAGGACAAGGAGAGATAGGGCAACCCACAATTCCTTTTCTTTTCAGTCCTTCCTTACTCATCAATGAGCCGATGTAGAATGTGTTGGTAGAATGTGTGCATATCAAGAAGTGAAAATGAAAATCAGTGGTTTGTTTTGTGCAATTTGTTTGATTCCACTGTTCTGGTAAGAATGAGTACATGTGTATATGTACTACAAATACTAATTGTGTAATTTCAGTGATTTTGCATATAAGCTAAATGCTCTTAAATTTGTATTTAAATTGGTGTTGTTACAATATAAAAGTAAATGGGAAAATCCATACTAGTAATTTAAAATTTTAATTCTTCTTTACCTAGAATGACATCAAATAGCAAATAAAAAGACACCATCACAAGCAAAGAGAGAAACTGTGAGGGAAAGGAAAAAGGTTTGTATTTGAGTATCTCTCATGGTGACTTTTCCTACTTTTCAAACATGGGAGCCCCTATTTTCATTTTGCACTGGACCCCACAAACTATGGTGCCAATCTTTTGGGAGGATTCTTAGGTTTAAGGGGAACCAGGATAATCAGAGTCATGGAAGTCAAAAGAGAAGTGTTTGGGAAAGAGAACTTTTGGTTATTTGCTCAAAAAACAAACCTGGAACAGCTGTCTTGCTGGGTGTGGGGACGGCACATGACTGCATGCCTGCCCTTTGACTGCCATGGGACCAAGGTTCAGGGAGATGGCTCACCTCTGAAGTCTGCCCTTCTTCCTTCCCTTCTGAACCCAGGCTGGGGACTGAGAATAGGCATTATGAAATAGAGGCTCATCTCATAACCTCTGAGAGAGCAATCTGGGGAGAGTAGTTTGTTTGCAACCTTGTTTTCTACTCTTTAGAGTTTAGACACTGTATTATGAAATGGGACAATTGGATATTTTCATACTAAGACATGAAAACCAAAAACAACACTGAAAATAATGTGTAAAACATGTCCTGCATAACAAAATGGCACTTTTAGGTCAACAGGACACTTGGATAATAAATCAAAATTGGACTTTCGTACATAGGTAATTTTATTTTTTCCTTTTTGTTCTTTTTAGATTTTTCTCTCACCATTAAAGGGAAATATGGCTGACTATGTTTATGAACAGGATGCTAGGGTTGTTCCAGAAAGCAGGCCATATTTGGTGGGGTTTTTTTTTCCAGTTATCGGTCTGGGCAGCAGTACACTAAACATCCATACTCTTACCTCAAGATCAGATGTGTCCCATGATAGGCATCTGCCTGATGTTGCCTAGAGATGGGAATTCAATCTGTGTCTTTGAAAGATATTTCTCTCAATAAGAAGCCAAATGGCTCACACGGGGCTTGGCTCTACAACATCTACCCCATTAACAGCTAATGAGTATAGCTCAATGCCAAAAAGGGAAATTCCTACTTTGATTACTCCAGGTTCAAGATTATGGCATTGGTCTAGAGACTGAAATTGGCTTGCAGAAAATTGAAACACACTCCATACTAATAAAAACACAAACTGCATACACCATAAGGCATCTTTGAGTGATTTTACCTGAGAGACTAATACCAGTTGTATTGAGATTGTGTGCTTTTCAAATATTTCCAACAGTGTCATATTATAGCCTCCTGCTCAGAATGAATTCCTGGCCCCAACTTTGCTTTCAACAGGTTCACTGATTGTACAGGGAAAGCCAAAGTAGGAGCAAATCTAACTTTCTGTGAATTGCCAACACTTGTTCCTGTTATCATGAGTCTGTTTTTACAGTGTGAACAAGTTTGGGTTTTAATCTCAGCCGAGAACCACAGAGTTTGAGGCTCCTGACAAAAAGACTGGGTCCCCTCGTTTTGGTGTAAGTGGCCATAAACAAAGGTGCTGGAAGAAAAAAACTGAGGGAAAACAGGCTCTATTTAACTCTGAAATAGATTGGTAAATACATTTTACGTGCAGAATAATACTTGTCTGAAAATTACTTTGAAAAATCAGGGAGCAGGGCCATCCTCTAACCACCATTTCATGGCTCGGGCCCTCCCCACTCCACATCGAGACAGAAATAGAGCCACATCTATCCCTCCCCCATCCATCAAATATCCTTTTCAGACACCACAGCAATGCCTAATTCAATTATCTGTGCATCTCTGCTGGCCTTGTAGCTGCCAGTTCATGTCAGAGCCCTGGTCGTTTGTGGTGTGGCTTGAGGATGCTAGCGAGCTGTTCTTTCTTTCCTCAGTTGGTCCTATTCATTTCAGGTTTGGGTAATTGCATGTTTGAGTTCAAGTAAAAATATAAATATGTAAGTGATAAACATTCTCTAAATCCTAGTGCACATGACTCATTCACACACATGAATTTCAAAAGAAAGAAAGAAGCTACAGAACATCACTGTAAGACTATTATTAGTCATTCCAAACTTTGTAAGGAAGAAAGGGTGTAGTGTGCTGGCTGGAAGTACTTGTGAATTGTCTGAAACTTCTACCTCACTGCCGCAAAGGTCTGCACGTCAATGGCATACATAACAGTGATTCTGTTGTCCTTTGAAGGAACCCAATGCTCGCTGTGAAGCTGTAAGGCTAGAAGTAAACACAGGATGGCCCAAATGTTACTTACCTACAAGCCACCTACACAACTTTTACCACATTAACATATTGTTTGTACTCTTACTCTCTTAATATTTTATTGTAGATCTCTTCAGATTTTCAGAGAGATAAATTTATCTATTTTAAAAGAAAACTTTAAAATACAGCTGTACTCGTTCTGCTTAAGTGCATCATATGTTCTGGGAGCATGGACTTGATCCTACATTTCTTTTGTAATCTTCTTGGCCCACAGCCCTGTCTTATGCTTATAATAACAATTCGTACCATAATGCTCCTAGAATGAGGTCACCTTTTTTAACTTCAAGGAGCTTAGTATATGAATAATTTTCTACACAAAAAAAAAGTGTTAGAAAGCTCAAAATACTCATTTTCATGTACGATGGAAAGGGAATGAGAAAAATTGTATACAAGACTCATAGGACCTCAGACTTGACATTCTGCATGATCTTTTATTTGATGAGGCAAGAAAAAATGTTTCCTAAAGATAGGCTCTTGAAAAAAATAGTTTCTTGTAATCAAAAGCATATTAGTCCTTGGAAGTTTTTGATAGACTCAGTCTTTTTAGAAATGCTCAGGTCCATCAGCGCAATCATTTCTCACCAGTGAAAAGGACAGAGAAGTATAACAGGCAGAACAGAAGCAGAAATAAAAGTGACCTTATGAAACTACTTTTGCCTCTACTGTTTGTGCTCAGATTGAGGAGTGTTCACTATTTTCTTTGCTAAAAATTTTCCAAGTGTCATCAAACTGAGAACTTGGGGCATCTTGTCTGGTTTTGGGTAGAGAGTAATTACCATCTGCACCCTACAAATGTGGGTAAGTTTGCACTGAAATAAACCATCCAAATCCATGACGAACATCAAAATTGTAGACACAAGGAGCAAAGCGGAAAATTGTAGTATGACAAAATAGCTACATTTAATTATGTAAAATTACATAGAATTTGAGTCTTCTTTAGAGGTGCTTTATTTAAATGTACATCTAAAGGCACGTTTTTGGTTAATGCAACTTGCATTTCAAGTCAGGGAGTTGACAGAACAACATTTATTAAGTTTAAAATTCAAGCAGCTTGTCATTTTTCAAAGTTTTAGGGCCATATATTTAAGAAAAGTGTTATTTAAAACTGTGAGGCCAACTTGATCTCCTTTTCTCCCATAAAATCTTACATGTGCCCCTACCTGTAAAGGCTTCTCTGCTCTCTTCCACAGAATAAATAGCCATTTTCTGTTCCAGAGTCTACTCAAAACTTTCTCTTCTAGGGAGCATTCCAAGAGATGACGTGCTTCTATACAAGGTTTGGCAGGCCCTATGACAGCCCTTGCTTGCCCTTATCCCTAGGTCACCGCAGAGAAGCTACAATTGTAAGCCAGCACTATTCTAGAACCAGGAGGGACACTCTGGGTGGCTTGCTGGCTGGCCAGAGGCTGAAAAATCAATGATATCAACCTGTAATTACAGTGGAAAGTCATTAAGCACCATCATGCCTGTTACCCACCTCTTTGGCCCCTTTCAGAGGAAAGCATCAGTGTATTTCCTATAAAACCAGTTCTAGCCTGTCTCTAGGACATTGACTGAACCAGGATTGTGGGCTCAAGAGTTCACTCTGAGTCAAAATGAGATCAGATTCCCTCAATCTGGGGGACCGAAGCTAGGAAAGGAAATAACCAAAGAGGGCATGAAAGCAGGAATGAGCTGACCATCATAGAGAAGAAATGAAAAGTTGATTTCTTAGTGTTGCTTCAGAGCCCACACAGCCTTCCCATTCCCATCTATTCCTGGTGTTGCAATTAATCATAATTTCTTAGAGACAGTCTAGCACAAGGTGATAATAGGCAAAAAATGATTCAATAAATAAAGATCACTTTAATTATGCAACTCTAAAGACAAAATGTGGCCTTTGCTCCTTGGAGCAGCTCCCTGCTTATCTGCCACGCCAGTTTTCTGACTTTCTCTCAGAATCTGCCTCCTCTTCTAATTCCTTTTCAGTCTGCAACGTGTGACTTCTGTGTGCAAAGACGGCATTTAGAGGATCACGGGGACGGAAACTTGCCAATCCCTCCATCCATGTGTAGCTCCCAAGCCCTGGTACAAACGAGGCTCCATTTTCTCAAAGTCTATTTGTCAATTCCTTTATAAGCTGTCAGCATCTACATGACTTAAGAAATTTGGCTGAAGCAGAGAAAATGCTCCGTCTCTTGGAGGTGAGTGCTCCCGTTGATCACAGTGAGAGCAGCACCAGACAGGACGGCCTGAAAGGTCCCCTGCCCCCACGTGCCATGTGCTCCTTGGCTTCACAAAGTCCTCTCAAGGACAACATGTTCATTCACGTTTCACCTACCGTTCATCCACTACGTTCTGGATAAAATACCTTACTTATCGAGAAATGATAACAATAACAGCAATAATAATCAACTGTTTCAGAGAGAGGAACCTGTCAACTGTACTCTAACAGAGATGCAATCTTTCCCCAGCTCTCCATGTGCAATGCCCCTGCATGCCCTGTCCCAACTGTGGACCAGGAGTGGACACCTGACCCATGCTGGGCTAATTATGCCTATTCCTGGGAATCTGGATTTAGACTTAACAAATACTGACTTTGGGGCACCTGGGTGGCTTAGTCGGTTAAGCAGCCGACTTTGGCTCAGGTCATGATCTCACGGTTTGTGGGTTTGAGCCCCGTGTCAGGCTCTATGCTGACAGCTAGCTCAGAGCCTGGAGCCTGTCTTCAGATTCTGTGTCTCCCTCTCTCTCTGACCCTCCCCTGCTCACACTGTCTCTCTCTCTCTCTCTCAAAAATAAATAAAAACATTAAAAAATTAAAAAAAAAACAAATACTGACTTTGTTAATTATGTGCAGCCATGCTAGAAAGTCAGGTACGGACTACCACTTTAAGGCAGCCAGGCACAACGTGATGAGCGAATTGAGAAGGTCAGCAGAGAGAAAGAAAGAAACTGGCATGCAGGAAAGCAGAGATACCAGGAAGCCCCAGGGGAGAGATGGAGACAAAGGAGGTGGGATTAAAAAAAAAAGAAACTTTATAACTTTCTAATTCTTATCTAAGTCCTAGATCCTTCCTGCAATTAGATCCGTAAGAATGAATTCCACCTTGCATAAACTATTATGAGTCAGTCTCTGGTCCCTATAATGACAAGTGCACATACCAGTGGATTTCTTAGAATCAAAAACAGGACTGCTAAGTAGTGATCTGTGACATAAGACTCTCAGTTTTACTCATCCCCGATACTGAATTCTAAGTTCACCTTACATTTTCCAGCTTATTTTCTTCCATTTAAATTATTATTCCTATATCAGGATCTCCATATATTGTATAATTTATTCATTGAGTTACTTTGTGACTGGGGATGAATAAGGCAGGATCCCTTCCTGCTGAGGGGTGGAGTGAGGGTCAAAGGTGTAAACGAATAATGACAACAGCATGTAAAAAGTCTGTAATAGAGGCACAGGTTGCTGTTCTAAGGCTCCAGAAACATTACCTTATTGAATTTTTGCCTCCTTCAAAGATAGTTATGAGAACTGATACTTTGTGAAAACAATCACACAAGACAGGGTAACATCAGTTCAATTTTAGTAATTTACACTTGAAACCTGAGGAAAATTGTTCTCTTGGCACATAACCGGTATTCGATAAATGTGGGTCCCCTCCCATGTCAAGCCACGCCTTCGCACCTCCAATAACCATTTTAACAGTTAAAAATCAGGCACAAGAAAAGATTGGGCAATTTACCAACTTTCCCAGGAACACAGCTTATTTTAAAGCTGACAATTGGGCAGCATTTTTTCATTCTGTGATAAAATTTCCCCCGACAGGTTGAAAAATAAACAAACATACAGGCTTCCAGTTAAACCAGTCTGTTGAACAACAGGTTTATCTCTTCTTCTTCCAGGGATGGCATTAAAATGATAATGAAGAAAAACATTTTAGTATAAACCCCAATAACAAAGAAAACAGGAGAGGGGACATGAGAACATGGTCAGAAGAATAAAATCAGTGAGAGGAGCTGTGGCAGAGAAGTGACAGTGGGGGCCAGGCCCATCCAACAGGAGGAGGCTGACCCACTGTGCCAAGACCCTGGGAGGGGCAGGGTGTGGCACACCGCAAGGTTGAGGCAAGAGGAAGAAAACCATGGGGTTCCCTTTCCTCACCCCCATGAGAACACGGTGTCTACCTGCCCATTGGAGGCGAGAGGTTTTGTCTGTGGCAAAAGGACCAGGAAAATCTGCTTCAGAGCAAGAATAGAAAATGCACAAGGTGAAAAACATGGAATTTAATGTTACATCCAGACCCCAGAACCAGCACTTAATGAACTGGGCTGCTACCCTGTAGGTGGCAGATTAGAACATTTTTCTTGAGAAAAAGCCCCAGATAAAATTTTTTCATGTACCAACAATGTTGAACCCTCTCAATGTGTTAGGCTCTCTGCCTAATTATCCAGAAACAAAGGCCACTGTTTGTCCTGCCACACACGCATGTCCAGTCAACTTCAAAAACACAATTTATTGGGGCTCCTGGGTGGCTCAGTTGGTTAAGCGTCCAACTCTTGACTTTGGCTCAGGTCATGATCTCACAGTTCATGAATTCAAGCCCTACACTGGGCTCTGTGTTGACAGTGTAGAGCCTACTTGGGATTCTGTCTCTCCCCCCTCTCTGCCCCTCCCCTGCTGGCTCTCTTTCTCTCTGTCTCCTCTCTCTCTCACACACACAAAATAAACTTTAAAAAATTTTTATTGAGGTAGTATTCACATAACATAAAATTAACCATCTTATAATGAACAATTCAGTGGCATTTAGTACATGTGCAATGTTATACAACCACCTCTATCTAGTTCCAAAGCTTTTCCATTGCTCTAAAGTAAAACCCCTTACCCATTAAGCACTCTCTGCTTAAGAGACCCATTATCCCCTTCCTCCAGCCCCTGGAAGCCACCAATGTGCATTCTATCTCCATGGATTTATCTAGTCTGGATATTTCATATAAATGGAATCATACAATAAGTAATCTTTTGATTCTACCTTTTCTCATTTAGCATGATGTTCTAGATATCTGTCCATGTTGCAGCATATATCAGAACTTCATTCATTTTTATGGTTGATAATATTCCATTGCATGTATATACTATAATCCAAATCAACTATTGATGCCTCAGTCTTGAATAAAAATGACTAGAAATCACCAAACATAAGATAAAAGAGAGAAGAAACAGAAAAGTGGAACTGGAGAAAACAATATAATTCAGAAAACACAATAAAACTTCCAAAAAAGTCATAGCTCTCATATATATACTGAGATTAAAATAACATACACATACGTATATTCATAAATGTATATTTATGTGTATACACACATATATGCACATACATACATAAATGACAGGTTTAAAATAAGAGGGTGCTGTGAGAGATGAACACAGGTTAAAAAAAAATTGGCCTAAAGAAAGATAACATAAAGAAGGTTAGAAGAGGTTAAGGAAATATCCCAAGAAGTCTGACAAAGACAGAAACGTTGAGAGAAATAATAAGAGACTTAGAAAAGAGTGAGAAGATTATGCAATGCCTTAACTATTCTTAGACAAAAATGTTTCTGAGCCTAAAATTCTACACTCAGCCAAACTACCAGTCAAGGGTTAGAGCAAGGCCATTTTCTGACATGAAAGGTCTCAGAAAATTGAGATTTTTTTAAAGGAATCTACTGATATGCTCCAACAAAATGAAAGAAGAAAAAAAAACCATGGACCCCAAAAACAGATGTAAGCACAGAACATCTTCAGTGTAGCAGCTTTACACTCAGTCCAGATTTTTGCAGGAAGACTGAGGACTTGCAGAAAATTATCACAAATACAGGATATAGATATAAATGGCATACATTTCCACCAGCAGAACACATAGCCATCAAAACCTAGCCCCCACCCTAGGAAAAGTTGGAATGACTAAAAATAATCTACATTTTCACCAGCTTCAAAAGCAATAAGCTTGTAGGAGTTAAGATGGCAGAAAACTAGGGGGAGCGGAATTTCCCTTGTCCCTCAAAGACAGCTTGAGGTCAGAACACGTGGAATACCCAGGAATACAGACTGTGGGGTGACAGAAAAATCTCTACAGGTGTACAGAGAAAGCTTGGCAGGACAGAGGTGCATGTTTGTGAATTGGGAGAGATAAAGTGGCAGGCAGCATAGGCACGGAGGAGAGGGGACTTCTTCTTTGGAGAGACAAAAGGAAGACAAAGAGAGGCTGTGGAATTGTGGTATTTGAGCAAGAGAAAAACCTCCCTGAACCATGGACTGGGAAATTAAAAATTACGGAGAGAGCCAGTTTCTACTCTACACACTGCCTTAGGAGCTGAAGATCGGTGTTTTCAGGGATATGCGACTTTCTCCAGACCTGAGTCACCACCGTGTGGCTGGGAGAGGAGTCAGCCCAGGATGCAGTAGCAATCTCAAGGGCACACTGGGAGACAACAGTCCCCTCCCTCAAGTACTGTGGGAAGGGGTTTATTGACCCCCAAGGACAAAAGACCCTGCAGGTGCCAGCAAGAGGCCTTTTGTTGGCTGGGGGGAGTGGTGCTACCCCAGAACCAAGTCCATGCAGAGCAGGATCCTTTAACACATTGGGTTTTGAATCCCAGGAGGGACCAAAATGGCAGAACAGCATGGAAGTTTTTTTTTTGCATCTCTCATCCCTGAAATCCAGCAAGATCAACACTGAACCATCTTGCACACCTAGAAAACTGATTTGAGGATTAACACAACATCTGCACAACCTGAGACACAGAAGTCAGCAGGTATGCGACGTGGAGAGGTGAACTGGGGGAGAGAGAAGCCGTGAAGGGCAGGGAGCTGTTTTTGCTTGTGGAGAGAGGACAGTGATGGAAGGGGAGAGTGTGGGAAAAGCATTCCCCCAAAAAGCAGCTGGAGAGAAAGTGGAAAAGTGGAAACAGCCACAGAGACTGAACAAAAAAGGGAGAATGGAGAAAGGAGAGGGTTAAAAGTCCATTAAGACTCTATACACAGGGAGAGCACGGAGTCCGAAATTCCGTGCAGCTCAATACCTGATGGTGCTCTGGTGGGAAGGGTGAATCCTCAGGAGCGGAGAGGAGGTCCGAGGGGTCCATGGGCCACATGGGGAGTGGCAGTTCTCCTGCAGGGAGGACATTTGGTAGAGGCTGGGCAGCCCCCCCACAGGCAAAGTTTCCAGTGGACACTGGAGGACAATCTTATTCGCTGGTGTTGGAACAAGTACTTTAAAGGGGAAGCCAGGCACTAGATGGGTGTTGTGATTCCCATAAACCCTGAAATGCTGCTGTTATAAGTTCACGTGAACTCTTTCTGCGGCGGGCTGACACCCAGCCGCAGTCTCTGGACACCAGCAGCGTGGTCTCCTGAATATTCCTGAAGGCAGGCCAGCACCTGGCCATTGCTCAGCCAGACCCTCACCCAGAGGATCTGAGCGGGTCAAAGCCGCAGTTCCTTAGAAGTGAGTGGTTGGAGGGAGGGGCCAACATGGCTGAGAAGTAGGGGGATCCGAAATTCCCTCATCTCTCAAAGAAAGTGGTGGTGAGGCCAAAGGACTTTGAACTCCAAGAGTCCAGGAAGAAAAGAGGCAGAGTTGCTTCTAGGGATCCAAATAGATAACCCAGCAGGCCATAGGTGGGACTTCAGCAAATGGACCCACAGACTCACAGTGAAAGTGGACCACGTACACCAAACCACACCCCTCCGTGCTTGGTAACTGCGGCTCTACTGGAGCCGGATGATGAACCAGACAGCCCCTCTTCCAGACCAGATTGCATTGCCTGGTTTTTTTCTCGGACAATTCTTATTATATAAATACATCTTCCTTTCTTTTCTTCTTATCTCTTCCCTCCTCTAGTCTGGTTACTTTGGTTGGTGGTTTCTTTAAATAGACATTTAATCCATTCTCTTGATACATGTTCTACACCCCCTTCTTTATTTTCATTATTCTCTCTAGATTAAGCCATATAGTTTCTTTGGTCAATTTATCTTCTCTTCTTTTTCCCCACCTCCTTCTTTATTTTCCTTTCTCTCTGGATTAAGCCATTATAGTTTCTTTGGGTTTTGAATCCCAGTTGAGCACCTCAGAGACTAGGGAGATTGTGGAACAGGTCAGGGCTCCTGCCTGGGCTACTCTGTGAGGGCTGCCTGAACAGTGTGGTTTGAGACGCCTAGTCCTAGGAGGAGAGATTGGGGTGTTGCCATTTTTCTCCCCAACATCAACACTGTGGTGCTTCCTGGAACAGGACAGATGCCCCCATTGGGGGCGGGACCGCTTACACCAAACCCCGCCCCTCTGTGCCTGGTAAGGGCATAACTGCTCATCTACCCGAATGAGACTGACACTGACAGAACCAGATGGCCTCTCCTCCAGACCAGCACAGCCACTGGTCCCAGGCACCAGGAGACAACTTTCCTACAGTTTTGTATGTTAGTCTGTTTTGTTTTGCTTTGCTTTTTATTAATAGTTCCTTCTCTTTCCTTCTCTTCTTTTTTCCCTCCTTTTTCTTTCTACTCTCCTCTTTTTTTTTTCCTTTCCTTTGGACTCAGTTTCTCATTTGACTTTTGGTCAATTCCTTTATATATATCTTTCCCCCCTTTCTTTCTCTGTCCTGGTTGTTTGTTTGTTTAATCAGGCATTTTTACTCTTTTCTTTTTACACCTTTCCTTTATCTCCTTCTTCTTCATTTTTCTCTCTCTTTATTTGGATTAAGCCTTATAGTTTCTTTGATTCTCTGCCTGTTTTTTTTTAATTTCCCAACTAACCCTCTCTTTGTACAGGATTTATCTCTTTGTACAGCATAAGTCCCCCACCATTTTTTCCTTTTTTTCTAGGGTTACTTCAATGAACAAATCAAAGTACACCAGTGGAAGGTCCGAAAAATCCACCATTATGAGCAGTCAGATAAAGCAGTCAAAGATGCAACAACAGAGCGTATGCAACACACTCCAAAAACACTTCCTGAAGTACCAGGCCCTGCCCAGTGTATGACCCCTTTTTAAAATAGTAGTACTGGCAGGTGCAGGATACATAACAAACTTTTAAAACATATAAGGGGCAGAAAACTAGCCAAAATGATGAAATAGAAGAATTCTCCTCAAAAGAAATTCCAGAAAAAAATGACAGCCAGAGAATTGGTCAAAACAGATATAAATAATATATCTGAGCAACAATTTAGATTAATAGTTACAAAAGTAATAGGTGAGCTTGAAAAAAGCATAGAAGACAGCAGAGAATCTATTGCTGCAGAGATCAAGGACCTAAGAAATAATCACAATGAATTAAGAAATACTGTAAATGAGGTGCAAAATAAATTAGATGCAGTGACAGTAAGGACGGAAGAAGCAGAGGAGAGAATAGGTGAAATAGAAAATAAAATTATGGAAAATCATGAAGCTGAAAAAAGAGGGAAAAGAAATTACTAAACCACAAGGGGAGAATTAGAGACTTAGGTGATTCAATGACATGAAATAATATCTATATTATAGGAGTTCCAGAAGAAGAAGAAGATAGAAAGGGGCAGAAGGTTTATTTGAACAAATTATAGTTGAGAACTTCCCTAATCTGGGGAAAGAAACAGACATCCAAGTCCAGGAGGCACAGAGAACTCCCTTGAAAATAAACAAAAACAGGTCAACACCATGACATATTATAGTGAACCTGGCAAAATACAAAGATAAAGAAAGAATTCTGAAAGCAGGTAGGGAGAACAGGCCTTAACATACAAGGGTGGACACATAAGGGTAGTAGCAGACCTTTCCACTGAAACTTGGCAGGCCATAAGGTAGTGGCAGGAAATATACAGTGTGCTGAATAGGAAAAATATACAGCCAAGAATCCTTTATCTAGCAAGGCTGTCATTCAGAATGGAAGGAGAGATAAAGATTTTCCCAGACAAACAAAAACTAAAGCAGTTCATGACCACTAAACCAGCCCTGCAGGAGACCCTAAGGAGGACTCTGTGAATGAGAAGTAGCAAAGACTACAAAGGACCAGAGACATCACCACAAACACAAAACCTACAGATAACACAATGCCACTAATCCTTATTTTTCAATAATCACTCTGGATGTAAATGGACTAACTGCCCCAATCAAAAGACATAGGGTATAAGAAATGGATTAAAAAAACAAAAACAAAACAAGATCCATCTATGTGCTGCCTAGAAGAGACTCATTTTACACTTGAGGACACCTGCTGATTGAAAGCGAGGGGATGGAGAACCATCTATCATGCTACTGGAAGTCAAAAGAAAGCCAGAGTAGCTACACTTATATCAGACAAACTAGATTTTAAAACAAAGACTGTAACAAGAGATGAAGAAGGGCATTATATAAGAATTAAGAGGTCTATCCATCAAGAAAAGCTAAAACTTGTAAATGTTTATGCTTCCAACTTGGGGCATAACAAAAAACATAGCAAAGTTATTGATAATAATACTGTAATTGTAAGTGACTTTAATATTCCACGTACAGCAATGGACAGATCATCTAGGCAGAAAATCAATAAAAAAAAATAATGGCCTTGAATGATACACTGGACCAGATGGACTTGACGGATATATTCAGAAGTTTTCATCCAAAAGCAGGAGAATACACATTCTTCTCCAGTGCACATGGAACATTCTCCAAAATAGATCATGTACTGGGTCACAAAACATCCTTCAACAAATATAAAAGGATTGAGATCATACCCATGCTTATTTTCAGATCACAACACTATGAAACTTGAAATAAACCACAAGAAAAAATTTGGAAAGTCTCCATATGCATGGAGGTGAAAGAACAACCTACTAAAGAATGAATGGGTCAACTAGGACATTAAAGAAGAAATTAAAAAATATATGGAAGCAAATGAAAATGAAAACACAATAGTCCAAACCCTTTGGGATGCAGCAACGGCAGTCCTAAGAGGAAAACATATTGCAATCCAGGCCTATCTCAAGAAGCAAGAAAATCCCAAATACAGAACCCAACCTCACACCTACAGGAACTAGAAGCAGAGCAGCGAAGAAACCCCAAAGCCAGAAGAAGAAGAGAAATAATAAAGGTTAGAGAAGAAATAAACAATACAGAATCCAAAAGAAGAGTAGAACAGATAAATGAATCTAAGAGCTGGTTTTTTGAAAGAATAAACAAAATTGATAAGCCCCTAGCCAGACTTTTCAAAAAGAAAAGAGAACCCAAATAGATAAAATCACGAATGAAAGAGGAGAGATCACAACCAACACCACAGAAATACAATTATTAGAGAATACTATGAAAAATTATATGCCAACAAACTGGACAGTCTGGAAGAAGTGGACAAATTCCTAGACACCCACACACTACCAAAACTCAATGGGAAGAAATAGAAATTTTGAACAGACCCACAACCAGCAAAGAAATTGAATTGGTTATCAAAGATCTCCCAACAAATAAGAGTCCTGGGCCAGATGACTTCCCAGGGGAATTCTACCAGATGTTTAAAGGAGAGTTAATACCTATTCTTCTCAACCTGTTCTAAAAAATAGAAACAGAAGGAAAGCTTCCAGACTCATTCTATGAAGCCAGAACTACCTTGCTTCCCAAACCAGACAAAGACCCCACTAAAAAGAATTACAGCCCAATATCCCTGATGAACATGTATGCAAAAATTCTCAACAAGATACTCAACAAGATATTCAACAGTATATTAAAAGAATTATTTACCATGATCAAGTGGGATTCATTCCTGGGCTGCAGGGCTGGTTCTATACCTCCAAATCAATCAATGTGATACATCACATTAATAGAAGAAAGGAAAAGAACCATATGATCCTGTCAATAGATGCAGAAAAAGTATTTGACAAAATACAGCATCCATTCTTAATAAAAGTTGGTATAGGAGGAACATACCTTAACATCATAAAGCCATATATGAAAGTCTCAGGATATGAGATAATATCATCCTCAATGGGGAAAACTGAGAGCTTTGCCCCAGAGATCAGGAACACGACAGGGATCAGTGACATGACAGGGATGTCCACTCTCACCCCTGTTGTTTAACATAGTGTTGGATGTCTCAGCCTCAGCAATCAGACAACAAAATGAAATAAAAGGCATCCAAATTGACAAAGAAGAAGCCAAACTTTCACTTTTCACAGATGACCTGATACTCTACATGGAAAACCTGAAGGACTCCACCAGAAAACTGCTAGAACTGATACATGAATTCAGCAAAGTCGCAGCATATAAAAGTATACAGAAATTAGTTGCATTTCTGTACACCAATAATGAAGCAACAGAAAGAAATATCAAGGAATAGATCCCATTTACAACTGCACCCAGAACCATAAAATACCAAGGAATAAACCTAACCAAAGATGTAGAAGACCTGTACGCTGAAAACTATAGAAAACTTATGAAGGAAATTGAAGAAGGCACAAAGAAATGAAAAAACATTCTATGCTCATGGATTGGAAGAACAAATATTGTTAAAATGTTGATACTACCCAAAGCAATCTACACATTCAATGCAATCCTAATCAAAATAACACCAGCATTCTTCTCAAAGCTAGAACAAATAATCCTAAAATTTGTATGGAACCACAAAAGACCCCAGATAGCCAAAGTAATGTTGAAAATGAAAACCAAAGTGGGAGGCATCACAATCCCAGGCTTTAGCCTGTACTATAAAGCTGTAATCATCAAGACAGTATGGTACTGGCACAAAACAGGACACATAGACCAATGGAATGAAACAAAGAACCCAGAATTTGACCCACAATTGTATGGCCAACTAATCTTTGACAAAGCAGGGAAAAGTATGCAATGGAAAAAAGACAGTCTCTTTAGCAAATGGTGCTGGAGAACTGCACAACATGCAGAAGAATGAAACTAGACCACTTTCTTACACCATACACAAAAATAATCAAAATGGATGAAAGACCTAAATGTGAGACAGGAAACCATTAAAATCCTAGAGGAGAAAACAGGAAAAAACCTCTTTACCTTGGCCACAGCAACTTCTTATTAGACTGTTTCCAGAACAAGGGAAACAAAAGCAAACATAAACTATTGGAACCTCATCAAGATAAAAAGCTTCTTTATAGCAAAGAAAACAATCAATGATACTAAAAGGCAACCAAAGGAATGGGAGAATGATATTTGCAAATGATATATCAGATAAAGGGTTAGTATCAAAAATCTATAAAGAATTTAACAAACTCAATACCCAAAAAACAAATAATCCAGTAAAGAAATGGGCAGAAGACATGAATAGACACGTTTCCAAAGAAGACATCCAGATAGCGAACAGACCCATGAAAAGATGCTCAACATTGCTCATCATCAGGCAAATACAAATGAAAACCACACTGAGATAACTACATCACACTGGTCAGATTGGCTAAAATTAACAACTCAGGAAACAACAGATGTTGGCAAGGATGTGGAGAAATGGGAATGTTCTTGCACTGTTGGTGGGAAGGCAAACTGATGCAGCCGCTCTGGAAAACAGTGTGGAGGTTCCTCAAAAAATTAACAGTAGAACTCCCCTATGACCCAGCAATAGCACTACTAGGAATTTATCCAAAGGATACAGGAGTGCTGATTTGTAGGGTCACATGTACCCCAATATTTATTATGGAAAGAGCCTAAATGTTCATCAATTGATAATTGGATAAAGAAGATGTGTGTATGTATATGTGTATATATACATTATATACATACATTATATATATAATGGAATACTATTCAGCTATGAAAAAGAATGGAGTCTTGCCATTTGCAACAACATGGATGGAACTGGAGGGTATTATGCAAAGTGAAATAAGTCAGTCAGAGAAAGACAGATAAATGTTTTCACTCATATGTGGAATTTGAGAAACTTAACAGAAGACCATAGAGGAAGAGAAGGAAAAATAAGTACAAAGAGAGAGGGAGGAAAACCATAAAAGACTCTTAAATACAGAGAATAACTGAGGGTTGATGGAGACAGTTGTGGGAGCAGGAAATGGGTGATGGGTACTAAGGAGGGCACTTGTTGGGATGAGCACTGGGTGTTGTATGTAAGTGATGAATCACAGGAATCTACTCCTGAATCCAAGACTACACTGTATGTTAGCTAACTTGACAATACGTTATTTAAAACAAAAAAACAACAATACGGTTGTAATTAAACAGGTAATCTACCTGTCTGTGACATGGCATAGTTGTGGGCTCCTTGTGTCAGTTATTCTCCATCGGCCTCTCTAAATCCATTCTCTATCCTTTTTTGTCCTGCTCTGTTTCCAGAAAGGCTGACTTCCAGTGAGTGCATTACCAGGCTACCTTGCCCTATTGGCCTGCGATTGGGTTTGGTGGATGCAAAGCACTGGTAGGCCATCAGGAGGTAGGAGAGACGAGGATATGTATTCTTCTCTCTCCTTGTGCTGTTCTGTGAGTAGCCATTCTGTTTCTCTATGGTCACCTCTCTTGCCTCTGGTCAGGCAGACCCTCCTCCATGGCTATAGCTCTCACTAGGATCTCGGCCATTCCTTCCCCCTTTGTAATGACTTCTCAGAGTTGTCAATTCCTAGATGCTTCACTCTTCCTTCCCAGTTCCTGATATCTTCTCAGACCTTTGTAAATAGTCCTTTTAATATAAAACTCTATTCAGTTAGAACCTATGAATGTGACATCTTTTTTCTGCTGTGACCCTAACAAACTCTTATACATCTTAATAGAAAGGTCAAAACTTTACAAAGGCAGGACACCTGGGTGGCTCAATCCTTTAAGCATCCGACTCTTGATTTCAGCTCTGGTCAAGATCTCCTGGTCAAGATCTCACAGTTTTTGAGTTCGAGACCCACTTTGGGCTCAGCACTGACAGTGTGGAACCTGCTTGGGATTCTCTCTCTCCCTCTCTCTCTGCCCCTCCCCTGCACTTGTTCTCTTCTCTCTCAAAATGAATAAATAAACTTAAAATTGTTTTAAAAAAAACTTTACAAAGGCATTAGAATAGTACTGTAGAAGATGATTTCTTTTTTAACTTTCCCTTCAGAGTTTACCTAACAAATCATTTGTTGGTGTGTGTGTGTGTGTGTGTGTGTGTGTGCATGTGAGAGAGAGAGAGAGAGAGAGAGAGAGGGCGAGAGGGAGGGAAGGAAGGAGGGATGGTGAAAAAAACACAATGTTTTATTTCAGGTTCTGGCAGTAATTAGATGGATAAAAAGATTCTTTAGAACTGATGCTTAGGGACCATGTTTTAAAGACTAGGACAGTTACACAATGCTTAATACTTGCTTAACTTAGTAAAGTATATATTCAGTATTTTATTACTTTGCAGTAAATACGCTAAAAAAATTCCCTTTTATCATGATATAATTCATGGTCCTCATTTTAATACTGCTTATGTTCTCTATTCCTGCGTAAAAAAAAAAATCAGAAGTAATAATACTTGTAATTATAATACACATATAATTTTGCATCCTGATTTTTCCACTTAAAAGTATATAATGAGCAGGTTTCCATGTTGCTACATAATTTTCATAATCATTACTTGCAAATTCTACATTGTATCTAATCATAAGATGTATCATAAATCACAAACCACTGTTGCTCCTTTTTTTCCTAGGCAATTTTCCCATAATCTATATGAAAATTGTTACTGTGCACACAACATCAAATAAATCTGATAGACATGAGGTCTTTCCTCAGAAGAGTAAACTAAGTTAGAACTGAAGTGTGCTTGCTCCAGGATCTAGACTGGTCTGCAGGACTGGCGGGCAAATTGGCTGAGGGTCTGTGTACTGAGCAATACAGCAGCTTGTGCAGAAGCCTATTCTCAGAGAAGAGGGAGCTAGGGAACCAGATGTAGACCAGTGACAGTGCTTGAGCCCCAGGAAGAGACAGAGGTTCTAAGGAAAATTGATCTCTTTCACCAAATATCCATGAGAGACTGGGGGCACATGGCCACACTATCTTGGGATCCATGTATCTCGATGGGAGATGAGAGACTTTCCTGCTTCCAGGGAGAACACAGCACCATCACCACTCCAGGGTCCCACTGAAGAATAGCATCAATAGCATCCATACCTACACATGGTCTCTGTGGGGGGCTTTGAAGGGAGATTTAGGGCAGTGGATTGAGTGCCAGCTGTAGGCGACCCCTGAGGTGGTAGTAGCCGAGAGGAGCCTTCCATAGCAGCAAACAGCAGATATTTCTGTAGGGAGCTGGAGCCAGAACCAGAGAAGCATGGACTCCACGTGGTTGTTCAAATGACTGTTGCAAAGCAACCCTTCAGCAATTCCCCTAAATAGAGAAACCTTTGTGAAGTTGTCTAGCAGTTGGTACAAAAGTGTTTTAAACAACACTTCTTGTTACCGTTAACAGGGCTTGAAGTTTTCCTCTGGGTTAAGGTAGCCTAGGGAAGGTGAATTATACTTTACAGTTTTTATGTTAGATGTAAGGCACACGGGCATCCACTACACTGTTCTCTAATCTCTGAAGTATTTCACATAAAAGATGAAGGGTGAAAGCAAACATAAGATTCAACAGAAGGAAGGTAAATATAAGGAATTTGCACAAAGTGTTCTAAAAAAATTTTGCTATTGGACTGACAATAGGCATTTTAAATTTCTTTGAAAAATAAAATTCCCAAGGGCTGTTTTTCAGGTAAGTTTAACAACGATTCTAAGGTCTCATAACAGCAGTAAAGAATTTTATATGAATAAGCCCCAAAGAGTACATCTTCTAAAAGACAGATGCTATGGAACTGCTCGTTTTCCTGGCCTAAGGGAAGGTTTCGGGCATTCAACATTTGTAGGCTGAAAGTCTGAATTCATTTATTTTATGGCTAAGATATTTGACATGAATACAACAGTATTTGCAGCTAATTTGCATGTTGTAGATAAGAAAAAATATCAAGAACAATACCTATGCTAGTCCAAAGGTGGAAGATTTTCGCCAAGTGTATTTTATTAAAAACACCTGGGCTTTCTTCTGTCAAATTGAATGCATTTCAAAGCATTTAGAATGATTGAATTAGAATGTTTTTGGTTGCAAGCAACCGAAATTCAGCTTAGAACAAAGAGATAGTTTATTGGAAAGATCCTGGGGTAATTCGTCACAGAACAAAAGGAAGAATGGAACCATGAGGTTGTACATGGCAGAAGTAGAGTTGGCCTTGGGGGTGACTGACTCCGGAGACTGAAATCTGGCCACGACAGACTCCACCTTGTGCTGCAGCTTTCCTCAGTACACGGATTCTGTTCTTTTTCAGATAAAGATGGTAGCCATGGGTCCCTCCAGAATAACATCTGTCCAGATCTATTTGTTTGAAAAATCCTGAAGAAGGGCTCTGATTGGCCCAATTTTGGTCATCTTCCATCCCACAACCAGCCACTGTGGCCAATGAAATGGTGTCCTACCACGGACCCAGCCCCACGTCTACAGACTCTACCAACCACAAAGAAGGGGATGATAGCATAGACAGGACCACTGGAAGGATAACCCTGAGCCAGGATGACCTTTCATTTGTGACTCCGAAAATAGAAATTAAGAAATAAAGAAAATTTATTGACAATATCATTGCTCCCAAATTAACAGTTTTGAATGAGAATTCCTTTCGGGTTTGTCCATTTGCATACACAGTTTAATGTACAATACTGTCGTTAAGCCATTTAAAAATACGTGGTTTTGAAATCTGTATGAAGAAACAGGCCTAAAAATATAGAAACAATGCTCATTTTTTTGGGACCCTTGAGGTCTAGTCCTATATGAAGGACTGTTACTGTTCCTGAAATTACTTAAGAAAGTAAATACAACCCCAAGCCTCTGGTGGTATAGAGTATCAACTGGTATAAAATATCAAATGCTATTAAAATGTCACTTTTAAGGGGAAGCTGGATGGTTCAGTTGGTTGGGCAGCTGACTTTGGCTCAGGTCATGATCTTGTAGTTCATGGGCTCAAGCCCTGAGTTAGGCTCTGCACTGACAGCTCAGAGCCTGAAGCCTGCTTTGGATTCTGTGTGTGTGTGTGTCTCCCTGACCCTCCCCTACTTGTGCTCTCTCTCTCTCTCTCTCTCTCTCTCTCTCTCTCTCTCTCTCTCAAAAATAAACATTAAAAAATATGTATCTTTATCACTTTAAATGTCTATATTCCTAAAGAGAGGCCTCTCTACCTAAGTGCTTTTCAGGGACAAGGTCTAATTCAAGAACTGGCCTGCATTCCCTTCATTTGTTTGCTCAGCAACATATTGAGCACCTCAGTGGGTTAGGCTCTGCAGAATTGGTAGTAAACAGACAGGTAGTAAACAAAACCTCCTGCCTCAGTGGAACCAGTAAAACATTGTAAATAGAGAGGGGGAAATTCCCAGTCTAATAAGTAGGTAGATATTTTAAATGACCAAGAAAACATTTCAACAATAATTATTCTAACTTTTTAATCACTGTATCTTCTGAAAATTTATAGTAAATAAAATATTTATGGTAGCCAACTTTCAGCAAGAAACTGAAAGACTTTTAGCAAAAAAAGACTTTAGAAATTATTTTCCTAAAGTGATGGAATAAAATATCCTAAAAACAAAGACGTTTACTTATCAATACTATGGATAAATGATTAGGTTATACTAAACAATTTCCTCCCATCAAAGGACCTTGACAGTATTAGCATGGCCATTGTAGGCATGGCCATTATGTGGCCTTTATTCGCTGATATTATGATAGGAAAAGATAAGATTCAGTAGGGAGAAAGGGAGAGGCTAGGACTTGAAGGTCTCTGGCTGGGGAAAAACACACATTTTGGGACAATGCTGGGAATCTCTGATCACCAGCAAACTCCCTCAGGCTTATGGTTCCTCTTAAGAATATAGCAGACACCACCTACTCCCCCTCAGGTTACCCTCAGGAATTTGACCTAACTGAAAATAAGTAGTAGACCCTAATACGTATGACCCACAAGAAATGGTATGCCCATAGACCACCTCTCATACAACGGAAATGAGCAAATCGGAAAGGAATGATTAGGCATTTAGCGTTACCTAGCCAATAAGGGTAAGACCTGAGAAGAAACAAGGGGCAAGGAAAGGGGCCAAGCAAAACTCTATAAAACAAAGCCCCTTGCCTATAGTCCCGGGCATTCACTTTCAAATGCTCCCTCTCTGTAAAGAGAGTTTTCAGACAATTCTTACTTTTTTTAATATTTATTTTTATTTTTGAGAGAGAGACAGAATATGAGCAGGGGAGGGGCAGAGAGAGAGGGAGACACAGAAGCCGAAGCAGGCTCCAGGCTCTGAGCTGTCAGCAGAGAGCCCGACGCGGGGCTTGAACTCACTAACCACAAGATCATGACCTGATCTGAAGTCGGACGCTTAACCAACTGAGCCACCCAGGCATTCCTACTATTCTTACTAATTTTATACTCTAATAAACTTCTACCTGCTGCTCATTTTATTTGGTGTCCACCTCTTCATTCTTCAAAGGGGTGAGAGAGTGAACCCTGGACATTCAGGTAAAAAAATTCTACAAAATATAATTACATAAAAACAGATGTAACCTAATATTCTCTCACATGGTACAGACATTAAAAAATGAAAGAAAACTTCCATTTTTATGAAAAAAAATTTTTATATTACAGTTTTATTTTTCTCATTTGGAACTTTCTACTTTTATTTATTTTTTATTTTCTTTTATTCTATTTTCTAATTATTCTTGAGCTTCTTCCTCCTTTATTCTTGTAATCTTGTATTTCTACTTTTCTCTTGAAAAGATTTAAAGTCAATGAATTGACCTTTGAGTAAAATCTTGGCTGAAGCACATCAGTGATATTAAGTTCTCAATATTTTTAATTGTTTTACATTTCCTCCTTAGTTCCATAGTTAACTTAGCTGGATACATTTTTATTCTAAGTGGAAATATTTGTTAGTAATTTGGGATACAGAAAAAAACATGGTGCTTTTTAATATCTTTTGGGGGGGGGAAATTAGTGTTATTTTTCTGTGCATCTTAGTAGTCGATCAATTTTTTAAATGCTCTGTATGCTTTAAAAGGTGATATAGTCTCTGTTTACAGGGACAAAGTTTAAAATATATTTCTATTGACCCCATTCTGTTACTTGTTCCTATCGACATCATCTATCAAATTTACAGGGGGATGACAAGTTGTCTTCTATGACTGTTCTGTCCATATCTTCCTATTTATGTTTTGTTTACATTTTTATACTACACCCTCAGAACAAATAATTTGGGGGACCTGGGTAGCTCAGTCAGTTAAGGGTCCGAGTTTGAGTCAGGTCATGATATCAAGGCTCATGAGTTTGAGCCCCACATTGGGTTCTATGCTGTTGGGTTCTATGCTGTTAGTGCAGAGCCAGCTTCAGATTCTCTGTCCCCCTCTCTTTCCGCCTCTCCCCTGCTCATGTTTGCGTGCTCTTACTCTCCCTCTCAAAAATAAACTTAAAAAAAAGAATAATTGAACTGTTATATCTTCCCTGTAATATATTCTTTTTGTTACTATTGACTGCATACTTTTCTCCCCTTGTCTTTTATTTTGTCTGATATGAATTCTGCCACATTTGTTTTCTTCATATTTATTTTTGCCTAACTTTTACTTGTTCATTTTCAAATTTTAACCTGTCTAGGTCAACTTATTTCAAGATCCTTCCTAGTATATACCTTTTAGCTGGATTTTGTTTCTTAAGCCACTCTATGTTCTTTCTTTTTTAACTAGGGAATTTACCCTATTATATTTATTGTCATAATTGTTACGTTTGACCTTGCTTTTTCCTACTGTTCTTTCCTTGTTTTTTAAACATTTTTTTCCATTTTCTTTGCTGAGGGTGTTTCTTAATTAACTTTGCATCTTAGAATCTAGCCCAGTACCTGGCCCATAATAAGTAACCACTATATGTTTGTGGAATTAATAAGTATAGTATAGATGGTTTGTACAATGATATGAAAGATACACATGCTGCTTTTAATCCTATTCATGATTAATTTAATTTTTGGAGCATTTAAAAACCAATATTAAACTTTCAAGACGAACAAAAGAATAATAAAGTTCTACTCCTCTTTACTGAAACTGAAGAATTTGGCACTTCTGAATTCCTCTTGGCAAATCTACTATCCTAATCTTTGTCAATTTAAGTCACATTTATTATCACCACCATTTTCTTATTTTTACAATATGGAACATTTGTTTCGTATAAAGTGTAGTTAAGACAATTGTTTTAGATATAGATCTTCTTATTTAACTTGTTTTCATTCTTACTTCCAGTCTTTTCCAGTTATGATTTCCTCATTCTTGTTCTTATTTTCTCATTTTCCTGGCAAATATCTTTAATTATGATGTTCAGGGAGGTATCAGGTATCAGGGTTTCTAAATCTTTGCCCATGTATGAACATTTTCTATTTCTTTCCAAACTAGATGGCCTCGGGGAGCGTATCAGAGTCTCCAAACCTCATGTCTCTCTGGAAATTCTGACAGGATAGCTTCTCACTCCTCAGCCAAGCATTTCTGCTAAAGGCAGCACCATGTGCCTAGCTGGTCAACACCCGTCAGGTATATATATCCTCAGGTATATTTGGAATAGGTACAAGTTTGGGAATTGTCAATCTTTCAGAATTTAGCGTCATGGACAAGGCTGAGGCCAAGTTTTGTTTCTGCACGGGTAACCCAACTTTCCATTCTGAGGCATCTGACAGGGCTGGGTCAGGGCCATTTCTGTGGCTAGTGCTGAATGGCACTGGGGTTGGCAGCCCCTCGAGAGCCACATGCAGTGGAGCGGGAGTTCTCAACAAATGTTCTCAAAACAAGCATCAGTGCTGTGACTAGAAGTGGGGGTAGGGATGCCTGGCAGCTGGAAACCACACATGTCCACCACAGGCAAGCTGATGGGAAAGGGATTTCACTAAACCAAAGTGGACCCTCTATGGGATGTCTTCTCATCATTCTTACTCAGAGTTTCTCGATTATGTGACTTAAACCTAAGGGGTTGAATTGAGGTCATTTTCTCAATCTTGTGCCACCTCTATTTTTTTCTAACGTATACAGGTCTGTTCACGTAACTTGGTTAATACGTATCAGTTGTATAGAACGTGGGTGTTAATCATGTTTTTTTCCTAAAGGAACTGGAATTTTGAAGTGTAGAAGATAACCTTCACTTATGTATCCATGTTGTCCCAGAGAATGCGGCCTTCCTGTGCTGAGCTGGGAGTCCTGGGGACTTGGAACTTGGTGTTCATGTAACACCTCCTGGGTGTCTCATTTCACTGTTCTCCTTTGCACAATGTGGAGCATTTGCTTCATGTAAAGAAAATGTGCTTAAGACAATTATTTAGATATATATGTATCTCCTGTGCCATGGACTGAGTTAAATATTAATTGTAAGCCATTTATTTGGGGAGGGAAAAGGGTGTCTAGTGGTGGGGACTGCAGGGACTGCAGGGCTAACTGGAAGGGGAAATGCCTTCAAATTCAGGTTCACAGGGCATAGATTATCCCCACAGTTGCTTGGTATTTCAAAACAGAGTAACAGACAATAAAATTAAAATGGCTAAGGGAAAATTCTTACAAGACCAGATGAATAGAAGAAATAGTATTTCAAAGACACCATGGCAATTAACTTAAAATAAGTAACTTTAATTAAAATCATAAGTAATATCAACTAAAAAACCTAGTGCATCTAAAACAAATATGTTTGAATAGAACCCTTTATAGGCCACGATGTGGTCGACTACCACATATTTCCCTCTTTGCTAGGTTGACCAAGTGAGTGAGAAGTTTCCTAAAAGGATGCCTCATGACTTTGGAGGATGGCAAAGACAAAGCCAAGGTCCATATTGAGTTTTGGCATCTTAAACTCAGAATGCCCTGTATCATAAGCCAAACTGGATTCACTAAATGTCTTCCAAACTTGATGCTGACAAGTACATCTTTTCCCATTCTAGAATATACAGGTGTTTCTATTTTTAAACCAAGCACAGGGCTTTATTTCTACCCTAACAAGTGCTCTGGTTCTTTATTTTAGCCCATTGCTATAAAGAATCTGTGATAAATAAAGTGCCTTTAATTTACCTCCAAGTTTCTGGCTATCTACAAATATCACTGTAGATTTCTGTATCCTCCAAATATATCTGATAAAAATGAACAGAACACAACTTTTTAAATTGTAGTTTTAAAATAAAATAAATGTTTGTAATCCTAAGAAAATATCCATTATCTTTATAGAGAAAGGAGAATGCTATATGACCCCATCTCTCTGATTTTTAGGGAGGTGGATCTTTCTGCTGGAACTGGTGAGAACAGACTCTTCTGGAATCTACGGAAGGGGTGCCATACCTAATGGCACGACCTGTGAGGGCCGGGCCCCCAGAGGTAGAGTGTTCTGCTAAGGGATTCCTGAGGCTGTTCAGGCCTGTCTGAAACTATGATGGAGGGCAGCGTGAGAGATGAGGGGCCCTGGCAACAGCCACAACACAGAGGTTTCCTTTTGCCAGAGCATTTGTTGTTGCTCATGTTGTTTTGCTTTTCATCTACATAATAATAGAAAGGGCATGGAAAAAGATATTTGCTTTGCAACATCATGGCAAAAAAATACAACTGTATCAAAAGCTTAGCAATTTTATAACAAAAAAAGGCTCATGCTGTCCAGCTCCCACAATTGGGAAGAGAGGCAGTAAGGATGATCCTGCCCCACTAGGTTCTGGAGAAAAAGTGAGTATGTCCATCAGTGGATCTTACTGAGACAAGAGAGAAGAATGAGGAAAAATATTTCAGAAGTTTCATACATACAACCATCTTAACCATAAAGAACTATACTAAATATAACGAAGTTGGAAATCAGCATTTCTAAACATTTCACTTTCAGAGTTAATTAACAAGTTAGTCTATTACTCTGGCTAAAATTCTTTTAACTAATGAAAAAAAAGAAGAAAGACACATGACCTGAAGACAATCTGATTTTGCTTTATTGAATATTATCTCACACCCAATATTTACAGATGTAATTAAATGGAATTTATAAGGCTACCAAGTGGAACATTTAAAAAAGTTAATCTGAGACACTCTTAGTGGAAATCGTCAACTCGTATGTGTTAATACAATAACTAATTTAAAATTTTCAGCCAATATCCAAGGTGATTCAGTTCATTAAAACTCTTTTCAAGAAGAGAGAAGTCTGAGGAAATAAAAAAAATGTTTAGAAAAATATTTCCGTATCTAGTCACAATCTTCCAGTTTTTCTGTAAAAGAAATTCAATAACAATTATAGACATTCTGGTCACCATGAACTAAACATAGATTTCTTAATTTCATGACTATTTTCCTCAATGCCATATTTAGCTTTAAGCACAGAAAACGATCTCTTCTTTTGTCATGTTTTCATGATAGGCTTAAATATTTTTTATGTTTAAAAAGAAATACATATTCAAATTTAAACCAGCACCTAAATACAATGGGCACACATTATTATTATTACCTTGATTCTCCATTACAGATAGACCATGGGAAGAACAGGACAGACAACAAAGATGGCACTCCTCTAACGAGCCATAGGTGTGACTTACTGTAGAAGCCAGTTGCTTTCATAGACATTAAGAGGAGACCAGAGACACAGAATCTACTATTGTCTGAAAGAACACCAGGGATATGTGGACTAAGGAATAGAACTTACATCTGCAATACTGTCAAAATAGGACTGCAAAAAATGTGGGGATCACAGAAGCAGATGGAGGGCATTATTTTCTCTATCTGTACAAATTTAAAGGTATCCTTCTGCTTTTAGGTGGGATTGGTTTACTCCTCATACACAGAATTAAAGAATTACAGATTTCTTATCTTGAAGAAATATGGGCTTATGTTACTACACAGCCTGTTCTCCTTTTTGCTTAGAAAGATGGCAGTTCTTCAAAATGTATTACTATTTCTATTTTTTTAGACAATCTAGATATTAAAATGTAAATATCACATGTTTATATTCAAATATTAAATGTAAAATTGAATCCTATCTATGCATTTCAAAAATGCCAAGATAAAATAAAGCAGTGTGTCAGTGATAGCAACTTTTATATTAAAGCCCTGAAAATGAAACAATTTTTAATGGTATTCATTTTTGCTAGAATAATACTGCCAAAGGGGTAGATAAGCATGACATGGAAAATCATAATGAATATATATCACTTATTATCCACAGTTTAAAAACATTCACTTAAGGGCACCTGGGTGGCTCAGTTGGTTATGTGTCAGACTCTTGATTTCGGCTCAGGTCATGATCTAACAGTTTGTGGGTTTAAGCACCATGTCGGGCTCTGTGCTGACAGTGCAGAGCCTGCTTGGGATTCTCTCTCTTTCCCTCTCTCTCTATCCCCCTCACCCCCTCTCTCAAAATAAATAAATAAATTTTAAAAAGGCCAAAACATTCACTTGCCGAAAAGGAATCTGGAAATGGTGGTGGTGCTGGATCCTTTTTTTTTTTTAAGTAAAAACTTCCCTATACACAATAAATAGGTTTCCTGCTCAATAAACCTATTTTTTGATAACACAAATGCAAATTTCATGTTATGGATCATCATACAGTTTAATTCACTGGAGTCCAAATTAATGGTGCTTGAAGGACCATTTAAAATAACAGAAATTGGGCACCTGGCTGGCTCAGTCGGTTAAGCATCGGACTTCGGCTCAGGTCATGATCTCACAGTTCATGGGTTCGAGCCCCGCGTCGGGCTCTGTGCTGACAGCTCAGAGCCTGGAACCTGCTTCTGATTCTGTGTCTCCCTCTCTCTGACCCTCCCCTGCTCATGCTGTCTCTCTCTGTCCAAAGTAAATAAACGTTAAAAAAAATTAAAAAAAAAAGTCTTTTAAAAAAATAACAGAAATTAACCCTATTCATGAACAGTTTAAATAGCTGATAAAAATACACAGAAATGAGGGTAAAGTTGTAACAGTGGAGTAAGGTATATTTCCAATCAAACCATGGCACGGAGCATCTTCCTCTTCACTGATTACTCAATGTTAATATGTGCACGCATCTGTTTTATAGATATCAGACAATACATATACTTGATGTGTTTCTGTTCAATGTAAATATACCACTGTGAATTAGAATTTTTTTCTCAAAATCCACATTTTGTTCTGGAAATTACCAACACATTGATGACCACTGTCTTTGGTTAATAGTACATTCATGGGAGTGACATATGCTGGCTTTCTCAAAATGTAGTGCAGACTTACCAATATGGTCAATAGTTGATCATTTTTCGAAGGGCATCATAGCACTTCCATTTGTCTGGGATGTAGAATGGCTCAAAAATGTGAGGAAATGGTGTGTCATACCCACATACTCTTGATATAGGAGCCTCTAGGTTCAGGAAACATTCTTCCTGCAGAGAAGAATACAGATAGTTAACTTCAAGAATATTCTCTTTTATTCACAGAGATGAAATATTTCCACTTAGAATATAGTTTTATCTAAGGGCATTAAAATAATTAAGTATCTTTTAATGTAAAAAAAGTGAAAAAATAAAGTAAAAAACAGCATGTTTGGCATGATCCCAATTTTACTTAAAATGTTTTCATACATGCATTTGCATTTATGCCTACATATATATCTATTATTTAAATCTAATTGGGATTATACCAAACATGTCCTACAAATACAAGTGTAAGGCATGACAAAATCATAGCAAAATGTTCACAGGAAACTCTGCAGCTTGAAATTAGTGATGGTATATGTTTTTATTTGTTTCCTGTATTTTTCAAGTTGTGTATACAATGGACATGTATTACTTTCATAATATATATTTGTAATTATTCTACACAGTCAAACTGAACTTCTACCCATTACTTAGCTGTATCTGGATTCTCTCATGGCCAGGGTTTTGTAGATGCTGATGGTCCCCTGCCCAATTCACTGACCAAGCCCATCACTCTTTGCCTGACTGATGTGGGCTCATCTCTCACATATCATGTTAGAAGTCACCTCTGCTGGGAAGCCTTCCTTGGTGGCACTTCCCCAACCCTGCACCACTGATAAGAAAGGGGCTACTGTCCTGAGCTCTGCCAGAACAGAACTCAGCAAGATCAGCAAGTTGCCCAATTATCTGTCTCTCCTGAGAGACAATGAACTCTACGAGGCTAGAGCTCTGGTTCAGAAATGTAAAATCCCAACCACAGAAGAATCCTGTAGGAAATTATCTTCAGGGGAAAAAAAGTTATTCAGGTGGCAAATTCATACTTAAAAACAAAATTTTTGGAGAGTTAAAAAATCTGAAGAGAGATATATGATTAAACTATTCCTATGAAAATGATATTTATGTTACCATTCCCAGCTACTACCTCAAATAAAATCTTAGGTGTTTTCTGAATGTTGCCAGAGGGGAGGGGAGTGGAGGGAATGAGGTAAGTCATGGGAATAAAAAGCAGAGCATATGGAACACAGTCAATGATATTGCAATAGCGATGTAATGGGACAGGTGGCAGTCACACTTGTGGTGAACATAGCATGATGTATAAACTTGTCAAATTACTAAGTTGTACACCTGAAACAGATGTAGCACCGTGTGTCAACTACACTAAAACAAAACAAACCAAACAACAACCTTTTAGGTTTTTTTATACATCTACATTCTACATTACCTTTACAAAGGATTTGAGGTCCACCTTTCCTTACATATTTTACTTAACTGCATTTTATTTTTTTGCTTAACACAATGCTTGATTTTTTAAAGTTTCTTTAAATTCCAGCTAACATACAGTATAATATTAGTTTCAGCTGTACAACATAGTGATTCAACACTTCTGTACAATACCCAGTGCTCATCACAAGTGCCCTCCTTAATCCCCTCATCTACTTCACCCATCCCCCACCCACTGACCCCTCTTGGTAAACATCAGTTTGTTCTCTATTGTTAAGAGTCTGTTTCTTAATTTGCCTCTCTCTTTTGTTTCTTAATTTCCACATATGACTGAAATCATATGGTGTTTGTCCTTCTCTGACTAACTTATTTCACTTAGCATAATACTCTCTAGCTCCATCCACATCATAGCAAATGACAAGATTTCATTCCTTTTTATGGCTGAGCAATATTCCATTGCATGTGTATGTGTTTGTGTGTATATATGATTTTAAAAATACATTTTATATATATATATATATATATGCATGCCACCATATATATACACCACATCTTCTTTATCCATTCATTGGTCAATGGACATTTGAGCTGTTTCCATAGTTGGCTATTGTATTATTTTAACATTTTCATTTGAGCAGAAAGCTTACATGAAGGAAATCATGATACCTCATGTTCAATACCTATCCTCTATGTATATTTCTTCAAGTGACAAGCATATCAGGGCAGAAAGGTCCTGGGAACAGAACAAATTAGCATCAAGGAGATCCAGCTGGCCATTTACAGACCTCACACTGCCCCCATAACCACTGTGGCTTATAGTATCAAACACCAAATAAGTGCTAGCTTTTTCTCACACAGGAAATCTTCATTAACAACTTGAGAACACTACATATATATGAGGCTTAAAGAGTAACCTAAGAAACTCCACTATTAATACGCTAAAAACAAAAAAAAGAGAGAGATAGGATTGTTTCTTGATAGCAACAAGTAATTTTAAAGGGATTTAAATTGTTGATGTGGAATTAACTCAGTTTTATTATTTTAATTGTAAAACTGCGTTAAAAAGGGCTGTTTTCCCATCTTCCCTGAATACTATACTCTTCATAAACTATCCATGGTCAAAGTGCAAAGTACAGAAAATCATAGGTAAAACATTTCACTAAATGCCCTTGACTTTACACCTGCTATAAAATACTACTCTTTCAAAGTTGGAAAGCTGGGCTACAACAGAACGATCTGCCAGTATTTGTGAAAATGACTCCTTTTAACATAATGACTAACATCATCAAACTTTTTACTTTTTTAAATAGCAATGCTCCTAATCCTCAAGATGTTAGAATCACTCTTTACAAGACACATCTGTGTTTGGATGGGCACAGAAAAGGTCTGAAAGGTCACACTTTAACTATAACCAGTGGTCACCCTCTGAGGCAAAGAAAGAAAGGACTCTACTTCATATTTTATATGTATTGTTTGAGTTTTTATGAAACAGTATTATTTTTGTAATTAAATGACACTGACATACAAGAGTAAAGAAACTTACTCTTGTGTGAATAAAAGTTAACTATTTTATGTTAGTTTTATAACTTTATACGTAGCATTTCCTTAATTTGGAAACAGTTACTGTACTTTAAGTGGAATCAAAGGATTATAAAGTACTGTATATAAATATGTAAAATATATTTTTTGAATCATGGAAGATAATAGAAAGATAGATAACAGAGGACTATGATTCAATTTTTATAAGGATAGGCCATAACCAACTGAAGCCGTTTGAAATTTAAATGCTTTGCTAACTAAAGTATAAAGAGATTTAAGTTATTCCTTCCATGCACTTGTGTTAAAACTTCTTTTAAAGAGATCGGAAATAAGATGTCTGGGTCAAACAGCTGCACAGAGTGACTTCCTACTGAACAGGTTCATACATAAATAATTTATGTGTGGCTATATGTTATTTGAGCAACCATCAAAACAGGGCATCCTTGTTCAACCTGTTTTTTCATACAGCAACTATACTCACACATACACTTACAAAAAAAATATTTGAATTTAATCGGCAGAGTTGTAGATCAATATAACAGATTAATCCTCCAGAAATCATATCTCTATTATATACCATATTATGAGACCATAATTATAGTAACCATGTGCCCTGAATTTCCAAGACAGTCCAGACTAATTGTATCCTTCTTTTCCATTGACTGCATAAATACACTCGTATTTTAAAAACTGATGTTTTTTGGGGGTGCCTGGATGGCTCAGTTGGTTAAGCAGCCACCTCTTGATTTCAGCTCAGATCATGATCTCACAGTTCCATGGGATGGAACCCCACATTGGGCTCCACGCTGGGTGTGGAGCCTGTTTAAGATTCTCTCTCTTCTCTCTCTCTCTCTCTCCCCACCTCAGGCCCTCTCCCATTCACAGACACATGCTCTCTCTCTCTCTCTCTCTCTCTCTCAAAAATAAGTAAAAACTCTGATGATTTTTTATTCAAAAATAGTAATCCACATAAAATTAAGAAGAAATAATTACCTAACCCACAGAGTTGTGAGAATTACAGGTCATGTCCAGCACATGGGAAGCATCAGTTTCTGGTCCCTCTCCTTGGAGAGCTTGTATGTAGATCAGCTCAGTCCACATGGGACAATTACTGATGTGACTATGAGGTTGCAAGGTAGTTACAGTGTAATATGTAACCAGGGACATCAGAAGAGAACCCAGACAGGTGCCAGGAGAAACTCTTCTCCAGCTATTCCTAGTCCTAAGTTTCACCATGGATCTAGTGAGGAGTGTACATGAACCCTGAAGCATCTCCCAGTTCACCTACATACATTTTGTTGTGGTATGTGCTTTCACATAAGTAGTCAGGTGCTTAAAGGAAAACAAGAAATTCCTTCCAAAAGATCCTTGTATGAAATTCTAGTATATGGTATTCAAAATTTACTTCTGAATGCTTGTCATTGCGACAATTTTCTTTCTAAAATATATTAACAATAGGAGTACCCGGGTAGCTCAGTCAGTTAAGCATCTGCCTCTTGGTTTTGGCTCACGTCATGATCTCATGGTTCATGAGTTCAAGCCATGCTGAGCATGAGCCTGCTTGGGGTTCTCCCTCTCCCTCTCTCTCTCTGCCCCTCCCTTGCTTGTGCTCTACCTCAAAAAAAAAAAAAACTCACAAAAACAAACAAAAAAACACAACCTTTAAAATAAAATAAAATGTTAATAATAGTAACCAGTACTAATGATGTAGCAGGAATGATACTTAATGAATTACATTTTATATTTTATCTATAACAAATCTATGAGTAGGTTATATTCCGTTTCACAGATGAGGAAATCAAGGTGAAAGAACTTGTCCAAGATCAAATAGCTATATACATAGCCAATTACGATTGCAACTGGACTACAAAGCCCGTGTTCCTAGTCACTCTTCTGCAAAGTGACTACTGAGGACAGTAATAACCAGAAAAATATAGGAATAAAGAAGAATGGTAAAATAGAAAGCAGGCTGGGAGGGAGGTTTTAGAACAGAGCCTCGAGAGGCATAATGGGTTCAATTCAGTCTAAGAAGCCTCTTCCGTATACATAAGGAAGGTAGAGGCTAAGACATGGGAAGAACTTGAAAAGCACACACTTAAGCCTAAAAGTCACACATAGAGCAATAAACAGATGGTCCTGGGTATCAGCAACCTCTTGAGCTATCCTAAATGATTTAAATCAGCATAACTCAAAATGTTTATATATCAGCCATCTGGGTTGCTATGCATATTATAACCAGAAAGGGAAGCAGACGATCTAACAATTCCAAATCACAAAAACCATAAACACGAATGAAATAAATTCTTTGTCTATTTTCTGTAATAAAACAAAACAAAGTTGTACGTATCTTGTTGAGATTGCAGAGGAGAGGGATCCTGCATATTTTTTAGCAGGTAAGAGAGAGCAAGTAAAAATTAATTAAAATTGGATCCATTATTGTTATAAGAAAAATAAAATTATCAATAGGTTTCTAAAAATTAAGTGTACTGCATTCAGTCCTGTGTTTTAGTACTGTAATATAGATTATATGGTATGTGTGTATAAATATGAATATATTAGGGCTTTCATGGGATCTCACAAAATCTCTCAACACTTAACCTCATCTCCCCATTAAAGTTTTAAGTACATCAACCATAAATTCTCCTGGCACAATGTCACAGAAGTTATAGCACTGAAATCAGTCTCAGGCATTCCACATTGTGGCTTCAGTCACTCTCTCCACAAATCTTTTCACTGTTTTTATGGCAAAGCTGTATAATATAATTGATACAGCATGGAATTTGGAATTCTATTTGAAGGGAATCTTTGTTTTCCTATGATTTCACATCTCCAAGCCTCTGTTTACTCAATAGCGAATTAGAGGTATTGAAAAATATTCTATTATTCTATTGTTTTGTAACTCTATTGTTACTTTGCCTCTCTAGATTGTGCAGTGGCATATGAAGAGTACCTAGTTTCAAGCTTGACACATCATAGTGCTCAATAATTGCTAGGTTGTTGTTTTCCTCTTAAGATTTTCCAAGTTATAATAAACACAAGGTATTTGAAATGATAGATCAAATCATCAATGAAGAGAAGATTCTGGTACACAGAACAGTCAACACTGAGAAGTAATATCCCTTATAGCACTGTACATGAATGCTACCCTTTATTGGAGACCTACTAAGCCTTAAAAAATGTAAGAAAATACCAAAAATAACTAAGTGCTGTGTGAGGAAGGAGGGTGGAAATCACTGAGGTTATGAGAGAACCAGGCTACATTCAGGCTTCAAAGAAAGAAAGGGTCCGGTGCTGCCCCCTGGTGGGAGTCAGGGAATGTGGACACAAATTGCTAGTTCCTGGGGCTGGAATGACAGATTGTGTGGCTAGATAAGAAAGTCAAGAGCTCTGGAAATGGTTAAAAAAATCTACCCTCTTCCCCCAAAAGAACATAATTTCCCAGCAGGGCTACTATAGAAAAGTAGGCTGTCAGCTACTGGATGGTTACAAGTAAAAAGGCCCAACCTAATTGAATGTAATCAGGGTATATATACTTTGAAAACCAGAGTAAAGAATAAAGAATAAAGTATCATTTAATTTATTTTTAAAGTAACCATTTGGCTTTTGCTTTTTAGTTCAAGGCAATCCCAGGCTCGGATTTCTTTCTAGGAACAATTTTGGATAATTTTTATTCAGTTCTTCTAATGACAGAAAGTTGGATACAGCCTATTGTGTAAGACCACATACCATCTTGAGTTGGAAAGCTGTGAAGAAAAGTTGAAAGTGAGATAAGAAAACTTCAGTTTTTTTATATGTTCCTAATTTCTTGTAGCTACTAAAGGCTGTTTAAATTACTTAAATTTTCATGAAAAACTTATTTTTCTAAACATTTAATGGAAAGTCAGAAAGGCAGAATACTGTAATGAAAAACACATCACAAGTCAAAATAGGCATACATTGCCTAAGATTACCTGATAAATCAAGATTTTATGTTCCTCCTTGGAACAATGAGAAACATCAGTTCATGACTTAATTTCAAAGTAATAGCTCAGAAAATTAATTTTTAAATTACTTTGCAAAAAAAAGTTCACAAATATATCACATAATCATAACTATGCTACCAATAACCTATTTAAATTATGACAATATATTTTGTTTCCAAGAAGGGGATAGGACGGGGGTAAATTAAGCTATAAATGTAATAAGCACCAAACAAGACATAGATCATAGAGTTATCATTTATTCTCTAGGAGAAAAAAATTAATACACAGCTTTAAATGATTTGTGGATGTGCTTAGTTTTCAACCTGAATTCCAATATCATTTAGTCCTAATTTAGTTAAACTGTTAAATTAACAGAGATTTTGCTTCTTAAGTTCAATTAGTTGTTAGAGGTCATAATGAGCAGTGCAAGAGTTAAACTCTAAAAAATATGAAAAAACCCTGAATATACCAAATGATGTAAACTTGATAGCTATAAGGTCAATGAACTTAGAGACTTAAGTTGATTAGTTTTATCTATTTAAGGATAGACATCACCCAGCCTCCCAATACTATCAGAGAATATTTGTTTTAAATTTGATTTAAATCTACCATCAAAACTTGCCCATAGCCAAAACATGAGTTTTAGCAGATGAGAAAAAAATGATTCTGGTGTCTTGAATCACACTTCCTTAGCAAATGAGTCACAGAAACCTGTGAAGGCACTATGCCAGCAACTCCAAATTAATTTCATTACTGAATTAAATGAATACAACCTTTACTAATGTAAAATATTATTTTTCATTTAAACTAATGGTTTAAATAGTATGTATCATGTTTTTAAAATACAGCTTGGAAGACATATTAGGCTGTACCAATTTTCCACATAACACAGACCTATAAAATTAAATCTTCAGAGAGCACAGTCCCAAATCTGCCCTCAAACATTAGAGCTATGTTTATATTATGTTTCTAATACCATATGCACCAAGATTCATTCAACAAACACTTGCTGATTTGAAGTCGCTCACTTTTAAAACACAGTTGAACCAGTGCAACTAAAACAGTATATGAGTAATATAATTTTATCTAGCTTTCTGTAACATCTAAAAACATTATAATCTGTCCCAAGCTATTTCAGCAAAGCTTCTCTGTAAAATCATAATCTTGACTAAATTAAAAGCTGACATCTCTATTACTTAACTTCACTGAAATGTCTTCAGTATCTGAGGACTTTAAAAAAAAACAAACCCAGTTCTTCCTCTTGAATGCAAATTACTGGCAACCTGGTACAATTTTAGTTTTCTATGATTTCTTTAGTGAAAGAATGGAGCTGAATTCTAAATTATGATTTTCATTTAAATGCAAATTCCACTTTTAAAATGGATGCTTATTTTCTGAAGTTAGAAATATTATTTCTGAACTAAATGGGTTTCCCTGGATACAGTCTAGCTACCTAAAACAAAGTTGGGGTATGGTATCAAAATCTAATCAGAAATGATTCATGGCTCAAATTCTATAGTTGTTAACATAAAAATTATCTATGAATCTCAATATGTTGACTGTGGAAACTAAAGTAGAACACATTTTAAAATCAAAATATAACATTAAAATCAACAATTTATTATATTAAAGAGATTTCTTTCATTCTCAGAATGATGGTTTTTATAAATTTTACTGTTTTAAAATCAGAAAATAAGTGAAAGTAAGTGATAACTCAAGCCTACAATTTCTCATGTTTTCTAAAACCACTTTTTAAGAAAGTACATAGTGTTCATTATGGCCCAGGGACTGAACTAACTGCTTTATAAATATTAACTCATTTTCTTTTTCATAAAAACTAAATTAGCAACCACAAAGGTAAAACTAGCACCCCATCCAAACCACTTTGGTTTTCCAGGTAAAACCGGTAAAGGTTTGGTTCCGCTTCCCAACTTTGTCTTGCTGCCGCGTCACCTTCACCTGACGAGCATGGTGAGAAACAGCAGCTAAAAAGGTCATTTCTTCATTAAGACTTCCTGCAAAGAAACATCGAGCTTATTTGCAGCAGTCAGTCTGTTCCGTTGTGAGGCTTTAAAAGTTCAAAATCTAAAGTTAAGATTCTTTTCAGATATATTATGTGCAGATATATAAATGTGCAGAAACTCAAAATGTACCGCGGCTACAATGCTTTTGTTAAAACAATTCATATGCAATAGAGAGGGGGGGAAAAGGCAATGCTCTCAAATTTCCACAGATGCTGAAGCTTCTCAAATTTTATAGTTCAGAATTCTTCCCTATAGAAGAAAGCATCGGCAGCAGCAAAGTTTGAAAGTGGAATTTCCTGAGAATGTGGGTGCATAATGATAAACATAAGCGGCTGCAGCACTGGGTCATCTCATGAACAAACCGCTCTCTCTGTCAGGTAGGATTCTTGCTTTTGTTTGGCAGCAGGAAACTTCAAATACTCCTAGAAAGCAGCTTTTAATGATTTTACAAAGCATTCAGTTTTTCTGATTGTCTTTACCATAAAATTATTACTGTAGCATTCTACTACTACCAAATGGTGCTCGGCAGGCAGAAATCAATCCTTGGCGAAGGCAACCTAAGGATTCCTTTGTCTCATGACACAGAAAACAGATTCTTTTAGAATTTGGGAAACTGAACCTGCACTAGGAAAATTTCTATTAGGATTTGTCACTGTCCCAATTTTGTAACCTGTTTTTAAGTTTTGAGACTAATCACAAAACGAAACTACTTGCCCCTGTTTGGCACCATCTTTCCAAAAAGTTTGAGATGCTGGATAAAGAAATGATGGCTAAAATATTTGCTATTCTACGAATGATCTCTTGTTACAATATAAAGTTTTGTGTGTGTGTTTTTATTGCTTTTTCCTTCTCTTTAAATATGTCAAATTTCTAGTTTATGATTTAGTTTATGTTTAAATGCTAAGGCAACTTGCTAAATGTAAAAAAAAAGGCAAGGAAAAGGGAAAAATCAATTTTATCTACAGAATTCCCAAAGAGATGTGTCAATGTTTTTAACTGAAATTAAACACACTTTATTTATTTTTTGAAGTTAATCTTGGGTGTCATAGCAACATAGCCTTTAAACTGGATTTTGCTGAATGAATAAATTAGACCAAGTTATTCTTCAGCAATTTACTTCTGGTCACCAGATCACTACAATTTTACTAAGAAAAGCACAGCAGAAATAAATGTTCTAAGGCTATCATCAATTATTAGGGAGATGTAGTCAAAAATGTGTTAATTGGATCCCAGCAGTAGCAGCCCTCCCAAAATTTAATAACTGAGCAAATTAACAAAGCAAACAAGTTTTTGGCAGGAGTCTCTGACCTAAGTAAGAAAAAGCTTGTTAGGGCTCTCATTATTTACATGCAGATGACTTTTGCTAATAAGATGAGTTTAACCTTTTCATTAAAACAAATCTAGCACTTGTAATTATTGTATGCATTCAATTAAAATAAAATGCAGAATCCAAAATATATTTTCCTCTTTACTGTATTTACAGATCTATGTTTCTACCTATAAAGCTGGTTAATATTTCTTACAAAAAAGCTTTTCAGAGTAAATATCTATGTATTTGCATACACACATTTTCAGAATTTCAAGAGTCAAGAGATATTTCAGAATGAGGGGAAGAATATACATACTTCCTTTATTTATTCCCATAATTGGGTAAATTGTATGCAGATAAGATGAACCCAATTCTCACAAAGACTATATTGCATGCTCACTCTGGATAAACTTCTAATAAGCCTGACAAAACTACAGATACACTAGTGAAAGGTGGTTAGTAACTGGGACCTGGTTTTGGATAATTTCATAGTCAAGTGCAAAAATATAGTATTAAAAATGCCAAAGGTACTCTTTTAAGATGAACTCAGTTTATGTAGTTTCTGTAAAAGGGTGATGTTCACACAGTTTATTTAGATGGACCAAAGCATTTACTTACTATTTTTTATCTACTTACTTGAGGCTGAACTCTATAAAAATTCAATCAGGTCCCTCAATGAGGAATCAGGCTAAAGTACATAGCACGGATTCTCCCACCGAGATCACAGGAGTTTCCCTACTGGTCATAGACACCAGAGAGTGATGTGCATAAGCACACATGGACACAAAAAAATTCTCTGTGTAATTGACACATCCTCATGAATATCCCAGGAAACAACATGGAGGCTTACAGGAAAAGAAATGTATTTGTCCATATGCCTATCACATCGGAAAAAAAGAATATGTACATGCATACAGAGAACAAAAAGCCCAGACATTAACTAAATAGTAACCAAAGAGATGTTCGTGTTTAATAATAAATGGGTACAATTATTTCTATAGTCTCAATCCTTTCAACAATTCTGTCAAAGTGAACAGCGGCTGGCAGAGGTTAAGTGAGGTGGCCAACATCATACAGGTGCACACAGTTCTGTTGGTATTCGAACCAGCTCCCCTGCTTACTCTTGGGTGTCCTGCACACGGCTTTAGATTTATGAATGGGCAAGAGAATATTGCTTCGATATAGTGCAAAATTTGTATTTAGTGCTCTCATTATATATATATAATATATATTATATATATTATATATATATAATATATCTTTAACTCTAATAAAAAGCTTATTAGCAGTATAGAATCTTGGGTGGTGGTGGTCATTAGGAAGTGATGGGTCTCTAGAGTTACAGCAGGTTAAGCTCAGATTTATTTGTTTGGCTTCTTTTACATACTTGTTGGGGAGAAGATGGGAAAATGAGGGGAAGGAAGGACATGAATAGATCTCGTTTCTACTATTGGTTTGATTGAGTGCAGGGCACTAACTGCCACAGTGAGTTCTGAAACTGATTTTGAATTCTGAGGAAAAAACCTGAATGTTCCACCAATGGTAGGCTGGAAGTTTAAAGTTTCTTTTACTGTAAGGGTAAAGACACTAATTTAAGTGCTTCATCAGGAAATGAAACTCGCTTCCTTTCATTTCCTTATCTGTGGGAAAATCAAGATTCAACTTAAGTAGCTAAGTGATTTGATAAGAATGTGACGGCTTTTTGATAGATTGGAAAAATAGTTTAAATACACATAGGTTTACAAGTTTTACCCTAGCCTTAACTTAAATTGGAATATGAAATTTAATCCTCTCCTTGCAGTAAATATTTTATAGCTATTCTCCACGGTTAACTCACTTAGTAGAGCTCTAAAAGTACAGAAGAAAATTCCTGGAGTATTTAAAGAAATGTCTTTTGAGAATAAAATTAAATTCTTTTTTTTGCAATTAAAACAAAAAACAGATAAGACATTGCAATTAAATTAATCTGAAATTAAAGTGTAAATTTAAGAGCAGTATGGGGTCTCCCTGTCTCAGACTGTACTCACTGGCTTCAATTAGTGGTTCCTGGCACAGGCTCCACAGCTGGCACTGGGGTGTTTATTAAATAGCTGTGGGCTCTCAATATAGGTGTAAAGCTAGTTGCACACACATGAGGGCCACCAAGTGGACATGGCCGTGTGCGGACGGGTCCATCCCCGCGCATGGAAACAGACAGGTCCCAGCCGTCGGGGACAAGAACTTCAGACATCCCAGAGAAAATATCACATTTAAAAGCTCAATTAAAAAATCATATATGTATATAATATATCTGAGTTATGATGCATTAAAATTTCATCATTTGCAATTCCCAGTCCCCTGAATGTGCATGCTTAGATGTCTGACATAACAAATCACCAACCCACAAGGATTTTCCTTAGGTTTCCTCAAATGCTAATTATGTAGCAAATCTAATTAAGTGTGTATGATTCACTTCAGCAGTAGGTACTTCAGTTACTTCAGAATTGCCAAAGGGGATCTGAAGTGTCTATTCTCCCTCCAAAACAATCATGCTGCGCGCCAAACTGATAACCATTAAACACAGCTGCAGAGCAAATGTGCGGTCTTGGTCCTGTAAATACAGTGTTCACACATCAATCTGCCCTGTGAGCAATTTTGGATTCAGAACTACCGATTACAGGTTTATGTTACTGTTAAATAAGTATTATATATGAGTATTTTCGCCCAGCACAGCTTGAACAGATTTCTATATGTCATGAGAGTTTCCTCCACCTACAAATACTCACGGAAACTCTGAAAAGCCCAAACAGTGATAAATACATTCGATCAGTGTCTTGTTGAACTGGTGTTCAAGCTCTATTCCTCAAGTGAGAAAAGTCAAAGTTGCTTTGTGTGTTTGAGAACATATTTATGAAATAATTAATGTACAATATAGTTAACCTCATTCCTGAAGAAAATCACATATGCTGTGTTTATTATAAATGCTTTTCTTTTAGTAACAGTCAGTAAGTGTGCAAAACAAATCTATGGACAAATCTGAGTTTACAGAAATTAAACTATTTTTATTTCAGTAACTCAAATAATTTCCATGGAAGGGAATTCTTTTCAGAGGGGCTCTCCAAACTGGGTGGGTTGCCGGATGCTTCAGGCCATGACCGCATTCCCTCCAGAGGCTTAGTTAGATCACTATGGCAACTACCCTTTCCCTATCAATAAGCAACAGCTCTGAACACTGATATTCTTAAAGAAAGGGTTTCCTTTTCTGTAGCCATAACAATATGAACTAGTTTCAAGACTGAAATATCCCACTTTTCATGCAAAACAAACAACACATTTGCTGACTGAATCCACTAGAATTCATTTTTGTAAATAAATGCAAAACTAGTGAAATCAGATACTGTACCCCAGTTCAGTTTCAGAACAAGGTAAAATTTGTGATGTAAGTAATCTAAGGATGTTGCAGCTGGAATGCGTGATGTGTAGAGAGGTCCAGGCAGAAGAATAAAATGGGTCTCCAGAGAGCAAATGACATATCGGAAGCAAAACTTTCAAGAAAACAACATATGCTTCCTCCCAGACTCTTGGAGTCTCTTAAAAGAGGCACACATTTGAAGAGCTGCATTTCTTATCTGTGGTTATTTCCAGATATGTAATTATTACTGTGCAGGGTAGTAAATAAGCTGATTACATTTATTAAATTAAACATCTCCCTCCTACTTAAGGAGATGAGTGTTTGCCAGTTTTGTCTTCACTGATTCAAGCATCAATATCTTCAGCTGTGCCTCACTCGTAGTGTGCAAAACACCACCGCAAAGTCTCATGCACACTGCCCTGCACAGCCCATTGTCTTAGAGGTACATGCTTGACATGGAGTGGGCCCCCGTAGATACCTGCTAACCAAACAGACCCAGTTTCTCCTTATATTGTTTCACTCTGGGGCATTAATGAGCTTAGTCACTGATGAGGCAAAAAAATCAACCAGCTGGGAACTGGGGTGTGGACATTTTTGCTCCTTAGCAATTACTGAATGCTGTCTTACTCATCTACCAGACGCCACACTGTTTATTGTGATCATGCCCTCCCCTAGTTAAAAGCTTTTCCTGGCTCCCCAAAGCTTATTCTTTATTTATCCCGATTTCTCTCACAGCCCAGTACAGACATGAACAGGCCCACCTCCATTCCAAAGCTTATGCTTACCATTTTATAACACTGCCTTTACACAAACCTCTCTCTTTGCCAACTCTCTGATTTTGCTATCCCCCACTAGCTTCACACAGTCCACTTTCCAAAATCAGCTCGAATGCCCTTTTCCAGGAAGCCTCACGACCTTGATGTTGATTTTTTAAAATTCATGTATTCAATCATTCATCAAATACTTCAGAGCCTGTTATGTCTCTACCTTGATAGAGTTTTATATTCTAGTGGGGGAAATAAGTATGAGGACGTGCTAGAAAGGAAGTATGCAGGGGTCTGTGATAGACAATAACAGGGAGCTAGAGCTCCGAGTTATATGGAGAGCTCAGCAAGAAGCTTTCTGAGGAGGTGGTATTTGAAAACCATCAGTGACTAGCTCTGTCAAGAACCAGGTAGGAGCATTTCTGCCAGGTCACACAAGTACAAAGGCCCAGAGATGGAGAGAAAGCTGGGGGGCCTGTAGCACAGGGAGAGGGGAGCACTCACATGGGAGGGGGAACAACGGAGCAGGACAACCAGATGGCCAGGTGGCCACCAGATCAGCTCTGGCAGGAAGACAGTAACATATGTTTTTGATACTTCACATATCTATATTTTACTGAGTACATACAAGAGGACCTACAGAGATTTACAAGATTCTCCAGGTAGACCTAGGGTTCACTTTCAGGAAATCAGAAATATCACCATAGATAGATACTGGACTTGCTGATAATGAGACACCAAACGACACAGGGACAAGGGTAATAAGTCAAAGCACACAATATAAACAGATTATTTTGGGGGGAATTTATTCTCCAAATAAATTTTGGGGAAATGATCACTTTGTTGAGTAGAAAACTTCCCGAGGATCAACACTGAAATGCCCACTTCTGAGGAAAATAAAAATAGGGGATTTTAGAATTGGAAGTACTTTACTATACTTTGTGGCTAACTGGAATCCCTTCCTGGCAAATATTCAAATACCTTTTCTCCTCTAGTAATTCAATAGATTTACTACCATATCTAGGTCCTTAACGATAATATCAATTTCCCATTTACTCATGCTACTGACTTCCTCTCCCTAATTCTTATCTCTGCATCTCTCTCAGTGGTTTTTTTATGGTTATATATTCTAAAGAAAAAGGCTCAAAACAGAAAAACCTAGCAATGTGCATGAAGATATTTTTGTAATTGTTATTTATTGTTCCTTTGGCAAGGATTAAGAATCCATTGCAGATAGAAACAGATTGTCATATGCTCCATCTAAGGGCAGTAGAGAAAAACCTTGCCTTTCATTCATGTGCTTGCTGGGTTTTTGTTTTGTTTTGTTTTTTAAATGTTTATTTATTTTGAGACAGAGGGGAAGAGAGAGAGAGAGAGAGAGAGAGAGAGAGAGAGAGAGAGAGAGAGAACATCCATGTGCAAGCAGGAGAGGGGCAGAGAGAGAGAATCCCAGGCAGGCTCCGGCTGTCAGCACAGAGCCCAACCCTGGGCTCGATCTCACAAACCATGAGATCATGACCTGAGCTGAAATCGAGAGTCAGATACTTAACCAAATGAGCCACCCAGATACCCATTCTCGCTGGGTTTTCTGTCATCAAAGCTGATTACAATACAGCAAAATTCTGAGGTAGTCCCAAAATAATGTTGCCACCTAGCAACCTAGGGTAATTGTGAGGTAATATAAAAATGAAGGCAAAATATAATTAGAAAATTTTCTATGCACTCAGTTATACAACGTTGAGGATTTATTTGTTTTTGCTTAGCATTTATTTTAATTCTGATTTATAAAGATTCTGATTTTTTTGAAAATTCTATTATTTGTAATTATTAGCTGGAATTCCTTAGAAAGTTTAATTCCAATCAGTTATCTTTTTGTTTTGTGAAAAAAATGTTCTCTTTGTGAAAAAGAATGACAAAACATCTCAACTTCTTTGGTTCTCGGACTAATTACTGTACTAAAAAGTAGAAAACTTGGGTCCTTGTCCTAAATCTGTTATCAACTAGGTAAGTGACAAGACAGTGTGGTTCTAGCTTTTCTTAATCATTCACAGAGCCTGCCAGGGTACATTGATCCACATGATAATAAGGGAAATCGAACTCCAGTCACTGAAAGAGTAAATGCCCTTCCTGAATCCCTAGTCATTCTAGCATACAATGTCTGGCACACAGCAGGCACTCACTCAGTAGAGGTTTACATGGAAAACTCCAGTTTTCACTTACCTTCACATTTTTCAGACAGGGAGAAAGGCAAGGGCTTGAGAGGCATTTGCCTTTCAATACTGAAAACAGAAGCCAACAGATTCTGAACAAAAGGAATTTCAGGCCTGATTTCTTGACAAAGCTTAGACTCAGGGTTGTCAGATGACCATTTTGACACTCGAATGGTAAAAAAAAATGATAATAAAATATAGATGGCCACAGAGCTAATACAAAACAAACAAAAACAAAAAGAAGAAGACAAGAGAAACCCCAAGGACCTTAAGAAATCACAAAATGCTTTTGTTTAAGAATAAACACTGGGGCTCAGGTCATGATCTCACAGTTCATGGGATGGTTCACAGGATCAAGCCCCAGGTAGGGCTCTGCGCTGGCAGCACAGAACCTGCCTGCTTGGGATTTTCTCTTTCCCTTTCTTTCTGCCCCTCCCCTGCTCACACATGCTCATGTGCTCGTGCACTCTCTCTCTCTCTCTCTCAAAATGAATAAATAAAATAAAAAAAATTTTTTTAAAAAGAATAAATACTGAAAGGGGCTAACTCCATAGTAAGGAGACCAAAAGTACTTGAGAGTTGGCCATATCAGTGAAAAAGATCTTATTAACAAAATGGATGGGAAAGACATCACCAAAGAGAAGTGTCAGAATCTCGTGAATAAGGAGGGCAGAGAGGGTGGGGAAAACACTCTCTCATTTGTAATAAGACTCCAGAAGTTTGACAATAACTTCTTTGATGATGAAATGCAAAAGCATAAAATCCTGAGGTTAAAATTTAGGAGCAATCCTCAAGGGAAAATCCGAACCTCTAGGACATGGTAAAATGTTAGATTTAGCAAATGTAGGCACAGGAAAGACTGGGAGCAAATACCTGCAAATCACTAATCTGACAGAGGTCTTATAGCACAGGATATGTAAACAACTCTCCAAACTCATCAGTAAACAAAGAAACAACCCAATTAGAAAGTGGGCAAAACACAGGAACAGGCATTTTATTAAAGAGGAGAGAGGTGCCAAATAAGTACATGGAAACATGTTCAACACATTAGCTACTGGGGAAATGAAAATTAAAACCACAATGAGATATCACGACACTCCTATTGCACCAAAAATAAAGATAGTGACAACATCAAGTGCTGGTAAGAATGTGGAGATCTCCCATACATGGGTGGGGGGAACATAAAATGGTACAGACACTGTGGGAAACGGTGTGGCAGATTCTCATAAAACTAAACATCCACTCATACCGTATGTCCCAGCAATTGCACTCTTGGGCATTTATCTCACAGAAGTGAAAACATATCTACACAAAAACACAAATTTCACAACAACCTCTTCATAATAGCAAAAACTGAAAACAATCCAACTGTCTTCCAATGGGGAAATGGTTTAAAAAACTGTGGTATATTCATACCTACCATGAAAATTAATAATCAGTAGAAAATAGGAACACACTATTCATATACCCAACAACCGGGACGGAGTTCAAAGGCATTATGCTCAGTGAACAATGTCAAATTTCTAAAAATTCCATTCATATAAACATTCTTGAAATGACGAAACTATAGAGATGGAGAAAAGAGTAGTGGTTGCCAGTGGACTGGAGATGGGGGAGGATGCAAATATAAAAAGGTATCATGATGGAACAATTCTGTATCTTGATTGTGGTGGTGTCTATTCAAGTCTGTACAGGAGATACAACTGCATTGAACCGTGTGCACACACACAAACATAGGTTGAATAAATGGTGAAAAGTTTTGTAGTCTAGTTAACGGCATTGTACCAATGTCAATTTCCTGGTTTTGATATCATACTAGAGTTATAGAAGATGTCACCATGGAGGGACGCTTGGTGAAGGGTACAAAGGGCTGTGAGTACTATTCTTTGCAGCTTCCTGAGTGCGTATAATCATTCAAAAACTTATTGAAAAGATTTTTTTAAAGACATAGTTAAAATGAATATCTTCCTGATGTGCATCTCTCCATAAAAAAGAAGGCACTGGGGCACCTGGGTGGCTCAATCAGGTAAGCGTCTGACTCTTGATTTCAGCTCAGGTCATGATCTCATGGTTGTGGAATGGAGCCCTGCCTCTGGCTCTGTGCTAACAGTGTGGAGCCTGCTTAGGATTCTCTATCCCTCTCCCTCTGCCTGCTCATACTTGTTCTCTCTCCAAATAAATAAATAAACTTAAAAAAAAACAAAAACAAAAACAAAACATAAAGAAGGTATAGATGTAAGGAGGTAGAAAGGCCTAGAACTGAAGTAATAACCAGGCTGTTGGGTGGCATCTCAGGAAGCATCTGACTCTTGGCAAATTAGTCTTCTGAATCTCAGTTTTTCTCACTTGTGGAAATAGTAGGTCTATTCCACAAGCTTCTAAAAATTGGATGTGTTAATCTTAACGAAGTCCAGTACGTGCGTGGCACACAGTGAGTGTTAGTTTCCTGGTTTCTTTACCTATACTACATTATAGTGAAGCAGATAGACAGAAAGAAGGTCATAGACCCAGAAGAAGTACAAATGCCAAATCTGAGGGTTACTCCAGCATCAGTGACTACACAGAGGACCCCAAAGAACACAGGACTTCTGGCCTTAGTCAAGCAGCAGCTTGAGGCTCTGCTGCCATTACTTTGTGATAGAAAATCTTTTCTGTGAAATGTGTTCCCCAAAATTGAAAAATAAATTTAAAATAGCTTTACACTTACAGAAAAATTGTGAAGACAGTACAGAGTTCTCATATACTGCATGCTCAGTTGGCACTATTACTAATATCTCACATTAGTGAAGGTACCTTTGTTACAATTAACCAATGTGAATACATTATTATTAATTAAAGTCCACTCTTTAGTCCTATATCCTCAGTTTCCCACTGATATCCTTTCTCCATTCCAGAGTCGTACATTCTATTTTGTCTTCTTGTTTCATTAGCATCTCCTTGGTTGGGACAATGTCTCAGACGTTCCTTGTGTTCACTGACCTTGACAGTTTTCAGGCATACTACAGTATGCCCCTCAATCAGGATCTGTCTGGTGATTCTCTCATGACTGGAGTGAAGTTACTTTTTTGCTCAAGTATTTTTAGTCCCAAACTTTAATCCCAAATTGAGGAGAGGTGATTAAGTTGGACAATTTAGATTTCCAGAACCTAGCAAGCGGTTTTCTGTTTATTCTCTTGTTGAGAAACTTTGGGATACTAAACATTTTTTTTTAATTTTTACGTTTATTTATTATTGAGACAGAAACAGAGCATGAGTGGGGGAGGGGCAGAGAGAGAGGGAGACACAGAATCTGAAGCAGGCTCCAGGCTTGAGCTGTCAGCACAGAGCCCGATGTGGGGCTCGAACCCACAAACAGTGAGGTCATGACCTGAGCTGAAGTCGTATGCTTAACCGACTGAGCCACCCAGGCGCCCCTTTCTTAAGAACATTATTGTCACCATTAAATAGATTAACCTAACATTTGTCAATTACAACCAAACACAAAACAGTTCTAAGACTGACGGTTATGAGCTTTATCTTAAATAGTCTTCAGGCCTCTAACAACATTTTGTAGGAGGCTTTGACAGTCCTTCACCAAGCTCTCACTGTGGGGTGTCTGGGTGGCTCAGTTGGTTGAGCGTGCAACTCTTGATTTCCTGGCTCAGGTCATGATCTCACAGTTCTTGAATTTGAGCTCCATGTCAGGGCTCTGCTCTGAAAGCACGGAGCCTGTTTGGGATTCTCCCCCCCTCTCTCTTCCCCACCCCCACTCTCTCTTTCAAAATAAATAAATTAATTTAAAAATATATTTTTGGGGGCCCCTGGGTGGCTCAGTCAGCTGAGTGTCCAACTTGGGCTCAGGTCATGATCTCGTGGTTTGTGGGTTCAAGCCTGGAGCCTGCTTCAGATTCTGTGTCACCCTCTCTTTCTGCCCCTCCCCCACTCATGCTCTGTGTCTCTCTCTGAAAAATAAAAAAAATTAAAAAATATATATTTTTTATATCTCATTAGCATTTGTTCCATTTTCTAAGCAGAGTTTACAGAATCTTAAAATGATATACCCAGGAGCCACATTTTTCTATAAAATAGCAACCATAAAAAGGATAGCAATCTATTTGCCTGATAATCTCCAGAAATAAAATGATATCCCCTTGTATTTGGGGGGAAGCTGACACTTTCTGCAGTTCAAGAATGGGCCTCCGCTGATTGAGCAAATTGGCATATTCCATTCTCCTGACTTTAGTTTCTGGTTCAGGAAATATGACTTTAAAATTTTTTTAAATTTTAATTTATCTTTTTATTTTTTACTTTGTTAAGGTTTATTTATTTATTTTGGTAGAGAGAGAGAGACAGAGAGAGAGACAGAGACAGACAGAGAGAAAGAAAGCAGGAGGGACAGAGAGAGAAGGAGAGAGTCCAAACTCCACACTGTCAGGGCAGAACCCAATGCAGGGCTCAAACTCACGAATTGGGAGATCATGACTTGAGCCTAAACCAAGATTTGGATGTTTAAGCAACTGAGCCACGCAGGTACCCCTATTTTTAATTTTTAATTTTTATTTTAAAAGAGAGAGAAAGAGAGGTGGGGGAGAGGGTGAGCAGGTAAGAGGGAAAGTGGGAGTAAGAGAGAAAATCCCAAGCAGGCTCTATGCTCAGCGGGGAGCCTCATGCGGCACTTGATCCCACAGCCCTGGGATCATGACCTGAACAGAAATCAAGAACTGGACGCCCAAACAACTGAGCCATCCAGGCACTCAGGAAAATATGAACTTTATGGTCTAATGAGGGTGAATCTGGAACACTTGCTTGGAACTGCTAAACCCAGATAGCCACCATGAGAGAACTCAACTCTGAGATCATTCATTTGATACCCAGCCCCCTCCTACCGGATTTAAGAAGGAAAAGGACAAGGTGACCACAGGCAGGGGCTGGAGGATAAAGAGAGAAGGACGGGGACAGCAGGGAGGGTACTGGGGAAAGGACAGGTGTATCAAAATTACCTAGAGGATTTACGAAGTGCAGGTTCATCCCTGACCCCTAAATTGTCAATTCACCGCCCTAAGGGACTGGCTGAGCCTCACTGCTGTGTATGCTAACACATGTATGATACTAAGTTGTTACTGATATGTTCAAGCTATAGTTCCTTGAGGTATAGTCCCATCTCTCTTCTTCCTTTAACCATGAAAACTTAACAAAATGATAGTCCACATTTCCTGTCTTGATTTCTTCCCCTGCCACTCATTCCTGCAATTATTCCAATCTGTGTCTTACATAACACTCCCCCAGAGTAGGGCTCACACCTGACTGCATATTAAACTCATTTGAGGAAATGGGGCACCTGGGTGGCTCAGTCAGCTAAGCGTCTGACTTCGGCTCAGGTCATGATCTCATGGTTTGTGAGTTCGAGGCCCCCGTCGGGCTCTGCACTGACAGCTCAGAGCCTGGAGCCTGCTTTGGATTCTGTACCTCCCTCTCTCTCAAAAATAAATAAAAACATTAAAAAAATCATTTGAGGAACTTCAAAACTGATGTCTCAGTCCCAAACCCCAAAGGCTCTGATTTCATTGTCTGACGTATGGTCAGGTCACCAGGAGTTTTAAAAACCTTTGGAAATGGAAAAGCATTCCATGCTCATGGATCGGAAGAATAAACATTGTTAAAATGTCATTATTACCCAAAGCAATCTACACATTCAATGCAATACCAATTAAAATTGCACCAGCATTCTTCTCAAAGCTGGAACAAACT
>CM053577.1:75465474-75547385 GCA_028646485.1 Cryptoprocta ferox
CTGAAAACAAACTGAGGGGGGAAGGGGAAGGGGGAAAGGTAAAGCGGGGTGATGGTCTTGGTGGAGGTCACTTGTGGGGAAGAGCACTGGGTGTTATATGGAAACCAACCTGACAATAAACTATAAAGTTAAAAAAAAAAAAACAACACCTTTGGAGACTTTACCATACAAGTAGGATTGAGAACCACGGCACCACTGTGTAGCTGCTACAAATGACCTCTGAATCACTGGAGTCAATGAATTTTTCTCAGCTGCTTCTCCCTTAAGCTGGACTGGTAGAAAATAGTTAGCAAAGAGGAGAAATAATTCTTTTTTCACCAAACATCCCCTAAAGTTGGAAAAAGAGAAGAACAAAATCGATGTGTAGAAAAGAGCTCTTGAAATATGTAACTTATGATAGCTAACATGCCAGGGTTTTAAGGGAAACAATACTGCATGAGAAAGTGTATGTTAGGGAAATACTAAAGGGGAAAGAGGAAAAATCACTGCACACAAAATGGTCATCAAATTCCTCTCTACTATAGAACAATTAGAAATGGGTCTCTACAGTGTTTAAAGCCACTTATTAAACTGATTCAGAAAAACTCCTTTTGGGTGTTATAATGCCTTAACATTTCTTAGTGTTGGGAGGTGATGTGTGTGTTAAAAGGAAACCTGAGATAGCAGAATTTCTTTCTTTTATGTGCATTTTCAGAGACAAAAAAATGATCATTAAAAAAAGGCCTATTTGTGGTATGTGTTCACAAGTAACACAGTACTTTAAGAGATAATACTTCAAAAGTAGAAAACAAATTACGAAGGTGTCTTTCTGGAACTGAAATAACACTAGTAACACTACCACAACCAGAGAGCCACAACCAGAGAGCCACCACCCACTGAGCAGATGCCAGGGCACTGGTATTCAGCGTGACTTGCACTACGTCATTAATCTTTATGAACACTACGAGAAGAAAGAAGCTTCATTATCCTCATTTTAGAGACGAGGAAACTGAGGCATAGACACAGGTTGCTTGTCCTGCTTGCATGTGCCAGAAACAGTATTTGAAAGCACCTCTGTCCATTTCCAGAGCCTGAGTTCTTAATTGATATGCTCTTTTATACACTGTTATGAATCCACCAAAATGAGTTAAAAAAATTTTTTTTAACCCCCAGACACACCAGCCTATATTTAAAAAAAAATCATTAGGCAAATTGACAGAGAACATGTTGGGCAATTAAAGGACAGCAACAGAAGGCAAAAGCGAGTTTAACCTAAAATGTAAAGTCCAGAGCCAGTCACTTGGAGTTTTCCATGAATGTGTACTGGTGATGATGGACGAATTATAATTTTATACTATTCTTGATTCATGTTATTTCTGCAACTTTAAAGTCTTCCCATTGTGAATATATTTCCCAATGGTTCTGCTTTCCATTTCCACACAACCACAAGTCGCTATGGCAAAGTCTCCTCTAACTAAAGGTGGCTAAGCAGCTCCCAGTTCCTAATGAATTCATTTCTGTTTAGAACACACACACCACCAGCTAACTTCCATGGACTTGAAAATGATAGCTTCATAGTAAATAAAGGAGAAATGATGGCAGTATTCTGAAAAAGTACTCACCTCTTAGCCGCTAAAAAAAATATACACATTATATGCTCTATATAGTGATAATACAAATTAGAGCATCTCTTCTCTTAAGTGAATACTCCTTGAAGGCAAGTACCATATTCTATTCATCACTGCTTCTCTACTGCCCAACACATGTGGTAGATTCCAGGTAAGTATCTGCTGAGCTCATTTAACATCTGATATTTCAACAAAATACTACAATAAACATATTAGATGAGGAAACACATTTGAATTCAGATCACATTTTTCTATGGGAAATATCACATGTAATTGTTTAAATTTTACAAAATGTAACTGGGAGTACATAGAAACAGAAAATCAGGAAAGGAACATTTTATGTTTTGATAACTCCTGAATATTTTATAGCTCTCAAGAATATGAGACATTATTTTCCTGTTTCATATTAGTTGAAATACATTAAAGATGATGATTTATGAAGAATTATCCTTCATTTAAGCATCCCTTTTTTTAAAATTTAGGCAAATTTGGGTTCTCTGAAAGTTTCTGAGGATTCAATAAGTTACAGTTAAGTTACTGAAAAATATACATTTTTAGGTTTCAAAAGAGCTAAGTATTGGATACAGCCCTTATCAAGATCCCATATTAGGAATCCAACATCATCTTCATGACCACATGGATGGCAATTCATCTATGTCCATGTGAGTTAAACTACCATGACCATTAAATCTAGTACTAGAAGTTCTAGCCTTAGCAATCACAGAGAAATAAAAGGCATCCAAACTGGTAAGGAAGCATAACTGTTCAGCATTTGCAGATGACATGATACTAAATATTGAAAACTCTACAGACTCTACCAAAACCGTATAAGAATAAATGAATTCAGTAAAGTTGCAGCATACAAAATTAATCCCCAAATCTGTTGCATTTTCTGTAAACTAGTAATGAGGTAACAGAAAGAGAAATTAAGAAAACAATTCCTTTTTACAGTTGCACCAAAAAGAATAAAATACCTAGGAATAAACTTAACCAAGGAAATGAAATATCTATACTCTGAAAACTATAAGAAACACAACACAAAACTGTAAGACAACCCAAACATATGGAAAGGTATATCATGCTCATGGATTAGAAGAATTAATAATGTTAAAATATCCATACTACTCAAACCAATCCACATATTCAATGCAATCCTTATTAAAATACCAATAGCAGGGCACCTGGGTGGCTCACTCGGTTGAGCATCTGACTTCAGCTCAGGTCATGATCGCATGGTTCATGGGTTCCAGCTCCGCAAAGGGCTCTGTGCTGACAGCTCAGGGCCTGGAGCCTGTTTCAGATTCTGTGTCTCCCTCTCTCTCTGCCCCTCTCCAATTCGCGTTTTGTCTCTCTTTCAAATATAAATAAACATTAAAAAATTAAAGAAAGTAAAATACAAATAGCAATTTTCACAGAACTAGAACAAATAATCCTAAAATTTATATGAAACAACAAAAGACCTCAAAGAGCCAAAGCAATCCACAAAGCTACAGTAATCAAAACAGTATGGTACTGGCACAAAAATAGACACGTAGATCAATAGAACAGTATATATACGCTTATATGGTGAATAAATCTATGACAAAGGAGGGAAGAATATACAATGGGGAAAAGACAGTATTTTCAATAAATGGTGTAGGGGGGAAAATCGGACAGCTACATGCAAAAGAGTGAAGCTGGAACACCTTCTTAAACCATACATAAAAATAATTTCAAAATGGATTAAAGACATAACAGTGAATCCTAAAACCCCCACAAGAAACTACAGGCCATAATCCTAGATATAAACCTTAGCAACATATTTATAGATATGTCTCCTCAGGCAATGGAAACAGAAGCAAAACTAAAAGCTTTTGCACAGTGAAGAAACCATTAACAAAACAAAAAAGCGATCTACTGAATGGGAGCAGATATCTGATATCCAAAATATATAAAGAGCTCATACAATGTTACACCAAAAAAGCAAACAATCTTATTAAAAAGTGGGCAGAAGACATGAACAGACATTTCTCTAAAGAAGACATACAGATGGCCAACAGACACATGAAAAGTTGCTTAACATGACTCATCATCCGGGAAATGCAAATCAAAACCACAATGAAATATCATCTCACACCTAGCAGAATGGCTAAAATAAAAAAACACAAGAAACAACAAGTGTTGGCAAGGATGTATAGAAAAAGGAAGCTTCGTGCACTGTTTTTGGGAATGCAAATTGGTGCAGCCAATTTATAAAACAGTATAGAGTTCCTCAAAAAGTTAAAAATAGAAATACCATATGATCCAGTATTTACTGGTTCCACTAGTGGGTATTTACCCTACACCCAAAAAAATAAAAATGCTAATTCAAAAGGAACATATGCACCCCTATATTAATTGCAGCATTATTTACAATAAGCCACGATATGGAAGCAACTCAAGTGTCCATCAACAGATGAATGGATAAAGAAGATGTGGGAGATATATATACATATATACACACAATTGAATATTACTTAACAATAAAAAAAAGAATAAGATCTTGCCATTTGTGACAAGATGGATGGAACTAGAGGATATTATGCTAAGTGAAATAAGTCAGATACAGAGAAAGACAAATACCATGTGATTTCACTTATATGTGAAATCTAAAAAAACAAAACAAATGAACAAACAAACAAAAAAAGACTCTTAAGCACAGAGAACAAACTGGTGTTTGCCAGAAGGGCGGTGGGTGGGGGCATGGATGAAATAGCTGATGGGCATTAGGAGGTACAAACTTCCAGTTATAAAATAAATAAGAGAGATGATGCAAAGTACAGCACAGGGAAAATGGCCAATAATATTTTAATAACATTATATGGTGACAGATGGTGACCACACTTATCAAGGTGAAAAAGAAAAAAGAATTACTATGACCATTCCACAGATGTCCTGTTCAGGTAATCCTCCCTGACAAAGGATATGACTACAGAAACAGGGTTTTCCAGGAAAGGTGATTCAACAGAATTGGGGAAAGATCCTAAGTTATGAGTTGGAAGATGAGGTATCTCCTGTTCTCTATGTCCCTTCCCACCCAGGCATTTAAGGATGGAAAATGCGTGCCATTCCTCACCCACTGCTGACATTCCCCACCTGTGGCAGACCGGATGGTGGCACTCTGTTTCTCTGATGCAGTGGCCTTCTCAACACACACTCGAGGTAGCTCCTACCCAGAGTGACAGGAGTGGCATGTGAAATGAAAGCTAGTAGCTTTAGATAAACTATATTAATTCTTTTTCTGATAAGATGTCACCACTTTCATAATGTGAGCTTACTTAGATCATAATAGACTCTATCCTGGGGTATACTGTCTCCGGATATTTTTATTGGATTTTTATTAATCTCATACTTTTGGGGGGAAGCATGTCACAGGTATAGTGTAGAAACATCTCATTTTTGTGAGATTATCAATGGTTTAATTTATTCAGGGGTCAAAACTATCTCTGAGAAGATTTTACATTTCAAAAGTAAATGCAATGTTGTTGCACATGAATAAATGTTACAAGAAAATATTTATTTACATATATAATAAAGCAAGAAGCTAGAAGAAAATAATGTAAAGATATATTGGTTACTACTCATAATATGATACTGTAATTAAAGCAAATTTAAAAATGTAAACATACTCTTTCAAATTTGGTAGAAAAAAGCACTTAGTCTTATTTATAATACTTTCATTAAAGTTGAATATGTGCTTTCTCTATAAAAAAAACAAACGTGTTCACTTTGGTATGAGTCAGATTTCATTTTGCTCATTTGAGAGTAAGGAGAAAGTGCTTATATTTAGCACATTTAAAATTTAGCAATATAGTCATTTAGCAACATTTATACAATGTTTCCTATTTCAGTAAAGATTTATAAGCAAATAAAACATGTGTCTGATACCCCAACTCCAAAAAAGAATTGATTCTACCTTCCTATTAATCTTTTCAAGAAGCTACTTTGAAGGTCACATTTAAGACTAATCATATAACTTAATCATAGCAGAAATTTGTTTCTTTCAAATTATCATTCTCCATATTATCTCACCAAACTTATAAACATATAATGCCTAAAGAAAAATGTGAGCTATCTTCCTAATATAAATTAAGAATTATAAATTATCTTGCAGAAACTGACAATTCCTATATTACATTTCCGTATCTGTAGGTTGTATTCTCATGACTTCACTTATGCAATACAATCAGAGGACATCTAGGTTCCTTACGCATCTAGAGGCAACTCCTAAACCATAAATAAGAGAGAAAAGCTGGCCTGAATCAAGACACTTGTTCCATATTATGATGGCAGAAAAGTGATGAGTAATTCAAGACAGATCATGATGATAAATGGTGACAGTAATATATTACAACAATTATTGAGTGTTTTTTGTATGCTGTATGCCATTCTAAAAGCTTAACATTATTAACTCGTTCAAACCTCACAACAATTCAGTGAGATGGGTGCCACCAATGGAAAAACTACAGATAGGTTAAGAAATTTGTGCAAGACCACACTCTCAGTAAGGTGTCAGCCAGTGTTTTTATTCCTATTGGTTTTCTTTCAAAGCAAGGAATGAGAAAGAAAAAAATGCAAGTTGTGACATGGAATTCTTTTCCACATCAAAAATTCCACAAACGTAACTTTTTTCATAAAGATAGGGTAAAAGCAGAAGAGTTCTCTGGTTGGCCTGGTGCCCAACCCTAGGTGCCTCTGGACAACTGTGTCTGAATCCCCCAGAGAGACATGAGGGCTTATCTTTCCTGAGCTCCCATTACAACACATACACGTGTACATATATAAATGTACACACATCTCCACCCAGCTGTCTTGTAATAGCAATGATCACACTGCATGTCTAATAGACTCGTAGCTTCCTGAGGGCAGGGGCCCTAATCTTTTTATCTAATTATCCTTATACTTTGCACATTTGACTGACTAAGTAATTACATTTCTCGTCTGGTTTTAGAAGCCCCAACCTGCTCTTGATAGAAAAAAGCTTCAGTGGGAAGAAGTAGGAGGTAATAGGGTTTTGAATTATTGTCCAAACACCCAGCATTGTTGGGATTTTATTGCCATTTCTGGGGAGCACAGTGTATGTCCTGATGCAAGGAGTTGAGGAAAGTCACCGGAAGGACAGAAAACTGGCATATTGAGGACTCAAAGGAGAAAACATGTCAAAGCAAGACCTAGAGCTGCTGGCAAGAATTAGAGGGAGAGACAGCCAGAATTCCAGTCTGTTAAACAGAAAGGTAACAGGCGGAGAAGCCTTGATCTATGCACTGAGCTTCGTGCTTTTAAAATAGCTATATCCTGGGCCCACTATGAGGAAGAAGAGGGATGGTGGTCTCCCTCAGGTCCCCAGACTAGTGTGACCCGATGACAAAAAGGGAAGCAGATTGTGGTAGGAAGGGTAATTGCCCTGAAAAAATTGGTTCTGTCCTAATCCCCAGACACTGTTGGAAATATTACCTTACACAGCGAAAAGCATTTTACAAAAGTGATTACGATCAAGGATGTGGAAATAAGACTAGTACCTGGAATATTCAGGTAGGGCCAATCTAATTACATGAATCGTTAAATTTGGAGAGCTTTCCCAGCTGTGGTCAGAGAGAGGGCACTAAGACAACAGAGGAAGACGGAAAGACATAACACTGCTGGCTTTGAAGATGGAGGAGGATGGAGCCATGAACCAAGGGATGTAACCAGCCTCTAGAGGCTGGAAAAGGCAAGGATGATCCCCTAGAGGATCCTCCAGAAAGGAACGCAGCCCTGTCAACGTCTTAACTTTAGCCCAGTGAGACATGTGTTGAAGCCAGATGTACAGAACTGTAAAACAATAAATTTATGTTATTTTAAGCCACTACATTTGTGGTAATTTGCCAATTCTATTGGCAGCAATAGAAAACTAATACAAGGGTCTGCAAATTCTCAGGCAAGTCTGCCCCTTGAGGGAATCACTGCAGAGGCCCCAAGTTTGTGTCAGAAGCCCAGGCAGAGAGGAAGGCCACATCTGACCCTGACAGCTCAATGAAGCCTGAGAGGAATTGGAAGGAAAACTTTTTAGAGAATCAGACCAAGCCCAGAGAGAGTACCTTATATAAAAGGCTGATAGCATAAATCTTTTTCTTCCTTGGAGAAATGCTGCTCTGATTCTAAACCGCACCCCAAGATTCTCTTCTGGGAAGGCTGATTTGAGCCAGCTCAGAATATCTAAAAACAAACAGAATATGAGCCACACTGTTCACTGCACCTAAATGGTCTCTGCCCTCCACTGCAATCCAAGGTCAGAGCAGTCTGTGCATGAGACAAGGAGCCAGTCCACAAAGCATTCTGGAACAAAACCCATGCCCAAGAAGCAGGGAAACAATAGCTTGTTACCACTGAGAGATCAAAACAAGTAAGATCTCTTTCCTCTCATTTCTGCCAGTACTTCTAGGCAAAGAAAGAAAAAATCGCAAGACAAATGTTAGTGGTATGAGGCATTTTATTTTAAGAACTCCTTGTGGGAAGTATCTTGATTTCATAATTCTCTCCATTAATTAAGAGTGAGGATAAAGTGAATGAAGAATGGACAGCATAAACACATTTGCTTATGCTGTTATCCATCACATAATCATATAACATGAACCTGGTAGTTGCTGGAAAGTTGTGATGGGAAGAAGCACATTTGTATCCTTGTAAAGAATTAGAATAATGACCATGTAATATGGAAAAAAACACGGATGCAAAATGAAATAAAATATAGCCCATGTGAGTTTGAGTTTCGCTGAATATTATATCGTATAATGATACAGAACTAGAATTACTTTTCATTTACAAATTAAATCATTATGATTCAAGGAAAATCTAAGATAATCAAGTATAACTTTAGTTCTTAAGATGATTGGACGCTCAATTAAAAAAACAGCTCATTGAGGTTTGTAAATGTTTTAACATCTGTTTTAGGATTAAACTGTTAAACTAAATTATCCTAAATTTGAGACTGTACTACCTAACAAAGCCTACCAGTTATATTCACTGCTTCAGAATCTTGAAATTACAGAATCTGAATGAAACCTGAGAAGTCACTCTAGTCCAACAACTTGCCTGATGGGATGATATCCCTGACAGATATTTTTGCTTTATAAAAGGCTCCAGTGGATAAAGCATTTTTCCTTCTATTGTCTCTACAGACCAGTTTGTGCCCCAACTCAATGTTGCAAACAGAGAAGAAAGAGAAGGAAATGGTCATTTATTCTGTCCCTACTATGTGTCCAATATTGCAGTAGTTGCTATATAGATATTTAAAGAACTTGCTTTTCACATCATCCCAGTGAAATACTATGAGCTACATTTTATAGATGAAATAAACAACAGGCTAAAATACCTGATAAAACAACTTCCCCTCTGAAAGAACTAAAATTCACTGTTATACAACAGGTAAATATTTCAGAGAAAAATATTTTAATAAAATTGAAGTGGCTATAGAAAGTGTTGAGACAAAAATAGTAGGTAAATGCATTCTTTTTAAAATTATTTTAATGTTTATTTATTTTTGAGAGAGAGACAGAGACAGAGTGTGAGCAGGGGAGGGGCAGAGAGAGAGGGAGACACAGAACCTGGAGGCTCCAGGATCCAAGCTGTCAGCACTGAGACCGATGTGGGGCTCAAAACGACGAACCATAAGATCATGACCTGAATATGAAGTCAGACACTTAACCAGCAGAGCCACCCAGACACCCCTAGGTAAATGCATTCTTGATCCTCAAATTCACTGCCAATAATCTATATTTTTAATAGTAAACCAGAAAATAACAACAGGTTTATAATGAGGAACGAGTGTAACAAAATAATATTAAAATTGTAGAGAACAAATGTCAATTTGGACATTTAGATCATGTCCCACAATAAAACAGAATATGCCTAAATGTGAACACAAATAAATTATATATTTTTCAAAATGTCCATATATCTTGTAGTTTTGTTACCCTTTCTGTATGACACTGACATTTTTCACTCGAAGTTATTTTGTAGACATTAACGGACACATCTGGAGACTTTTTAGGTTTCAATGTACTCAACCGAAATTTTAAGAGACATACTCTTTCATGGGGGATGTGTTTGAAAAAAAGATAGCTGAAAATCATTAGCACTATGAGGCACAGAACAGTGACAGGGAGGGAACAGAGACATTTAATATTAGATAATAGTCCAATTTTAGATTATGGAAAAAATAATACATATAACTTACTGCTTTTCTATAATGCATTTGGCAATATAGTAGGCACTCTGCATACATTATTGCATATAATCACTACATGTTAGATTGACCATCTCCATTTTTCAGATAAGGAAATTAAGATTTATAAAGGAAAATAACTTTCCCAAGAAAACACAGCTGTTGTGTAACAGATTCTAAGCTGAGTCTATTTAATTAAAGCCTTTTGAGAAAAAGGCTTGGAAAAGAAAAAGTTGGTGGTGAAGACCAGTTGAAGAACTGAGGAGCAAATCTCAGAATAAGCTGCTAGTTATGTAACTTAACTGACAGGAGAGGCTTGAGAACCCAAGTTCTGCTTCAAGGGTGAAGAAATTTCATGAACAGGTCTCAGATGGGCTGGTGCTTGGCCTAATGAGCAATGCTTCTGGAAACTGACCTTCACGTCCTCAGTCTCACAGCGAATACCATTCAGAAATGTGCTGTGGTTTATTTGCACCAGCCAGTCGCTCTTGATTAGCAGGCGGGCATGGAGCCAGTCTCCAGAAGGAGAATCTCCAGGAGGATGTGGGGGTCAGGACAAAGGCAAAGGGAAGTGTTCGGGCCTGGTATCAATCCACACAGCTGCCTGACTCCATGGGAAAACGCAAAACTATACCTCTATGTGAGAGCATGCTGTGTCCTCACCGGATTTGTTTCCATAAGTTTCTGTATCACTTTCTCTTAGTGAAACTAAATTCTTCATCCGTGTCTGATAGTGTCTGTCCATCGACACACATCCTGTTGCCACAAAGGTTATTAAATACCTCCTTCTTATGAATGGAATTCCAGTCACATCAGCCCTGGCTTAGCTGCTTACGTGTCCAGGACACCTTTACTCATTCTTCAAATCTCCGAGAAAATCCTACATTCTTTAGGAATCTTCTGGACTGCTTTTCTTAGGTTCATTCAGGCACATTTTTCTCTATGTTCAGATTGTACTGTGTACGCATTGCCATTGTACCTGCGTCTCGAAAATCACAACATTCATCCACAAATGTCTGTCTTCACTAAACCCGTATCTTTGGTCTAATTGCTCCTCTTTAAACCCAGCCTACAGTAGGTGCTCAGTATTCATTTGTTAAATAAACCTGCTATTCTAGTTGTTGTTCTTATCACATCAGATATATACTGTTCGAACTCCAGCATTTTAACGCTCAATTATGGTATTGCCAAAAGATGACACATTGATTAAAGCATTTTGAGAAAAAGAAAAACAATGTAAAGAAATAAAAATAGTAACAGCTAATACGTCCTGAGTACTGTGTACCAGATAATGTTCTACTAGTTTTACATGAAGTAATTCATGCATTTAATCTTCACAATAACACTTTGCAACAAAACCAAAAAAAAAAAACCGGTAACCAAAAGCCAACGAAACAAACAAACAAATGGTTATTTCCCTCATTTCCAGACTAGGAAGCTGAAGCAGAGGAAGATCAAATGCCCATCAGCTCATACATCAAATAGGGGGTGGAGCTCATATTTTAATCTAAGCCATCTAGCTCTGCTCTGAACCACTGTCAGTCAAAACCTTCCCTGTATTAGTGACTTATACATTCCTTTTCATTTAATCCTGAAAGCAGTTCTATAAGACAGGAAGGAATGACCACACTAGGAGCGTAAGTCAAGCTGAATCCACCTGATCTGGTCCCATGGCTCTGCAGGTGAGTGGCAGGGAAGACGCTCTGAGTGTTATGTAAATGATGCCACTTCTGCATGTGCACTTCTCCTTCTGTGTTACTTTGAAGAAGACATTATGCCTCATCTCATTCTTCCTGTTTGGACTATTTGGGGTTTTTACTTTCTATATAATTTTAGCATCAATTTGTCAGTTTCAAGAAAAAAGTCTATTTGGATTTTGTTTGAGGTTAGACTGAATCTATAGAGTAAATAACAACTTACTATTGTAATTAATCTCCCTATCTATGAACATAGTCTTTAAAAATCTTTTAAAAATTATTTTTAAATGATTTTATAATTTTCCCATCAAGGTCTCAAGTAATTTTTTAAAGATTACTGTCACACATCTATAATTGCTGCTGTAGGCACTAAAGTTTTTTAATTGTATTTTCAGTTTGTATTTGAGGTACATATACATAGCAACATTGTTAAACTCTCCAATTAATTCTAATAAGCAATATAGGAATTAAGGTGGGTTTTCTTTGTAGAAAATCATATTCGCCACGGATTAATGACAATTTTCTTCTTTTCTCCTATTCTTACAAACTTTCAGCTCTTTTTCTTGGCTTACTGTACAGGCTATGACATCTAGTGTACAATAAGTATAATTGGTTACTTATTTATACTTCTGATTTAAAAAGTAATGCTTCCAACATTTACCATTAAATATAATGTTTGTTGTAGATTTTTGGTGGATGGCCTTGATCAAGTAAAGGCAGTCACTAATTTGTTAAGAATTTTTTCCTTTTAATTATAAGCAGGTGCTAAAAATTACTGAATATTTTTTCCACATTCACCAAGATGACTGTGTAGTTTTTCTTCTTTTAGTCAACTAATACAACGGATTGTATTAATGGACTGTCCAGAGTTAAACCAATCTGCCATTCCTGGAATAACTTCAACTTGGTCTTTAATATTTCTGGATTGAATCTGCTATAAGATTTATGCATCTAAGTTTATGAGTGAGATTCGTCTACAGTTTTCTCCTCTTTGTATTGTCCTTGGTTTTGAAGTTATAGTAACTTCATCAAATGAGATGGGCCAGAATCTTTCTTCTATTCTCTAGACAAGTTTCTAGTCTATAAATATATAAAACATTGAACTTTGATAGAATTTATTTACAAATGTGCCTGCTGTCTTTAAGAGAAGATAAGCTATTGGCTCAATTTCTTTCAAACTACAGGAAGATCTGAGTTCTTTTTCTTCTGGGGTCAATTTTGGTTCATTTTTATTTTTCTAGGAAAGCCAGAACTACACATTTAACTGACATTTACAAAATTAAATTCAGGAGTTTAGAGGGTCGGGGGTGCCCGAGTGGCTCAGTTAGTTAAGTGTCCGACTTCAGCTCAGGTCATGATTTCACAGTTTGTGAGTTCGAGCCCCGTGTCAGGCTCTGAGCCTGGAGCCTGCTTTGGATTCTGGGTCTCCCTCTCTCTGCCCCTCCCCTGCTCATGCCTCTGTCTCTCTCTTTCTCTCAAAAGTAAAAAAACATTAAAAAAAAAAGTTTAGAGGGGTCATTAGAAAACAAGTAAAATTTATAGCAAGCCCACTAAATCAGATCCAGAAATCCCAAATCCAAAATGCAGCAATGGTAAAAGATATCAACAGATATCTACCCCACGAAAGATAACAATGACAACTCAGGTCTACCAAAAGGCCCTTATAATAAGAACCAATGAAAATACCATAGAATTGCTAACAAGTCCACTTTCTTATACTCTCTTGACATTTTTACAAGTGTAATTCAGAGTATTTAATCTCATCAGAATGGTAACTACTTTTGAATTAATCAGTTATGATTACCATAGCCTGCCTTATCTCAAGCAAATTATAAACTGTTTACTAAACTTTATTTCTTTCCAACATTCTTTTGTGTTCATATAAAACAATCTTTGGTTTCGTTCCATTTTTTTACTTTTTTCCCCCTGTTAAATTAGCATCCCAACTTCAGGAAGATGTTGACCGAATTACACAAAACTATGGTGCTCAGCCATACCTCATTCTTAACTGATATTGAACATTAAGACTTCATCTGTCAATCAGAAATAAGATTACAAATCCCTAGAACTGTGTGTATGAGCTGCTTCAGCAATATATCATTTCTTCCTTCAAACTTCTGAAAAAAGGGTTGGGGTAGAGCAAGTAGACCTAAGGAATTTAGGAGTTAAAAGTTTACATGGCATCTCCATCTAAAGCTTCACAGCAGAGAATTAGTCTATTACCTTAAAGAGTGGTTCAGAATCTTGGAAGAAAAAAAAATTACTGTTTGCTGTGATTTCTAAAACACCATAAGGGATTTGAAATATAAAATGTATATTGTCTAAAAGCCTTCTAAACAGTACTCAGTTAACATTTTCAGACAATAGCTGTCTTTGAAAGAGGTGGCATCTGTTCATCTTTAAGACCAAGAAAGATTTGATCAGTAGTCACACTGTGCTCCCAAGCTTCTACCCAGCAACTCAATAATAAACTCCACAACTGAAGGGAATTTCAAAGTCAACTAACAAGTCCCCAGGAGATACTTAAATGGCTCATAAAATCATTAGTTTTTAAAGATATATGGAAGAAACAGTAAATGTTTAGGAAGCTGTGAGGAAAGCATTGTTTTAAAAAAAGAGGAAAGTATTGTGTTTTTTTTTTAAGAGGGGGTCTTTAATTGGGAGGAACAAGGAAGAATAGTAAAGAAAGAAGATGTGACAGAGTCTCAAAAGAATTCACAGATGGTGTTAAACTGCATCCAATTTTTTTTGAGCTGTTAAGAGGTCATGAACCATTTTCTTACTCTGACATCTTAGAAGTTCCTGCAACCTCCATCATAATGGTTTAGGCTGGAAACAGGGTTAGCTGATTTCCCTGAAATATCAGCATGAGCAAACGACCAAACTAAGAACCATTATTTCTCCACTTTCTTCTCCCCACAGAAATAAGCACAATTAATAGGTAATATAACAATAGTACAATGACAAGGTTAGGAAAATAGGAAGTTAAAAATAAAGCTGAGGGGAAAAAAGATGTGAAATAAGTTTACTACCTTCTCCCATGCGTAGAGGGAAGCTTCCAGCTTAAGGGTAGAACAGCTCCTCTACTGAGGACTCAAGTTGTAAGACCAGCAAACAATATCCAGTCTCTAGGCCTACAAATTACCAACCCCCAAATGCTCCAGTGCCCCCCCATGAGATACAGTTTCCCTAAAGATTTTATGAATACCTCAAATCTATTCACAATTCCTTCAAATAAAATATTCACTAGTAAAACTAAAAACCAGGCACATAATGAGTCCATGGGAATCAGTTCGTGACTAAAAACAACCCAGCACTGAATAATAGCTGAGCTTTCTTGATGCTGTTATTTTTAACAGAGTCAACTAGTTAGTGAAAATTTAAAACTTATATTCCTTCTCCAGGTATCTATATCATCACAATGAATACTGTCCGTTTATAGCTTTTGTTCATGTTTGTTTATAATGTAATTTTTTAAGATATATACAATTAACTCATTATATATTCCACTTCTTTTATATTTAATATTGATTTTAAATTTTAGAGCATAGAAAAATAAAAGTTTTAAAGGATATTAGAATATGGAAAAGTTTCCTTGCATTTCTATTTCTTAGGCAAGGATCTGGTTGTTTTACAGAATAAGCTTATTAACCAATGTTGGGAAATAACATTATAAGTTGAAGATCTAATTAAAGATCAAACACTTCACACTTAGGACTCACAACATACAGGCACAACATCTAACAATTTACTTATTTCTATTGTCTTTGATCAATTGTAAAGAAAGTCAGAGAGTTTCCTTGTCAAATTTCTCGTATCATTAATGTGGAAGTTAATTGATATTTAAAAACTTTGATTATCTATAAACTTTTAAATTGTATAGGATGCAATCTTATAGTTCATGAAGAAAAAAAACAAATAACAATATCACAAACATGATGTTACAAATAATGCCTATTTACATAAAAAAACAACTGGCCAAACTTCATGATAATATCAACTGTTGCATAATTTCATAATTTAAAATGCTTACAAAGTTATTTTGCTGCTTAAAAATATAAACGGTTGTTCAACTAGGGATTATATGTAGCCTTTGTTTTTCTATCAATAGAAGTTGTATTATCAGAATACAACTATCAGAAGAAGTTTGTATTAAAACAGACTGAAAAGTCATCCTAAAACTAATTCTAGTGCGTCAAATTCTTTGTAAGCATGCTTACAAATATTTAATACAAGGTTTTTCAACTTTTACTAGAGATACAGTATTTGTTTATCCATCAGACAGATTTTAGGGAAATTAAGCAGTCTACAACCAACATTGTAGATGGGCTACCTGCTGGCTGTGTGATCTTGATCAGGTTGCTAAGCTTCTCTGTGTCTCAGTTCTCTATCTGTAAAATGCAGCCCACAGTGGGTTCTGTTTGATAGTACCATTTTTTCACTACAGCTTTGTATCAACAGTATTATAAATGAAATAACCCAGGTATAAAGTTTAGAATGATGTTTTGCATAACAAATGCTGGCTACACATCCTTTACTGTATTTTCACTTTTCACATTCCCTATTTTCCTTAAACTGAAAAAGCAGGAAATCCATAACAAATGTAAAAAAAAAAATGAACTAAAGGAGAGAAAAAAAACCTTCAAAAATGTATCTCTTTGAAATTAATTAACCTAGTACTTCAATGGCCCAATAGTAACTGTAACTGAATTCCTTAATTACTTAGCTCCAACATATATAAAACCATGACATGTATAAGATTTTTTTTAATTAAAAAAAATTTTATCATGTTTATTTATTTTTAAGAGAGACACAGAGCAAGAGCCAGGGAGGGATAGAGAGAGAGAAAACACAGAATCCGAAGCAGGCTCCAGGCTCTGAGCTGTCAGCACAGAGCCTGACGTAGGGTTCAAACTCACGAACCGTGAGATCATGACCTAAGCTGAAGTCAGATGCTCAGCTGACCGAGCCACCCAGGTGCCCCTGTATAAGATTTTTAAAAAATTACTGAAAAACTTGAACAGTCTTGGAACACTCCTTTTAGTACAGGCTGTTTCTATTAATATTTTCTTGGAGATCCATCTAAGTGGACCTTTTAGTTGTGTAATATATAGCACCATTTTATGAATTGGTACAATTTCCTACACACAAAAAAAGAAGAAATGGATGATTAACACCAGGCTGACTTGTTGACAAGGCACAACACAATCCATTAATAAGAGAAAAACGTATGTAAAGAGAAGATAGACAAAATCACAGAATAAAAAACTGTCCTTCCCAAGGAGAAATGTGGAAGTTTGAAGAGTTTCTATTTCCACTAAATAAGGGAGGGGTAACAACACTCTTACTGTTCTCATTTTATTGTGGACTCATTTTTTTGAACAGAGACTTGGCACAGGCAGAAGACTCTAGTCTTTTCTTAACTTGCTCTAGGCCTATAAACCCTTACTGGTTCTTATGCAGATGCCTGTGTCCATCCCATGGGTGGGTTTGTGTGGGCACACTCATGAGCATGCAAAAATGTTCTTGGGGAGGACAAGAAGTGGGAAGTTGGGTTGGATATTCTTTGAGATTTTTTTTTTCTTTAGGCTTTCCTATGTTCTGCCCTAATTTTTAGTTTCCTTAGTCTATCATCTATTTTTGCCAGACTTACACAATTACAACTCCTAAGTACATGCAGCTAGTTTTGAAATACTTTCCTTTCTCCATTTAGTCTGCTACATTTATTACAATACACTACATCAGCACTAGAGGATCTTGACACAGGATTATATAAATCTCACTAACTGAAACCAGAATATACAATAGTTATTCTTGGAGTTCAGGTAATATTGTGTGAAGACTTCCCTGTATGATTTTTTTTTTATTTCCTAGTTTTAATAAAATAAGGTCCTATCTACATTTCTTGCCATGCACACTGTAAATTGTCTCTTTTTTTTCCAAAGCACCATCATCCCATTTAAGCTAGCACTGATATTTGTGAATCTCAAACCAAAGTAGTGCTGCCACCCCACAGATTAAGTTTTCTAATAAATGCTGCTTTGTTCCATATGTTGACATTGCCATGTTTCACAGAATAGCTCATATTTCATTTTTCCCCAGAATTTTGTTTCAGCACAACTTCATAGAGTATTTTCCCTTTCATACTGTAACTGAAGACAGCCACAAATCCAAAATATAGTTTAGAGCTAAACAAAAATAAAACCTCAATTGATGATAGAACTCGCTGTTGTCAAGGTCTGACTGGTCAGAAAATGCAAAGTCCTTTGGTTTACAAGGACCTATAACAAACACTGCGCTAGCTGTATTAGATGTTTCCATCACCTACTTGACAACATACGGCTTTGCCAGAAAAGTCAGCATTTCAAACAACCAGTCCTCCAACACGGTTCGTGCTGATTATACCATGATTATAGAATGCAACATTTTGCAAAATAAAAGGATGTATTTAAGCTTTTGGCACTCACAAAACTTGTAGGAAAAAAATCTAGGATCAAAAAAAGAAAAAAGAAAGAAAGGAAAGAAAAATCTAGGCTCTGTTCTCAAAAACAATTTAGTATAACAGTTTTGATTATATATTTAATACTAAATATATTTCAGTACCTGCAAAGATACTTTTTCCCTAGAGTTTTAACATGAGCTTCACATACATATTTCTGAGATGAATCACTGAACCACCATGAATTCATCTCCTAATGTAAATATTTAAGTATTATAAAAGCTGAATCAGAGTGTAAAGGAATACCTACAAAAGTGTATTCAATTTTATCTTTCATTATTTTTAAAAATGCTCAAAAATATTTTGCATTCTACAAACAGAAACAACCTTTTCTTGACACATTCTACTTGCCAGAAATAATACGGAAACAGCATTAAATTAAAAAAAAAAACCCTTTTCCTGATGTGTGTATGTGTACATGTACATATATATATATGTGTATGTGTGCATGTGTATATATATGTATATTCACATATATACATATACATACATATGTGTGTGAAAACTTAAAAAAACAATTACATTTTGGATTGAAACAGAGGAAACAACATAGGCATCAGACACCTCTGAGTAACACCCCACGCAGGCAATCCAGTTTCACAAGCTCCGTTAGTATTCTCCTTGGTTTGCTAGGATTAATTACTACTATGTTTGCAATACATAAAGAGTCAAGCGAGCATATGAAACCTGGAGACAGATGTGGGGCAGTTCCCGGTTCCTTCATTTGCCTGCTATCTAGCCACAGGCAAATTAATTACCCTCCCTGAGGCTCGATTTCCTAATCTATAAAAATGGACATAACAGACACTTCATTAAAATGGTGAGGGATGAAATAAAAGGTGTGTCGGGGCGCCTGGGTGGCTCAGTCAGTTGAGCATCGACTTCAGCTCAGGTCATGATCTCACAGTCTATGAGTTCGAGCCCCCCGTCGGGCTCTGTGCTGACAGCTCACTCAGAGCCTGGAGCCTGCTTCAGATTCTGTTTCCCTCTCTCTCTGCCCCTCTCCCCCTCTCCTTCTCGCTCTCTGTCTCTGTCTCTCAAAATAAAATGAAGACATAAAAAAATTTTAAAAAAAGTTGTGTCAAGTTCCCAGCAGAGCACTCAGCACACAGTAGGTGCTTGAGAGCTGCCTTCCTTCCCTTCCCCTCCCAAGCCCTGTCCTTGCCTTCAAACCACTGTTGGAGAACCGGACCAAAAAATGGCTAGCACATACAGTTATTTGTAGTATTCCCTTACATCGTTTTGATGTTTGTTGGGTCTGTAAGGATATTTCCACTTTTATTCCACTTATTAGTGATGTGCTTTCTCTCCCATTTTCTTCATCAGTTTTGCTGGAGGGTTATCAGTTTTATTCACTTTTCATAAAAACCAATTTTTAGGGTGCCTGGGTGGCTCAGTTGATTAAAGGTGTGACTTCGGTTCAGGTCATGATCTCACAGTCCATGAATTCAACCCCCATGTTGGGCTCTGTCCTGATGGCTCAGAGCCTTGAGCCTGCTTCAGATTCTGTGTCTCCCTCTTTCTGCCCCTCCTCCCCTCATGCTCTGTCTCTCTCTTTCTCAAAAGTAAATAAACATTAAAAAAAAACAATTTTCAATTTTGTTAATTTCTCTGTAGTCTCTCTTCTTTTTTATTGTTTCTATTATCATATTGATTATTTCCTTCCTTCTACTTATTATCAGTGTATTTGGTATATATGTACTATCAGTATATTTGGCATACATATACTATTGGTATACTGTTGGTATATTTTTCTTTCCCTATCTTGAGGTGGAAACTTTATACATTAAGTTTTTTTTCTTTCCAAAATGAGCATTTACAGTTATACATATTCCTCTAAATACTGTTCTAGCTTCTCTTCACATATTTCAATTTGCATGGTCATTATTAATTCAATTCATTAGATTTTATAAATTCCTTGTTACTTCTTCTTTGACCTATTATTATTTAGAATTTTACTTTTAATTTCCAAACATTTGAACATTTTTTAGGTATCTTATTAATATCTCATTTAATTCCGTTGTGGTTAGACAACACATTATGTAAGATTTCAAACGTTTGAATCTTATTAAAAGTTGTTTATGGTATAACAACATATGGTCTATCTTGGCCAACATTCTCTGTGCACCTGAAAACAATGTGTGTTCTGCAGTTTTTAGTTATAGATCTAAGCTCCCATCTGCTGTTGTTTCCTCTCAGCATGAAGAATTTCTTTTAGTATTTCCTGTAGTACAGGTCTAATGGCAGTGAATTCTCTCATTTTTGCTCATCTGAAACATTTTTTATTTTTTCCCTCCATTTTTGAAGGCTAGTTTGACTGCATGTAGATTTCCGGGTTGGTATTTTTTTTTACTTCCAGCCCTTGAAAGATGTTACTCCATCGTCTTCTGACTTCCATTGTTCCTAATGAGAAATAAGACAACTTTGGAGCGCTGTTCCCTGTATGTATGTCTGTATGTATGTAATTTTTCTCTTTTTTCCTCTGGCTACTGTCTATCTATAGATTCTATGTCTTTGAATTTCCTATCCTTCTTTTCCCTTCTGAAACTTCAATTACATCATTACTTTTATAACAATATTAACAGTGTAACTGAGGACAATTCTCATCATCATTTAGTTAAATTACAAGGAGATAAATTAAAGTCTATGTGGAACAATTTAAAAAAAAAAAGTCCCACATTAAATTTTTGTTAAATACTGAGTTAGTGATTAGAATTACAGAAAAATTTGGATTACATACAACCAAATGTAAAATTTATCTAGGAAACTAAAAGAATTTTCAGAGTTACTTTCATAATTACTTAAATCAGCATCAACTATATGTTGCAACTTGTGCTATTCAAAATATGGCATTATGAAAAAGATGAAAAATAACACTACACCCTAAGAAACTTAAGTTACTTGTCTAGGGCATTTTTGCATTATCTGGATCAAATTTTCCAGTTTTGTCTAATCAGTAAGATATTCTGAAGCTCTCAACAGAAGTATCTGTTTCTTGCCTTATGTTTAATTTTTTTTAACCACAGTTACATTCATTCAAGGAGCAAAAGGGTCTCTGAGGCTAGAAAAGAGTGAAGAGGGCAGAGAGAATTTGAAAATAAGATTAAGAAGTAGAGCTGCTCAGATCATAGTAAGGAGGTAGGATTTCGTGGGGAGGATGGGGGACTGAACTGGGACAAGGAAATACATGATCTAATTTGTACTTTTAAAAGGCTATTCCAGCTACTCTGTAGGAAAAAACTTGTGAGAAACTGATAGTTCAGGGAAGAAAGATGTTGGCTTCTACTTAGGTAGTATAGGTGCTAAGTGGTCAAATTAGAGATATATTTCTAGATCAGTGCACTTCCTGGTGGACTGAACACAGGGTACAGGGAAGACAGGCATTCATGAGGACTTCCAGGCTTTTGGCCTGAGGTAGGGAACAGTGAGAAAATAATAGTGGGTTCGGACGTTTATTTTTTTTAAGAGCTTTCAGAGAGCCAAATGGAGATATGAAGCAAGCAGCTGGAAATTTTGGAATCAATAAGGTCTTTGATTAAGAATTTAAAATCACTCATACATACAATTCCTCTACCTAGAAAAAAACAAATATCTACAAAAGTTTTAGAATAATTCTCTTGAAACTTTCTAAATGAACTTGAAAGATAACCTTCTCTAAATGATTTTACCCAAGAGTGACTATATGTAAATATCTCAAAAAGGAAATATAAATATAATTTAAAGCAAAAGTCCCCTTTGATCATATCTTTTTAGCATCCAAAGATTTCTCTGAAAACTCTAAAAAGAACAATGCAGTAAACAGAAGTACTAGCATGTGAGATAGTAGCTGTTGTTGTCCTTAAATATATTTAACTAAATTTTCTACTATAGCAAACCAAGATGCTATGGGAACTGGCCAACTATACCAAGTGACAAATGATGTGTTAGTTACTTATCACTTAAGATTACAAATGACCACTATTTTATAACATTTACTATTATCACTGCATTTTGTTCATTCTTTGATCTTTTTGCAGTACAATTTGATAATTACTTCACAGCCTGCTACAATCGACAATCCTACCTTTCCAAAGAAGGGAGAAATCCAACTTTGCATTGTGTCTAACCCTTAAAGAGCTACGGAATAAATGAAAAGGTGGCTATTTTTAGCTTAAATTTTGCACTATGCAGTAAAACTTTAAACGCGACCATATTATCTAAAATCCCTTACTAGCATCGTAAAAAAAAAAACAATTCAAAGAAATTTAAAAGTTCTAGAAATACACAGATTGGCCCTTGAGTAATCATTTAGCAATGAGTGTTTTACCAATCACTTTTGCTGAAAACAGCTTCATATTTGTCCACCAGAGTATTAAAATGTGAGAGCTATTTATATATGTGCACAGTCACATCCTGTCCCCTTAGAAACCACTCCTGCTTTCTAAACCTCCAGGCTTCTCAACACTGCCTGTTAGACACTGCATACACGAACCAAGACCAGGCAATGAAAACCACAGCCATAAGCCCCAGGACAATTTGTCAAAAGGCTGGGCGGTTTTATATGTATTTGCCTGGATTTAAGGGAAAACTACACACACACACACACACACACACACACACACACACACTAAAAAATAGCTTGTAATGCAAAAAAAGTTTTAAAATCTTAAAGGAAGATGAAGTTTAAAAGCTTAAAAACCATGTTTAAAAGATGAAGTATAGTCTGTATAACACAAAAATTGTGGGAGAATATACTTGATGGTGCATGTGGTTCTACACCATTGTATGAAATAAAGATCACTCAGGAGAAGGGGTGCCTATGCAAGAGGCAAGGCCATTATTCTGCTTTCTTTTGGAAGTAGCGTCCTGATTTACCTTACTTTACGTACATATTTAAAGTATTGTTAATGTCACATTTGTTCCTACATCCTTATTATCTATGAGATCTTGATCTTGCCAAGTGGGTCTTTCTTACCAAGGCATTTTTCAGAAATATACACCCCAAAGTCAGTATGCAATTAAATAAATTGTTATAGAATCATTTCAGGCCTCCAATAATTTGATTCAATGCAATGAAAATAAAGTTTAGTGAAAGACTAAAATCACTGAAACAGTTAATGAATCTCCCCAGATCCTTCATTTACCATTCAGGAACAGTAAAATTTCCCCCTTCAGCAGTTATTTCAAAAAGTCAAACTTGTAAAAATTAAAAGCTGTCATTAATAAAAAGCATCACTTTATCATTCACAGACTGGTAGAGCAGCTAAAATGTAAAAGGAATATTAAGTCATATTGTCATATAATTACACTTTCATCTTCATTTTGTGCATCGTACAAATAACCAAACATTCACTTTAGGGGAAAATTTAAAGTTTTTTTAAAAATACATTTAGAACTTGTTGACATTTTAAAATTATTAAGGATTAATGTCCAACACAACAAACAAGTCATTCAATGATTCCCAGGTAGTTTGCCAATAACTAAAAATAAATTACACATGAGAACAAGCAGTGGCAAGCCACTAGGCAAAAACAACCCATCTTAAATTCTTCTTTTACATTTAAAAGAAATGACGGAAAGAAGAAATGGCACTTATGTTTTTGAGTTTTTTCATGTTCGTTCTTTTAGTTGCTGGACATTTAAGAAATAGAAATTTGATTTACTAAGAATCCTTCTTCCATAGTTCTAATTCCACCATTACTAATCTTTAAGATTAATTGCATAACATGGGAGATGACATATTTCCATAAAGTAGCCCAAGTCAGTAATTACACATCCTGGTTGTCATGGAATGACCCCAAGTTATGCCCACTGTCCAAATTTGGAAGATAAAATATACGATCACCTTTGTTACACTACTAGGTCAAGTTCTCACTGTCCCAATGACAGCCTTCTTACTCAGGCAATGGGACATGAGAATAGGTGGAAACGGGAATAACGTTTTAAATAGCTGAACCAATGTCTTCACTTTCCACCAGTTCACCTCTCTTTAGCCTGACATGGAAGTTGAAACTACAGTCAGTTAGTATAACATTTGTGGACGTTTCTTCTTGAGATAAAGGTATCCTAATATAGATGTCAGCTCTATTTGACATACAGATGACCAAAGTCTTTATGAAGACCAAAGTCTTTATGATAACCAAAGCAAAGAAGTTGCCTTTAAAATGCTTGACTTGCAAAGAACATGAAAAGATAAATATTACAGGTGACCATACTCTAACTCTATGACACTAAAGAATGAAATTAGCTTCACTAATAAAAATCTTCACTAAAAACAAAGGACTTTAGATTTCATCTATGAAATAGTTAGCAATTTTAAAATGTTCTAGACTGTAGAGAGACTGTGGGCTTTGCAGCTGTGAGGCAAAAGACTTTTCAACAGACAAACTTGTATCCACTTAATAAGCCCACCTATGCTTCTCTGTAACTCAAGGGAAACATCTCCATTTGTATAACAGGGAATTCTATCCTCTCAGAATACATTATTTAAAGACTAAGTGTTTGTCCCCAAGGAAAACAAATTCATTAGCTGGAAGCAAATGAACCAAGCCTTGGTTCTAAAAGAATCTTTTTAATAGAGGTAACACAATAATGATGTTAGAGATTAACTCTGCTTTAGATTATTAACTAAATGCATCTTCATGAATCAATAAACAATATTCTGTCCCAATTTTGAGTGACAAGGTAAATAGTTAAGAAAAGTCATTCAAAATGAACTTTTCAAGGGCTTAGCATATTTCTTCAAATAGGATAACCACCACTTCAAAATGGGATTTTTTTTTTGAGGATGTTTGTTGTGAAGAAAAAATGAAAATTAGGTCTTCTCTTAGGGTAAATAAAAAATGGTTTATGGACTTCTACTTGTTCTTTTATTCATTTCAGATTTGGAAAAGAATGTCTTTCTCAATTATATGCCCAAATGATCCCCCTAGTTTCAACTTCAGTAAATTATTCTCTAACAGCATCATTAAAACTACTCTTGGAGGAAATTAACGGTGTAGGCAGAAGCTGTTACTCCATTCTGTTAACACCTTTAAAAAAAATCACCAGTTAAAAATATACACTCACATACTTCATACTGATAGGTAATTCCCTTTAAAAATGTGTCACAAATGGTATTAAATTCCATATATTTTTAAAGTACCGCCTTTGATCAACCATGTGAAAAAGAAAATCTTTGCCTACATCCAACCTCATTCCTCTACCTTCAACGAATATTACAAGGCACTTCCAATTTTTGCCTACTAGAAGGGAGAAGGCTTTCATAAGCACAAACTACCCTGAATAATGCTAGACTGTCCGAAGTGAGAGGAAAATTACAGTGTTGCTGCAAAGATCCGTATGTTTGCTGAAGCTAGCCTGGAGAAAACTGTCAGGAAAGGCAAGGGGTAAAGAAAGGGAGAGGCAACACGGCAAGAAAGGAGGGGAAAAAAAGATATTCTTGGTCTCTGGTGGGCTAACAAAAGGAATCTGGCCTACTCACTAATAGGAACCTTTAGCTTCACCCACAGTACTGTGGTTCTTGTGACTCTAAATATAGGTTAGTCAAGGTCTTAGTTTTGTAAAATACATGGGTTTTATTAAAATGGATACTGTATTTACTTTATTAGGTAAAATGATAGCTGCATACATAATAAAACATTCCCTCATATTAAAAGACTATTTTATCAGTATTTGTATAATAGTTCAGGTACGTTTTTGGAACTGCCATAGGAAAGCTGGTTTTAATAACATAGGACTGTGTCATGCTGGAATATTATTCACAAAATACATTCAATTTTGTGTGCTATGCACTCATAGGTAGAAATCGATGCCCAGAAAGTTCACGGTTAGAAAAATAAAGCATAAATTTATTGTTGGAGTGCAGAGGCAGGAGACTCCTCAGTAATGAGTTATAAAAGTAAGACTAAGTTTCAATTTCTTTAACTGCTAATATAGAGTTAACCATTGGTATTTTTGAAGGAACAGATTAAAGAAGAAAATGGTGCTAGAAAACTTAAAAATACAAGCCATCTCAGGGCAAACAAGATTCTGTCTAACTGGTCCAGATAGTACTCAAAACACGGGCATGGGGTGGGGTAGGGAGCTGGTTTCTCAGAGTTGTGAGTTCGAGCCCCACGCTGGGTGTAGAGATTACTTAAAAATAAAATCTTAAAAAAAAAACAAAACAGGCATGGGAAGTATTTTATAACATCCATATTCTAAGGTAGGAATATAAAATTGGTGCAGTGAAGAAATAAATGCAGAAATGTAATTATTAAGAGGGTAAAATAATCGTACCAAAAGAAAGGAAATAATCAGGACTTGTTTTAAACAATGATACAACTATAATGTGGATGATATAAATATGGATATGGATTTTGAAATGTTAGTCACCTCAAGGCACTTTTTTAAACATAAATATTTAGACCCTCTTAGGAGAATAGTTATGAATCATACTTCTCACCTAATAATTTTGATAAAGACAAATTCTTGGTGCCATGTATAATATATAAAACTACCTTAAATAGTAAATATCATTATATGGTCCTTTAAAGGATTAAAACAGGAAAGTATGTCTCTTCAAGTAGATCAAGAATAAAAAGTAAACGACCTTCCTTAGGGTAACTTGAAAGAACATAATCAAATATTCATCATTTCCCCAATCAAATGCAAATTTTCAGACATTATGTAAATTAAAACATCTTTAACACTTTCATTAATATTGATAGATTTAAAAAATCAAAACAATTTAGATGATTGTGCCTATAACTTTCATTTTCAACTGCTTGTTTTTGAGGTAAGTGTTGATTTTAACTCCTCTTAATTTTCACAAGTGTTTAGATCCAAACTGAGCAAAAAATTCATTAGCAGTAATCTTCATTTTAATGTCTATTTTAAACTCAAGCATGTTTTGGTGAGCTATGAACTCATTCATGAAAAGAGATGATGGCCCTTGTAACAAAGCATAAACTAATTTGAGCTGTAAATTTAATTACACTAAATTAACAAAATTAAATGAGTTTTCAACAACAGTAACATTACTACCCACCAAGAAGCATGACAAACTAGCTGAGAAATTTTGTTCTGTCTCCAAGAGGCCAACCCAGCCCCTTATTGTTTGTGAATACAATGCTGACAAGACATACATAAAATTTCTTGACAAATTTAATATGCTTCTCCATATTTGCCTCCAATGTTACAAGGTGGCCGAGAGGGTTGGCCAAGTCATGAATAGATTCTCTGCTGTCTCTTACTTACAAAATTTTAAATAATTTTATTTTAGTTTGAAAAATCTTAAGATTATACATATTTTAAGGAAATAAGGAAAAATTTCCTTATTTTCACACCAAATAAGGAAAAATTATCAATCAATTACATTTTTCTTTGAGGCTACAACCAGATCTTCAAGAACTGCTCTGAAAGTAAACTACAACAACTCTTTAGGTGCTAAAATATAATTTAAAGGTACCAAATCATAGAAATCACTGTAACTTTTCTTTTTAGTTTTATTTTTTAAGGGAACACAATTTAACTTATTTATAAGAAATCACTAACGTTTGAAAGAAAGTAATGCTTTTCTTTAGAGAATCTATATTACTCATTAGTCTATTCATTCCAGGAAACTTCACTGGTAACTATATAAAAGAAAATGTCTTTTTTAGCCTCACTAGAAAATTATGAGGATTAAAAAAAAGTATCACCAGATTATTCAAAAGAAATGAGGACACAAAGTAGAAATGTGAAGAACAACAGTACATGATATCAGTGCTCGTTTTTAAAGTTAACTCATAAACACAGAACAAATCTTTTGGGGGTGGCACTCAACAAATTGGTGTTGTGGTATACAAAAGATCACGGTCCAATCTAGCAGTTTTCATGACTGGCAATTTCTATATACAACACAAACCAGCAAGATATTCGTCTTCAAAGAAGTTGCTAACAGCAGTGATGCTTGGGGGCAAAAAATTCATACAATCATCTGAGTGCCTGCTTAGCATCAGGCATAGTTCTAGCCACCAGGCTGGCAGACATGAAAAGCCAGACATGGTCCTTAACCTCGTGAAGCTTGCCTTCTCCTGGGCAAGAAGGACACTAAACAAATAAACAAGCAACCTACAGACAGTTCAAGGGCAATGAGGACAGTAAAACAGAGTCATGTGATAGGGGAAATCTGGGGGGGGGGGGACAGCCACTGTAGAGGGGACCTCTGGGAGAGCCTTTCTGAGGAGATGTTAGTTCAAAACTGAGGTTATTGGGGAATCCACATACTCCTTTAAATAAGGTCTACCTCATGATTAAGGACTACACATTTATAATATAACCTTTCACTTTTCACATTTCCTTTCAAACATTCCAGCAGTTAATTTTTCCCATCCAACTGGCAGATCAGTCTGTCTTAAGCGGGATGGACAGGAGTGGTCTTGGGACATCACCAAAGGACACAACAAAATGCTAACCAGAGGTTACAAAGAAAGGGGGGAGAGGAGGGGGGTACATAATGAATGTGCCTTTGAATTCAAAGGGGATTACTTCTGACAGGGAAAATATTAAGGATTGTGTGAGAAAAACTGGAGTACTGTATCATTACCCAGAAAGATGGAATGTGGAAGATCTTTTTTCTGACTGGCTAACATCCAAAAGGATTTCAAAAAGAATGACAGCAATCTTTTGTGAAGCTAATACCAAAAGGAGGGAGAGAAAATAAGCAGGATTTCAATGTTAGTCTTAGTATCCCTAACCAATTAACACAGGAAGATTAAATAATCTGAATATCCCAATATAATGCTGCTTTCACTTTTATAATGAGAGCAATAAATCAAATAGGCCATACATGTGAGGGACAGAACTAATCTGCAGAATAACCAAATCTATGTTATGTAGTAGCTGATTTTAAAACTATCTCAGATCACAAATCTGAGTAGATAGCCGCGATCACTAAGAATAGCAGTTCCCCAAACAGAATGTACATGATTAGGGAATCATGTCAAAGGAAAGTCCTATGATATTTTAAAAATCAAATTTATGAGCAAAATGGGCTTTCTTACAAAAAACAATTTAGCAGGAATATGAAGATTTACTATGACATGTATGAGACACATCTAACTACAATAGATTATTATAAATGATATCTGTACACAGAAAATGAGGACATTAGGAAGAATATATAAATCAAAAAAAAGTCACATTTTGAAGTTTTTTCCCCCTATATCTAGATATACATGTGGTTTTTTTCTTTCCACAAAGTTGGGCAAGTAAAATACCTGTAGGCTTGCCTAGTGAGTTTTTCATTTAATGTTATATACATACAAATGTTACAATGCTGTCAACTATTCTTTTAGCACTTTTAATAAATCTATAACATTCATCATATGGATAAACTATAACTTATTCAACTATGTTCCTGTTTCACTAATACATTCCCAATATTTTCCTATCAAATGGTTGGCACTGAGAAAAATGTCCTTATACCCTTTAGTGTGAAGCTCCAAAGTGAGGATTTTTGGAATTCCTCAGTCAGAGAATATGCACACTTTGAGGAGTCTTGATACACATTCCCAAACTGATTTTCTAGAAAGAGCAATCCATTTTTACACTCGTGCTGCATCATCTTGACACCAAATACAATTTATTTTTAATCAGTACCATTCTTATTCGTAACAAATGGTAGGTATCTCATTTTTGAAATTTACATTTTTAGGCATAAGTGGCATATTTTTTTATGTTTTTATTTTATTGTTGAGAGAGAGAGAGAGTGCGAAAAGGGGAGGGGCAGAAAGAGAGGGAGACACAGAATCTGAAGCAGGATCCAGGCTCTGAGCTGTCAGCACAGAGCCCGATGTGGGGCTTGAATCCACGGACTATGAGATCGTGGCCTGAGCCAAAGTTTGATGCTTAACCAACTGAGCCACCCAGGCACTCCAAGTGGCATATATTTTCATGTTTGCTGGCCACTAGTAGTTCTAAAAAAAAAAAATCTGTCTCTGACCTTTGAAATAAAGGTGCTATTAGCTTCCTTATTGATATTTAAAATGTTTAATATAATATTAATCTTTTGTCATGTGCCTCGACAGTGACCTAGTTGTCATTCTTTTTTAAATTGTGCTTGTTTTTTTTTACTTTATGCAAGTATATTAATCTATGACAACATGGTAGGTAATTGTTGCTTTTTAAATTTCTGCTCAAAATTTTCTTAATCAGTTACTTTCTACATTTTTCTTTTAGATTGTGTGGGGTTTTATTTTTTCTATTTTTTTAAAGTTTATTTTGAGAGACAGAGAGAGAGCATGAGTGGGAGAAGGGCAGAGAGAGAGGGAGAGAAAGAGTCCCAAGCAGGCTCTGCACTAACAGTGCACTGTTAGTGCAGAGCCTGATGCAGGGCTCAATGCCACAAACCATGAGCTCATGACCTGAGCCACAATCAAGAGTCAGATGTTTAACCAACTGAGCCACCCAGGTGCCCCTCTTTCTAAGTCCATTCAGAGTTAATAGAAAAGTGGAAAGCAAAGGACAAGTTTGAGAGATACTTAAAACTCAACACTACATGGGGTAGCGAGGCAAGGGACAAGATAAGGATGAAGAGGCAGTGAGGGAGTGGGATTCAAATGGAGAAAATGGCTTTCCATGTTGAGTGAATAGCATTTAGAGATTGATTTCTACTTTATGCTTCTCCCTTTTCTTGATTCAAAGTCATGTTTCTTGAAGTCATGTTTCCTTGTTTCAAGTCTTCCCCACTCATTTGCTCACCAGCCCAAATATAACATGGCCCCCATTCCGGCTACCACTCTACATTCATCAACGTCACCAACGTCTTCGGTCACCAATGTCTTCCAGTTACAACCATCAGTCTTTAACTAATTTAAACTCTGGAAGCATTTAATAATGTTGGCCACATACTCTATGGTGAAATTCTCCATACTTTTTTTTTGTAATGGCTTTTTCCTACTCACTTCTTTCTCTCTGGCCACTCCATCTCATACTCCTTCACAGCTTTTTTTCCTCTCTTTCTCTTAAATGTTGATGTACCTGGGGACTTCTTTACAAACTTCCCCTGTGATTATAAAACATGACCTCAGCTATCACCATAAGATGATAAATCAGTAATCTTTTCCTACACCTTAGATTCTCTTCTGAGCTGAAGACATACTTTTTCATCCTCATCTCAAATTCTACAAGTCCAAAATGAATTCATCATCAGCCACAAAAGATATGCTTAAATCTGTTTTCCAATGAAACTGTACCTCCATTCAAAAATCATCCAACCTAGAAAGCAAGCTAAGCCTTATTCTTACCTCCTGTCTGCCTCTGTTACCCACCCATTTCCTTCACTCCTCATGTCTTCATTAGTCAGCAAATGTATCTTTCAAATTCTCCCTCCTTTACCATTCACCTTTCTCTACAACACCACTCTCATGCCCTTGATTTAGAAGACCCTCAAATCTCTCATTTAAATTATTCAAATAGTTTCTTTGTTAATCTCTGTGACTTCCAGCCTCAGCACTCACCATACATCCTCAACACAAGTGCCACAGAGTCTTTTTTTTCTAAATTCAAATGCTTCTAAGCTAATTTCCTGCTTAAAATCCTATTACACCCTTTTACATTAAATAATGAAAATAATTGTGACCATTGTTTTCCTACTACAGAAAGTTCCCAACTTACCATGGTCCAGTTTGCACTTTTTCAACTTTGTGAATGGTGTGAAAGTGATACACATTCAATAGAAACCATCCTTCAAATTTTGAACTCTGATCTTTTTCCAGGCTAGTGGTACAATATTCCTCCTGATACTGGGCAAAGCCACGAGCTACAGCTCCCAGTCGGCCAGGAATCATGAGGGGGAACAACCCATTTACTTACAACCATTCTGGTTTGCATTTGCAGCACAGTACTCAATAAGTTTCATGAGATATTCAATACTTTATTACAAAATCGACTGTGTGTGCGATGATCGAGCCCAACTGCAGACTAATATAAGTGTTCTGAGCATATTTAGGTTAGGTGAGGCTAAGCTAGGATGTTCAGTAGGCAAGGTATATTAAATTTTTGAGTTACAATATTTTCAGCTTACAATGGGTTTATTGGGACATAACCCCATAAAGTTAAGGAAGAGCTGTATTTCCTACTTGCCAGGAAATTGATGAGGTGTGTTTTAAATACATTATATAGGAGAATTGAAATTTATTATCTATGGGAGCTGGCCCTACTCTGTTATCTTTTTCCTCCATGCAAAACAAATTCCTTAGTATTACATATAAGATTCTTTAAGGTCTAAACCCTACCAACATCTTGATTCTTACCTGGTGCTACAGCCTCTATACTACTCTTCAACCATAAACAAACAACTGAAATTACGAAAAAATCAAGTGTTCTTTCCTGCCTCCTTATTCCTTCTGCCTAGAATCACCTTCACTCACAGGGTTATACTCATCTTCCAAGAGTTGGCTCAGCTTACATATGGGTTTGGTGACTAAGTTTTTTATAATCCCACAGTCCTCAGAATATTCCTCTATCCAATCATGTACCATTGAATAACTATCTGTTTAACATCTATTTTTTGCTACTAAATTTATGTCACAAAACAAGAATTCTATTTCTTGAATGAAATGCCCAAATTAAGGCTATGCGCAAAGCACTTAATAAAGTATGGTTGCAAGAATTAATTATCATTCAGGAAGTGGCCAGTAGGGCAGTACATCGGAGTCATATAAAGATGTGAAAAAATAATACTGGAAACACTGGTTTGAGCAGATGAAGATCTTCAGTGCCAACATAAAGATCTTATTTCTATAGCCCAAGAAGACCTATTGGAGGTGTTCAAACAGAAGATGGACAAAATTTGATGTGTGTTAAGAAAACAGTACATAGTAATCTGATAAGATGTGAGAGGCTGAGGGACAGAGATAAATAACAAGACAATTTAAAAGGTCCAGGAAGAGGTGAGGAAAAGTAAGAGTTCATTTTGAGATAAGCCGATTTCCAGAAACTAGGGGATATCCATGTGCTAATGTCCACCTTTTCTCACTGTCGCATGTTAAAAATCCTTACACGTAAACCATTTTATCATACAAATTTCTTATCACTATCAAAACTAGCATGAAGTTGAAATTTTTAGTCTCGTGTTCAAAAGGCAGAGTAAGTCCTGAAGGATTTCAAATTTGAAAGTTGCAAGAACAGCCACGCAAAGGGTTGGGACTGCCCAAGAAAGAACACAGAGAGGACGACTAAAGACGGAGCCTTGGCCACATTTACACTACTAAGCAAAGCAGAAGAAGATGATTGCATGATCAGGGCCAGGAGGAGGACCACCACGTGTAACCTGGATGTAACTACAAACTACAGATAGTGATGTAGCAGACCGGGCAATGATGCATCCTGGAAACATTTAGTCTTTAGTTCATATCTATGGCCATAGAAACTTTGCTGAACACTAAACAGGCTTCCAGGCAAAATTCCATTTTAAAAAGGCCATCCTATATCTGAACACTCTATGTTAAACTGCTTTTCTGACGCTCTGGCTCCATATAAGTAGATTTTAGTACAGAAGTACGCTTCTCCTGATTGTTATCTGTTGTTGGAAAATTTTGCATCATTGGTTAAAAAAAAAATTTAAAAAATTAAGATCATAAAATTTCAGTAAGCTATTCATCAAATCACTACTCTGACAGCTTTCTCTGATAACTCTTACTTTATAACACTGTAATTTTAATTTAACATTTTCCACAATGATAAATGCTCAAGACCATTTAAGACTTTTTCCCTCTTCAGATTGATGTTTTTAAACAGAATGTTAGTAAATTCGGTAGTAATAACAAGTCTATTTAAAAAAAATCCTTCTGTATAATCCTTTGTAACATGAAACAGTAAGAAAAAAATTCCTTTATTCGAAATCATGAAAATTTCCGTTTACACAGTGATTTATGTAAACCCTATAAAAATCCTCTCAAACTATTAGAATATGATTACCTTAAAAATATATGACAGTATGCACGATTTCTGAGTTCTTATTCTAGGAAAAGAGACCGCACAGAAAGGATGGAACAATGGTATGGAAACTTACCATCCTCTCCAATTGGACTCTTTATTGCAGACTTATTGCTTCCATGTGTTAAAAAAAAAAAAAATTCAAACCTTTAAGCCAACCCCAATCCCTAAAATTTTTGGCGCTCTTATTAAGCATTGAGTCCAGAAAAAAAAAAAAAAAACATTTTTTTTATCACAAGCCTATCAGAGTCAAGATTTATTTCATCATGAAGGAAATGTGTTAGAAATTAATAATAAAGGTTGGTTTCTACAAGGCTTAAAGAAATTATACTATTTAAAGCTGCTCAAATATGGTAAATTACTTGGCCTTGATATTTAATTTTGAACATTGCATTCTAGAGCATATAATATAAATTAATTAGAGGAATATTAAAATGGATGAGGTTAACACATTTCTTTTTGCACAGGAGTGATTTCTTTTTTCAACCTGGGGTTACATGAAGCTGAGGAATACAAATATCACATATAATTAATTTCTATAATTCTGTGAAACAATGAAATCTTTGCTCAATCTACACTGTGAAGTCAATGAACTATCTAAACTCTGTTGTCTTTGTGCTTTTCTACAAATCAGGGTGCACAATGGAATGCACACCTCCCTAAAAGCAGCACATCTCCATGTTTCAGTATGTGTCAAATGAAAGAAGGAAAAAGTTCCCTCACCCCCAAAGTGAGAACAGATGGGAATGTAAAATTAGATGGGAAGAGACAGGGAAGCTTTGGATGACGGACCAAGAAATCTTCCCCAGGGGGGGAGCCAAATACACCAGACCTCAGTTTGTTCTGCCTCCCAGTTAACTTCCAAATTAAATCCAATAGGAATGCAAAGCAGTTCTTAGATTTGATGCATCGGTTTTGATTTCTGTAAGCATTCATGTAAATTTCATGAAGAAGCTATTGACAAATATGTTCTAAGAATGTTATGTTTAATCACTTCTGTGAGTTTAACATTATTTCATACTAAGACTGTTAACAATGGATATTTTTTTAATAAAACAATTTTTCTTTATGAAAAAGAGGCAACAGGCATGAACAAACTTAAGATGTGGACAATGAATTCCATGTATGACGGGAGAGCATCTGCCGTAAATTGGAAAGTTATGTAAATAAAGTATGAATACATTTCATATTCATTCTTTTTATATTTCATCTGTAGAACTAAAAAAAAAAATCCTTAATAGTAATGCCAGCAATACTTCCTACACCTAGCAGAAAAAAAAAGTTCTGTTGAGATTCAATTTTATATAGTATGATCTAATTTTTCTATCTAAAAATACCAACTATAAACTTAAAAGAATATTCTATAGTGCTGTACTGCCTTCAACATTTTTTATTTTTAATATGGGTAATAGTTCAAAATTTAAGGGAAACAGAAAATGGTGCTTTCAGATTTGAATGTATTTAAAAACAGTAGTTTTATTGTTAATCATCATTCTCTGAAAATATCATAATATTAAGAGCAATTTTGTATAAGATTAACCATGACCTTTTGAAGAAACTACCAGAGATCTTCCACAAACTAGTGCTTGCAGAGCAGATTTGTGTGTGTGTGTGTGTGTGTGTGTGCTCACTTTCACATAAAATTTACATTCGTTGATACAACAGAGAATAACTCAGTATTTTAATCAATAGTGCTCAAAATTTATAGATCATTCTCATCCATAATTTCAGACTTGTTTTCCAAGACAATGAAAAGTTCTCTGTGTACCATTTCCCCGCTGTCCCAGAAAATTGGCTTTCAATACCTTAACCCTGTTTTATCTTTTTTTTTAACCTTACTTACATTGTAGTTTATACAACAAAAAGAAATATGGAAATATGAATCGTTCCAAGTGGTGAAAGTAAGTGCATGTCACACTTAAATAATTTCAGTTTAAACAATCTAAAGCCCTGGTAACAGGATGTAGGTTTCTTGTAACTACTTGTAACAGAGAACGAGGCCTCCCATAAAAACGATGCTCAAAAGATGTGCTGCATTTAGCTGCACATGTGCATGAAACAATTACTGAAAAGTAGATTTTATCATTCAGATTACTCTAAGCTATATGCAAACCTTATCACCAAAAACAGGAAAAAAAATCTCTCAAGGCATCTTTTTCCCCCTCTCTTATCAATACATAAAAGCCACAGTCGGCAAACATTTGGGGATACTATGTTGATACATTTTATTAAAACTCATTTTCCATACTTTCCGTTTGCGCAAATAAAATGTGACTAAGCAAAAACACCTGTATTTTCAAATTCATCCTCATACTAATAAATCTAAATACTAATTCCCCAAAACATCAAACGCAGACCCCTCTACATCATTGCCTTAATTCGTTTTGTGGTTAGTTGGTTGAATGATTTTAACATGGACAACAGAACATTTTATAATAAATTTAAAACTTCTATCTTCTTCTTGGGATTCAGGGAAACCTTGAATAAAGAATGCATATGCACACACTCAACATTTACTCCAGACTCCGGTCCTATCTCCAGATCTTCCACTGTCTTTTTAAACTGGGTAAGTCAAATGCACTCTGGATGATAAATACGAGTGTGTAAAAGGGATAGGGTCAGATTAGGTCACAATTTCTCAGACTATAGACTGCAGACACCTATGGGCATATTCGTGGGAGTCTGAGAGGCTTACGAGGTATCTTGTTTTGTTGTCTTCATGTTATGATATAAATATGATTATATTTTGCATAATCTCATTCACAACTTTTACCACCAATTATTATCAAGTAATTTCAGGATCTGGTTTTAACATAGTGGTAATGATCTTGTTAGTGTTATCTTTTGTAATGACTTTGTTTAACTTGTGATACAATGGTCCTCAAACCGAAATTCACAAATGTATTCTTGAGAACTGACATTTTTCTGGGAACTCAAGTCCACATATTATTCAAGACTGATAGACACTAAATTAGGTGATCTTTCTAATTTCTTTCCAGTCTGAAAAATATGTTACACTCTTACTGCAGCTTACTAATAATTTATGGAGATCAAGCTTAAGCACACTTAGAGAAAGCGAACTTCACAAGAGGAGTTATGATTTCTAATTCTATGTTGTACTTGTTTTCTTTTTATATTTAAAAATGAAATTTTTGAGATAACTATGGCATTCAGTGAGCAAAATGAATAACACTATTACATCAAGCTTCTATTAGCAAGTCACAATCATTTCAAATGATTTAGTGGACTACATATTGACTAGGAATCAGAAAATTCCAGTTTCTTTTTCCAGTTCTGCCTCTGACTTGAAATAGCACCTGGGTGTTAGAGTGATTTGTTCTTGCACCCCCATTTTTTTTTTTACAAAGTTAGTACATTATGTTACTCAATGAATAAAATGTACAATAAATACCAGGCACTCATGTTATATAATGATAAGTAGTATGCTTCAAATTTTAATTTATATAATAAATAAAAAATCAAATCTGCAAACTTAAATATTTGCTTTTCTTAATTCTGTTAGTGACAATACATAATGTATAAAAATAGCAGTATAATTTTTTACTATAAATTATAAATTATGTTGATCTAGTTTTATAAACATTTATGTTTAAATTTGCTTCATCTAATTTTAAAGAGTTTACAATGTCGTGAATTTGCACTTAAAAATAATTTATTGGCAGGAATCATGGTTTACTGGTTAAAAGCTTAACTTACAATAACTTATCATTATTCATATATCATAACTTTATATCAAAATTTTAAACCATATACACTTAAAGGAATTCTCAACTTACATGTATCTTATTAACAGAATCATTTTAACACCAGTAAAGAGAAGTAAAATGTTTGCAAACTGCAAAGATATTCTGAATATAAAAAGCATATACTTTATATTTAAAATAGTTATTTAATTTTTAATTTAAAAAACTCAGAAAAATGAAACTCATTTAAATCATCTTATTCCTATCTATGAGATAAATGCAAACAAATGTTTTAAAGAAAAACCCTCCATAAAGCAGTATATGGGAAAATCTGCTTCAGTTTAACTGAACATTTTTTTTAAAAATGAAGGCTTTAAACCATTTCTAAAGTGTGGCTAATAGCATAACATAATATGATTATTAATTAAACTAATTAAATTAATTCTTGATTTTTGAAATTATTTATTGAATTTATATTATTGCCTTTTGACATATTCCTTTCTTTGTAAGGTGAAGGCTGTGAAAATCTAAGATCAATATATTGCATTAAAAGCTTAAGTTGTATCAAAAGAGAAATATCACATTCAGATTTAAAAGTTTTCATCTCCTGTTATCCTAGCAGACATGACTTACAATTGTTTCATAAACTCACTGCAAACTTTCTTCTTCCTATAAAAATGTTCAGCTTTTATTACTTCAAGATTTCTTTTCTAGAAGATGTAATTATACCATTAACTAACTAAAGGACAGTGGAGTGAAACGGAAAACGTGCATTTCCAAAAAGTGCATATATCGTGATAAGTAACTTTTTTCTTGGAATTGGCAAGTACCATTGCACAAATGTTAAAATCAGTGCCAAGAAGTGACTCTACCTGAACCGTAGAGCTGATCTCCGATGCAAAGCCGCCTGTCAAGGGAGCCTCGTGACTGATTAGCAGTCGCCCTGTTTTGATCACAGACTGGAAAAGAAAAGGGAAATCTGATGTTGAAGAGAATACATATTTTCAGTATACGATGGCAGTTTTGATTAAGGAATAAAAACAACTGATTTCAATCCAATAAATAATTAAAAATTAGTAATACAATTTTATGCCAAGGAAGTTAAAACTCTCACTGGACAGTCATTTGGTACTTGCACTGTTACAAAATTTTTCAATATAGTTTTTAATTCTACTACCAAAGAAAAATGAGATTTGTAATTTGTCATTAAAAATGCATTCCATTTAAAATACTTCTGTGTTACAAACATAATTACTTCGTTTCACATTGTCATCTCAAAATCATTTTTTTCTTCCTATTGCTTTAAGAATAAAAGTGATTTTTCTGGTTCATTTTGGGGTATATTTGCATATAAATAAACAGCCTTTGGAAATATTATTTTGTGGAGAAGGAAAACACAAAACTAGCATGTAAAAGCTGCAATGCAGGAAAAGCTCAAGCTCCTAGATATTTAAGGGGACTGAACAGGAAGCAATCCCTACAGAAGAAAAAGGGTTATAACCATCTCTGTTCCTGTGCATTAAAATCTGGTTAACGACCACAACTCTATTTTAACATAGGAAGTGTTACAAACAATAAAGATATATTCTCAATACTGGCTCACTGTGGTTGTTCACACAGCATGATATACTCTGTACAACAATAAATCAAAAAGAATTGCTATGATATCACAGCAGGATGCCAGCTGTGTTGGAAGGTAAAAAATACTAAAATCAACAGCAAGTTACTGCTTAAAATATGTTGAATAATTAACATGTTACCAAAGAAAAGGAGTAATTTCTCCTCTACGTGTCTAATAATTTGATATCACCTTCCTTAAACTCTACATTAATATTTTATGAATATGAAATAAGACCTTCCAAGCAAAAATATGCATATAAACTATTTCCTTCATTCTAAGCAATTAGAGTTTAAAATCTTAAAAGTATGCAGCCATTTCAGTCAACAGATGTTAAACCCCAAGATATGGCCAGTAGCCATGATAAAAATAAGTTATTGTATCTATTGAGTAAATAGTGACTTAAGAACATAAAATTTTATGGACACCTTAATAAATACCATCCCCACCCCCAAAGAAATGCTAACCTTGGTATACTGGTACTTGAATTTTATGACTATGATTAATTATGCCATTTAAGAAAGTCACAAATTTCAATGCACCTGGTTAGGAATATACAGAGACAAAAACAGTCCACAATCATGAAAAAGCAAATGTGTTCTCAAAGTACTCTTTAAAAGAAGTCCTGGTCTAGAGGGCTACCAATGAGTAAAAACAGATTTGACAACTAAACCTTTCTTATCGCTCTGAAACTATCTGCCAATGCGTAAGTGTCCACGCATGACCTCGCTAAAATCCATCCCAGCTAGAGGATGCATCTCAAATCTCCAGGAGGCAGAAATGAGACACTTCTGTAAAAATGCTACTGTTACCTTAGACCTCCACACAACAGAATTGGTGTTTTTTATTTGAGCGGAGTCTTATGCAAGATCAAATGACAGCCTTCAGAATGGTCCCTAGCGGCCAATAAGCAACCAGGGCAGACAGCCTGGCTTCCTAAAGCCTGTAGAATGTAGCAGGGAAACTAAGCACAGTCATAGCGAGAACAAAAATCTCCAAGTCCAGAGACCTCCTGAGTGTCCTTCAGCAGGAGAAAGGCTAGATAAACCAATCTATAGCAAGACAGATGGGTATTATACAGCCATGAAAAAGACTGAGGCCATGGAAAGAGGCCTATTGTGAATCAATTGGTAAAATCAGCAAATTGCAGAGCAATATAATCTCATTTTTACAGAAGACAAAAAACAAACAAACAAACAAACAAAAAACCCAACTACCACAGCAGTGGTTTTATTGGGGACACCAATAAAACCAGCTGTATGTGCTGAATCAACATGTGTAAACAGTCTGGAGGGATTCATTCCAAACTACCAAAATTTGTTCCTCCTAAGAAGTGACAGTGAAGGAACTGTTGGGAAAAGGCTTTTACCTTTTACTTTATATAAAAGGTATTTTTTATATTATTGAAAGTACTCTCAATTAGTCATAAATAAAGGTAAAGCACTTGAATTAATGGTAAAGGCAACAAGTACATGTTATGTTATAGTCAAAATCTCAAAAAACCTAACAATGTGTTTGTTTTGTTTTGTTTCTAATGGTATTTTAGGAGTAGCTTCACATATAAGGAAACCCTAAGGTCCCAAACTCCAGCAGCAAATAGGCACACTAAAAACACAGGGATTCAGCCTTCCCTTGTCAGTCTCTGTGTGATTTGCTCCATGTCAGGATTATATCTAACTGACCTCCTGACCCACAAACTGTTGGATCCTAGACAACATGGTAAATCAGATATTAGTGCTATTAGTATAGAAGGAGACATCAACACCTCCGTATGTGTGTTATGTACATGTGTGCTCTTAGATAAAGAGTTATGCTGGCAGTTTTGGAAGAAATTCTAGAAATTTCTAAAATACCAAGAGCAAAAGGGTAGACACAACAAAAAGTAATAACACCGTGAGTTTATGGAAATTATTATGGTATACAAACCAGAGGGAGACAGTGTGGCAAGAGGAGAAGAGACAGATTTAATGATAATCATAAACAACTCGTTGTCCCGCAAGTTGCTATGTGCTAGGCTGTGAGCTGAGCATTTTAGATTGATTATTTAATTTAATTTGGAAAGCACCTAAGTTTCATTTTTGCTTCCTAAAATCAACTCTGACATCTGAAAAGCATTAATATGTGTAAAATAAAATCAGAATCAAAATTCTGAAAACTGCCAAAATTTAGAAGTCACATTGATATTTTCAAAGTCGTATCATCGAAGAATTAGCATATATCATTAAAGATTAGTCTATAAATACAGTTCAATAATTTTGTAAGATGTCATTAAATTCAACTTGGTATGTTCTTTTTTATCTTTTGCAGTTTTAATTTACTAGAATTTCTGATGATTGGTTTTTTCTATACTTTTGGAAATTATTAATACTTTGCTAATACTATGATAGGATCATCACAAATCTAGAAAATTGAAGACAGTATTACTCTATTCTTTGTGATTCAATTAGATATTCTAGTTAAATTACATATTTTTTGTCAACTTTAACAGGCACTTAATTTTCATACATTTAAGCACAATGCTACACAACTGCCAAGTCATACTGCTAGCCAAATTTAGCATTTTGATGTATTTAGTAAAAACTAATATGGTGCCTTTCAACGGGGATAGCTGTTAACCTTTTACAAATAACTATAGCTATAAATACTAACAATACTTTAAAATTCAGTTTTAAAGAAATTTTACAAATTTAGTTTCAAGTTTTCTTCTGAGATAAACCTATTTCACCACTTGAAAAAAAATTTAAGAGAGTTTAAACAACTTTTCAGTATGAAAAGCTGAACCTATCAGAGCCAGGAAAGATCATGTAAGGCTGGATTTTCCAGTATCTGCTTCTTTAACTTTCTGCCACTAAGACGTGCTCCGGGATTCTGGCCTCAGGCAGATGGAGCACCAGTGAATTAGAAGCAACAAATGGCATCAGGGAAAGCTGAGCCAATTAAAGACTAGGACTGTGAATAACGGTTCTCTGTATCCCCTACCACTCAACAAAAGGGGTTTGTTCCCTAGAAGGGGTCCAGAAGATTTGTCAAGAAAACTTTAAAAGCATTTCTGAAAGGCTAGGAGTAAAACAGCCTGTGGCTGCTAAGCCTGTTAGCACTGGTCGGCCCTGGATATCTCTCACGGAGTGTCATTGTCTCACTATTTCAGTCAGCCATCCCCTCCCCCAGGGCCCCTGTGGCAGCCTATCACAAGAGGAGTTATCAAAATTTCAATACCAAACACACAGCAACGTTGCCTACAACAGACAGATCAAAACACCTCTGTTCTGATGGAACCCTGGCAATGTCTGTTCCTGGTCTGACTGCTCCATGCTGTGTTCCTGTTGTCCACCTTCTACCCAGACGTCATTACGAATGGCTATCACTTCAAGTTCTCTATGTGGGATACCTAGTACAATGCTCAGTAGATGGCAGACACTTGAGAAGAGTTAATTAGTTACAAACCTATTATAAAATAATCTCATTATATTAGGTATGTCCTCCTGTGATTTACTGAAGCTATTGCTTTCGTAGCCAGCTCCATTTTTAAGATAGGGCACATCCCACAATTTAACTATGAAATAGTAGACTCCAAACTGAGGACATTTTAATGTAGAAATGACAATAAAAGATCTGGAGTAACAGCAGGATTGCTTAGTTATACTCCGTTAAAATGACTACACAGATTTTGGCTGCCCAAACATTGGACATATGTTTTAGTGAATGTAGCCTTTAAAGATTTTAACACAATCCAACCAGGAAAACTGTTAAGCTGTCATTCCAGGAGAAAATGATACAGACAAGTGAACCATTAAGCTTGCATATGCCTGAACGTGTAACACTGATATTCAAAAAGCAAAATATATATTTTATTTCTTTCTCAAACTCCATAGCAAGACTTTCTCCTACAGAGCATTTCAACCTACCCAGCACAAAATTCAGCAGCCTATTCTGACTGCTGATAAGATAAAGTAAGAAAGTAATACTTTGGGTAGGCAATTTACAGCCCTTTTATACATTTTTTTAAATCTGAATATAAAGCTAACGAAAAGCAAAAGAAACACCATAGCTGGCCCGTACCATTTCCTTTTGAAATCAAATGTTTATAAACACATATAAGCAGAAATAATAGTAAAATCACACACCTGTGTTTCATTAATCAAGAATATATTCATCAATATTTAAACAATCTAGAATCATTAAGAACATGATTTAAATTAGCTTCAAATATCATTGCAAATGAATTATGTTTTTTTGGAAATGTTTTCTTGTTTAGTAGCCAAATGCATCTGAAATGTTAGCCAGAAAAACCTCACAATTAATCACAGGCTAGAAAACGTATTATAATATGCCCAATAACAATTATTAATCAGCATGATCTTTACGCACAGACCGTGGACTGATATTCCACTGGAGAAATACCAACGCTGAAAGAGAAAGAACAGTCATGAACTCCAAAGAAAGTTCGGAAAAGTCCATTTTGGCAAAGATATTAGTGGTGGGGTTACAAATATTTTGTTATTGTAGGAAAGTGGAGTAAATGGAGAAAAACTAAATCCTCAGGGCTTTATCGGACCCATGTGGAAAAAAGTAGGTAAGGGAGCAAGCAGAGCACAGAGAACTGAGTAAAATCAATAGAAAAAGGATGAACAAATAATACTAACAAAGGCATGAAATGTCTGGGAAATTTTCAGACATCCTCACTGTTTCATTCTTGCCTGAATTAATCAGAACTCAAATATTGAAGAGTCTAGGACAAACTACTTTTGCAAAAATTAAAAGTGGACATCTTTCTGAAGTTATTTCAAACCATGTCAGATAAACATGTTTCTATCAACCAAACTTACCATTCCGGCTTGTTTCCTTAGAGTCCCTCTAGGCTCAGGTCATGTAAGACCATCACTATTCTGTGAATCTGACCCATGCTTTCCAGCCTCTGACTTCCTTCCCCATATTGGCAGGCATTTTATCCCTCCCTCAAGACCCATCTCACACAATACCTCCTCCCTGGTCCCCTTTTTCATATCATATTATATACATTCTAGCAACCATTTCCTAATAGAACTTGAAGTAGCTGACAATGGAAGGATATTCTATGAAACATAAAACTGGGATACAGGGCAAGGGACAAGTACTAGTGTCAAGGCAACACCATTGCTATCTCTCCCTTAGGAATACTAGTATTACCTTGTAGGACAGCCCTATGTACCTCTGTCTCATTAGCCCTTCCAACTGCACTCAAAATCACAAATTTGAAGATAAGAACTGTTTATATCTACTGCAGAACATAGCATATGACAAATATGCATTAAACTGAACAAATTATGTTCATGTTATTATTTGAAGACAAATGTATACATTATTAAAACAGACAGTTTGAAAACATGTTTAAGCATCTTTTTATTTCTTTGTTTTAGAGGGTATTCTTTTTCTTGGAGAGTTAGGTGGGGGTATCTGTACTCTCTCTTCCAGAAGACTCTAATTCATTCAAAAGCACAAAATTCAGAAGGTATCAAGTATTATGTACCTAACTATGATACCTAATATATGCTTGTGGGTGAGGACTCAATAAATGTTGTAATGTTGACTTGAAAAAAAAAAAAAAGCAGCATACAGACACAGTGATTTAAATGAATCATTAAGCCTCCAATACTCTGATGCCTCTAAGCTTTTAGGATAGACTGAATAGAGCTATAAAATGCATTAAAAGAGAAGTCCTTTTAAATGCATGCTTGTAGCAAAAACACGAACAGAACATTTCCTTTCCCTGGTACTGAACATAAATTTCCTTTTTCTATTGATAAAAGGTCATGTCGCCATGATGATAAAGGTATTGTACTGGATGGGTGGACATTTATTAAATATGCAGTTAAGCCATGAGTAAATGTAAATAAATGTGTCTTGAAAGATTTTTTTTCATTTTCTCCATGAGTTTGAGCATCATGCAAAACACAACCATCCGTAAGTATCAACATGGTTTTGTACCTAAACAATTTTTCAATAACCAAAGTAGCCACTTCTCAAGTTTTTCCCTTATGTTCATTTTATCATGGCCGTATCATTTTTCAGCAGGATTTAGAATACTTCTATAAACTCAAAACCCATCTCCCCTGAAATTCCTATGCATTTCTTTTCAGGAAAAGAAGTTAAAATATGTCATTTGGATATGAATATTATTGACTTCCATGTTGTAGCATTTTAGAAAACTGTTAACAAGAACTATTGCAAAGCTGAGCTATACTTTTGGAAATGCAGTCAGGGTATTATCTTCTGCATCTTCTAGCCTTAAAACCATGTTGAGTTCTAGGAGACTTTTTCTTTGGAGATTACAGCAACAGAAGCATTCAGAAATACCGCATCTAAAATTTTGCTGTAATAAATGAAGAAGTGGGAGTACAATAGCTCCTACACACTACTTGGCAAATCTAGAACCTGATCCAACAGGGAACATTACTGGTGGTAATAATCCAATACATTTACTATTAATTCAAAGTAGTTTACCTCCACTCAAGTTGATAATTCACAGATAACTCATGTTTAGCATCTAGGTTATTTATGATTACGGGCTGACTGAGAATTCCCACCTTGAGGCTGAATAATATTCCATTGTATGTAGGTACCACATTTTCTATAACCATTCATCTCTCAGACATGTGAATTACTTCCATACTTTGGCCATTGTGAAAATGCCACTATGAACATGGGTGTAGAAATATCTATTCAAGTCACTGCCTTCACTTCTTTTAGGTATATACCCAGAAGTGGAATTGCTGATCACATGGTAATACTATGTTTAACTTTTCAAGGAATAGCCATACCAGTTTCCAAGGCATATGCACTATTTTACATTCCTACCACCAATGAATAGGGGTTTCAATTTCTGTATATTCTCACATTTGTTATTTTATTTGTGGTTTGTTTTATAGCAGTCATCCTAATAGATATATGATGGTATCTCACTGTGGTTTTGATTTCTATTTCCCTGATGATTAGTGATGCTTCATCACTAATAATACTTTAATCTTTTTCTTTTTAAGTTTTTGACCAAGTTGTTTGATTTTTGTTGTTGATGCAAACATTAAAAATGTTTAATGCATCAAATTTATAAATCAGTCCCTTTGGGGACTGGAAATAAAATCTCTTCATAATATAATATTCCAAATATAAAAATATATAATCAAACTCAACTGTTTATCAAGCCCCCTTTCTTGGAAAACCATGCATCTGGTTTCCTCACTATCATCTATTCTGAAATAGACACAAAAACATTTTTTCCTAGGATCACTAATGCCACATAGATCCTTTCCCAGATTGATTATCTGAAATGGCTTTCCTCTCCTGAAAAAAACTTCAAAGGTAAATCAGCTAATTAGAATCATGAAGATAACTTATACATAATAACAGCACCTGTAGTCCACTGCCTCAAAAAAACAATGGAGTCTAGTTACATAATAGAGAATCTTCTGAGCTTCCTGTCTTTGTTCCCTACTCTGCCAGCAATTAGAAGATAAAACAATGTCAACTAAGAAAGTCTGGAACATTGGTACCAACCAGAAAAATCACCATCATCTTTTTATATGTTTCCCATTTAATTCACCAATTAGTTTTTAATGTTGTACCAATTCCAAAGGTCACTGGTTCATGTCAAAAACAATTTATTGAGCTGCTCACATGAGCCAATACTAGGGAAACAAAGATGAGTTAACCCAGGTCCCAAAGGACTGTAATATGGGTTGCCACAATGTCCTAGGACAAAGCATACTTAAGAAAGAAAGAAATGAAAGAATACTGGAATTAAAAATCATGTTCTATTTGTTAAAAACAATTTTTTTTAGAATTTTAAATTTCAACTCCTAAGATCTTTTCTAAAATAACACTGAAAAACTGCATTTTTCTCTTCTTAAAACAAACCACAATTACTAATATTCTCTCCTTTTCTATTCATAAGTCTCCACTTGGCAAATTTTTCTCAAGTGTTGACAACAGAGGGAAATACTATGTCTGGCCATCATAAGAGTTCTACAGGGTAGAAACTGATATCATCCCCTGTGCTCCCAGCATACCATGAATAATAAGAAAGTGACCCTAACCCAAACCAGCACTATCCGCCAGCTACATTTTACACTGCTGGTTTAAGCATGTGTCAAGGGTACAATTTTCCCTGAAGCCAGCTGGTTGTCTACCAAGGTAATACTTCTCTAAGGAATGATCAGAAGTATAAACACTGCTACAATTCTGCATCACCATGGATAAATTCTTTTATTTTCTAAAACCTGGTCCAATTCTGTTGAAGTAAATGGGTTTTTAGTCCATTACGAAACAAAAATCATGTGTAGTTCATAATACATGGGCAGGGCTTAAAATCTTTTGGGTCTTTTTTATGACTCAAAAGAGTAGTATAGTAAAAGTTACATGTATAGTTTTGAGTATATATTACAAAGATAGCACACAGAAAAATAAAGTATATAAATTTTATACTTTCATTAAAACCAAGATGATGGGGAGAAACTATTTATATGACAGGTAGAGTCAGGAAAAGAATCCATCTAGCAGAAACAGTAATATTTGTCAGCAAAACACTCATTGATTTGATGGAGACGGCGAGGGGCACAGAGGTACACATATCTCGAGGTAAGAATTATAGTATCAAAATTCATTGCTAATGAAATACTAGTGAGAAGTTATATGCGGTATAATAGTTTTCCAGAAATATAACTCAAAATTGAAAAATCAATTATTTCTAGATTTGAACTTCTTTTTCCCAGGGAAAACACTCTGAAATTTTCTTTCCTTATAAACCACAAACATATTAACAATCCATTCCTGTTTGATGCACAATTCCCTGTTCTGCAACTTTTTTATTGGCTAGGACTAATAAAACAGAGTAAGATAACTGTGGCCATTATACCACAAAAAGTGAGATATACCTATTGCTGATAAATGATAAAGTCATTTTTTTGAGGGGTGATCCAGGAAGATTTTGTGCCTGTTGACTTACTATATCATAAGTTGTTCATTTTACTATACCTTTTATGAATATTATTAAGAGAATATATCATTACTAACCAATGAAAATGTTCCACTACTCTAATAATTTTAAAAAATAAATTAAAAAATAAGAATGAAATAGCACCTCATCCATTAAAAGTCACAAAATAATTTAAATTTGAATTCTGGTTACAGTAAAATCTCACATTGCCTGTGCAATGTAAACTGGCATAAATCTTTTGAGAAACATTTTGGGAATCTATCAAAGCTACTAATGTTCAGACTCCTAGAATAAGCAATCTCAGTTCTAAGATTTACTCTCAGAAAAGAATCCCCAAAGTATAAAATACTGGACTTCTGTTTTAAAATAATCATGTGCAGGGACACCTAGGTGGCTCAGCCAGTTAAACATCCAACTCTTGATTTCAGCTTAGGTCATGATCTCGCGGTTCATGATTTCAAGTCCTACATCGGGCTCTGCATTGAGAGTACTGGGCCTGCTTGGGATTCTCTCTCTCCCTCCCTGTCTTCCTCTCTCCCACTCATGTTGTCTCTGTCTCTCTCAAAATAAATAAATAAACTTTAAATGAATAAATAAATAAAAAAAACCATGCGCATGTATTTGGTCAAAAAAAATTTTTTAAAACAGTGCTAAGAAACACTGTTTTAGAAACACGGTCTCACACGAAAGACTCCAATACCATATTTGGTTCATGAGTAAACTGTTTAAAGGGCATCTGCCCAGCAGATGGGCACCTGGGTGGCTCAGACAGTTAAGCGTCGGACTTCAGCTCAGGTCATGATCTCACAACTTGTGGGTCCAAGCCCCATGTCAGATGCTGCTGACAGCTCAGAGCCTGGAGCCTGCTTCAGATTCTGTCTCTATCTCTCTCTGTCCCTCCCCCTCTTGCATTGCTTCCCTCTCTCTCTCTCTCTCTCTCTCTTTCAAAAATGAATAAACATTAAAGAAATTTTGTTAGTAAAAAAAAAATGCGGGGGCCAAGCAGGGGCTCAGTTAGTTAAGCATCTGACTCTTGATTTTGGCTCAGGTCATGATCTCACTGTTCATGGGACTGAGACCCACATGGGGCTCTGTGCTCATAGCACAGAGCCTGCTTGGGATTCTCTCTCTCTCTCTCTCTCTCTCTCTCTCTCTCAAAATAAATAAACATTTTTTAAAAAAGGGCAAAGCACTTTTGAAATACTAAAGTTAAATGCCTTCCAAAGCTACCGTACATTGTGTACTGTCTAAAACCAAGGGCTTCCATAATAATTTTGTTTCATCTTCAGCCTCCTGAGGTTACAGCCTCTAATTGAGAGTGGCAGAGAAGCAGGCAGAGAAAAGCTGGCAGGCCAGGAGCAGAGCTTACCTGGAAGCAGAGCTCCTATCCTGGTGTTCAGGCTGAGAGCTGCATGGCCTATCTTTTGGCCTGGCAATTCGAGAAAGGGATTCCCCCAGCAAACAGACAGGGCAGAATCAAAGTGTACCCCACACTCTGGCCATTGGCAAATGAGTCTGGACAAAATGATATCACCCTGTTCAAAGATGAGTAAAGGAAGCAAAACGAAGAATAAACCACAGAGCCTACTGAAAAAAAAAATGCTGGAAAGTACCGTGATCATTCAAAGAAAAAGCATGTCTCTGAAAATGATCTACTCAAGAGCCAGAAGAAAGTGTTAAGCAACCACTGTGCACTGTCAAGAGAATACAAGTTCTAGTCTCCAAGAGACAGAAATAAAAATTCTAAGGAGATTGTATGGTTGGGTGAAGGATATAGTTGACACTCGAAACTCTCACATGGGAACTAAAACCACAATAATAAAACTAAAATTCACAGTGGTGACAGAGCTGGGTATCTTCCCCTGCTGCCCTCCATGAGCCCGGCACGGCACCCCACATTCAGTGGACTTCAAAACCGTATTCTGCATAAATAAGAATAGATTAATCAGACCCCACCCAAGTGTGAAAAACTACAGGAGCAAGAAACACACACACAGGAAGACAAGATGAGTAATGAGGGGTCTTTTCCTTCCCTGACTATAGCATGGCAGTGAGCAGTCTTTCCCTGGCTTCTCTCCACCTCCTTGGACGTTGCTGGAGAGGCACAGACAGGACTTCCTCCCCCTGTCCTTCCATTTTCCTTTTCCCAAAGTCTACCGGGGACCTGCTATTGCCCAGCGTGGGCCAAGGCCAAGAGGAGCAAGGAGCAGGAGCAAGGATGTTCTTCCTCCCAGTCTAATGGTAACTTCAGGATACAGCAGTCAGACGCTGCCTTCAAATAGCTCTCTTTTAGGAAGAGACACAAAACCAACATCTCAGGACCCTGGGGAGTAATGTGAACACCGAGGCAATAGCAAGTGGTGGGGAGTGTGGACAACCAGAGAACAGAGTCTCCAACTTAGGTGGTCAGACTTTTTGTTTTTAATACTGTGAAATCCAAGCAAAATATGCCTCCAGCCCAGATCTGCCTAAGAGTTGCAACCTATACTTTAATGAAACATCTTTCTGGCAAAATATACTTTTTTTTTTTTCAAATGTCAGGATGCACTTTCTGCCATGTTATCTTTACCCACAAAATTATACACTGAATTAGGCAACCTTCCATTCTGGCCTTACCAAACATTCTGCGGATATTTAGCAGGATAAACATCCATTCTGTTGAACGTTACATTTAACAGAGCAGATCCAGTGTTTCAAAAGAAAGACATTTGAGCCATTTCTTCACCACGTGTTTCTAAAACCCAGAAAAACAATAAGCTATCCAAGATAACATGTAGCTTTAAGTTTTCGGTAGTCCTGCTGTATGATCCAAAATGACATCATAAGTGGACAATTACAGCTTTTGGAATTTTAAATGTGCAGGAAAAAACAAGTAGCCTACAGCTCTGAAACTCTTCCCTGCAATGCGCTCAATAACACAGTGTCCTACATGGCCTGACCTCGAGAACTGCAATGTGTTTGTAAGCAAGGGAAGGACTGAAATTCAATTTGCCCATTATTGTTAGTCCTTCATAGATTACAACTTTTTTCTCCTATTAAAAATATAATTTTCTAGGAAATTTTATTTTTATAAAAGGGAATCTATAAAATTCTTTGTTACCCCCACCTACCACCACCAGCACCAGTTTTTGCAAGTGTAAATTGCTAATTTGGGCCATCAATATTGGACCTGGGCCAGGCCAACAGCAGTGAGAGTAATGTCCAGAGTTGGTATGCCTGCCTTAGCTACAAGGAACAGATAATAACAAGGAGGCACAGATGCTAGGGCCAACATTTTCAAGCAGAGGAAGAGAATGAAGGTGGTACCATGAAAATAATCAGGTTTATATCAGGACCCACACAGAAAAGGTGCTGGAAAATCCAAAGATCAAATGATGAGGATGGGACCATAAGGTTCTCCTCATACTCATGATGTGGGCTCAGGACGATGGGTAATTACCACCTGACCACCACCACTACCATCCTCCCAAAGGTCACCAACCCCCCTACCTAGTACATTTTTGGTTCAAAATGCTCAAAAATAAAAGCGTTTTGTCCTTCACTAATCATAAATTCATTTCTGGTAAGTATAAAAATGGACGTTCTTGAATCTATAATACATTTCCCCTTTAGTTCTAAAGGTGATTAATGTTATAATTATTTCCAGTAAATTAAGGGAAACATACCAGGGTTTTGTTATTCTTTTGAGTTCTAAAAAAACTTACAAGAAATCACTCATAAATCTCTTCTTAAAGAAAAATAATCATTTTTTCACATCTATTATTTAAAAAATGCATGACCTGGAAAATACGTGTGCTTGTGTTTCTATGCACACCTTTTTTCACACTTTTTTATCTATATTGTTTGAAGTTCATATATTTTAAACGACTGCTTCAAATGAAACCAGGAAACTTCTGTGAGCATGGAATATTAACATAACCTTTAATGTGATTGCTCCCCTGTCCCACCCTCCTTCAAAGGAGGGTGTCACTTTACACCAGGACAGCCAACCATAATTCTGAAATCAGACCAGGGCTGGTTCTGCATGGTCGGCACTGAAACCATAATATTGTAGCTGGCCTGGGCCAGCAAGCTACCCTGCTCACCGAACAAGGCAGTAGAAGGGAAGGGTGGCTGGGGAACACCATTTGATACATAAATCTGCAAATTCTCAATAAGCTACAGCCACTTAGAGCCAGTAACCCATCTGAGAAATGTCAAAGACCAGTTCTTTGAATAACATTAAGTGCTGGGATCAGTAAATACTAATAAATCTGAGAAATGTCAAAGACCAGTTCTTTGAATAACATTAAGTGGTGGAATTAAGGAAATACTAATAAATATATCTACACTATCTTCAATATTGAACTGTTTTGGCGATTTTTTTAAATCATGAGATAAGTCGTCAACCAGAAGACAAGGTCATGGAGCTGGCATTTATCTTCAAATAACCATCTTTCTGTAAAAAGCTCTAAAGAGAAGTCAAATTTGCAAACAGTGGTCCCTAGCATACATTCCCATCTTCTAAAATACATATTTAGTTTTGAAATAGAGAAAACATAACCAGTGCAGGGCACATAGGTGGGGTGAAGGGGTATAGAAAGAACTCAGATTAAAACAAAACCTAGATTCTCATTACCAGCTATGTGGCTTAAGGTAAGTAAGATAATTTCTCTGAGCCCAGGTTTTCACCTATAAAATGGATATCGTTTTGCCTACTTCCAAGGTTGCTGTGAGAACCACTAATTCCATACATGGCATGCCTGGCACAAAGAAAGTACTCACTTAAATGAGTGGTAATAGCTGCTTGCCTTTATTATCATCATGATCATCATCATCACCAAATTATATGAACTTAAAGATTGGGCAATTGGTCCTAAAAGGAAGGATGGCCCTAGCAAATATCAGCTATACAAATTTGGGGGGTTACATAGATTGTTGTGCCTAAACAAAATTGAACTTCATATGAATCGTGTGATTCCTAAGATAATATCTGGGCTCTAACAGACTGCAAGCCCTCGCTGAGTGCAGAGTCAGCAGTGAACAACGGTGGGCCTGAGGGGACACAGGAGGTAGACATCAGAGAGAGAGAGAGAGAGGAGAGAGAGAGAGAGAGAGAGCTTTCCCAGGGCCCACAATCTAAGCTAGTACACCACAAACTGCACTCACAGAGTGTCCCATGTTTCTCAGCTTGAATAATGTTCAGATAAACCCCATTTAAGAGAAAAATCTTCAAAATTAATTCATGAACTTATTCTGATACTTAAATGTGCATAAAATAAAAAAACTCCTTATGCATATAGCTCTTATGCAACCATACAGCAAAGAAATTTCAAAGAACATATTTTTAAAAAAGCAATAAAATTTATACCAATATTAATTTAATGGCACCTCATGAATCTTGGTCCCTAAAGGATAGCCAAAACGAGGAGGTTATGACAGAACTATTTATATTGCTTTACCTACTTTGTTTTCATGTACACAGTGTATTAAGCATAGTCTTTATGCTCAAGAGGCCAAGAGAGAAAGGTTCCCAGAACATGGACAGGATTCGACCTAAGAGAAGTTAAAGAATGGTCCATTAATACGGGCATTCTCCATTGCTAGTGTCCTGACCATAGGATGCCACCCCTTAGGACATCTTATAGCAATACCCTTATATTGAGGGGAAAAAAAAACACATTAAATGAAGTAAACCATAATTAAAGCATAGTAACATCCACTCTAACTCCAACTCGGGAGAAAGTTCTAGGGAGGAGTTTGAGAGAGAATTACAACCAAAGAGTTAGAACTTGAAGGTGAAGAATATGGTTTATGCTTTCATGTGTTAATTTGAGTTTCAGGGATAGAATGTAACAGTGCTGCTCAACGGTTGCCCTGTTAACTCCTGTCATCATGGAATAAATATTGACACCACCCCCACACTGCCTATTCTCACAGGATCACTGCTTAGGAGTTAACCAGGAATCTTGGGCTGAGAAAAGGCAGATTCTCACCCCCCTGGTACTTGGGAGTGGCTCACAGCCATCTTCCACCCCAATACATCAAACCTGCCAGAAGAGCAAAGTAGAAAAGGGTTGACATGCAGGAAAGGTGGGAAAGAGAGGGTCAGTAATCGTTGTTTGCTGCTTCAGAATTTTTTATTCCACACAGAACTACAGGCTAGTGGTAAAAAAAATGTTTACAAGGCTGACTTTTTTTTTTAAGTTTATTTTTGAGAGAGAGAGAGAGAGAATGCACACAAGTGGAGGAGGGACAGGGAGAGAGAGGGACAGAAGACCCAAAGTGGGCTCTGTGCTGACAGCAGAAAGCCAGATGTGGGGCTCAAATTCACGAACCCTGAGAATATGACCTGAGCCAAAGTCAGACGCTCAACTGAGTCACCAGGCACTCCAAGTTTGACTCTTTTTAAGGAAAGAAAGTTTTGCTGAAGATTTTCTCTGATATCCTTCTAAACAAAGAAGGAAGTGTCTTAATCCATTACTATGTCCCTTATTTGTAATCAGTGTTCTACTGGTTTTCTATGAGTTAGATAAACAAGTACCCAAGTCCCTTCAAGCTCCAAAAGCCCCTGAAATATGAATCCTTAGCTCAGTTTGGTGACCTTTTCTCCCTGATACCTACACTACAAAAAGCTGACTAGGTGCTGGTGAGAACAACCTGCCACTGATCTCTGACTGCTTTTGGACGTTCAGGCAGAAACGATGCCTCATTCGTTTCTCCATTTAATTTTGTTTCAGTCAAGTAAGGAAAAGGAAACAGTCTGTGAACAAATTAATGTAGAAGACATATTATAGAGACAGAACAGTAAGTGGAAAATTTAGGACACCTAATAGGAAATATTTAAAGGCAGAATTGAAATTCTTAGAATGTATATTACTGTTAAACATAATTCCCTGATTTACAGGGTTTATCATAAAAACAGGAAAAAAATATATCAGTTGCCTGACACAAGATATTTGTATTATATATCTTATATACATACATATATGTACATTGCATTGTATGTATATGTGTGCATATGTATGTATGTATTTTGGGGGTAATGTATGTGGAGGTGTGCAGACAGAGATATTAAAGAGGAAGTAGGAATTTTTTTTTAAGTAGTCAATCAGCCAAACGTAAGAATATAAGCCTCATACAGGAAGTCTTTTTCTTTCTTTAAAAAAAAATTTTTTTTTAATGTTTATTTATTTTTGAGAGAAAGAGAGAGACAGAGCATGAGTGAGGGAGGGGCAGAAAGAGGAGACACAGAATCCGAAGCAGGCTCCAGGCTCTGAGCTGTCAGCAGAGAGCCCAGTGTGGGGCTCAAACTCATGAGCTGTGAGATTATGACCTGAACCAAAGTCAGACACCCAACCAACTGAGCCACCCAGGCGTCCCAGACTTTTTCTTTTTTTTTTTTTTTATGACTGGGCCTTGGTGCCTCAGTACACAAGAGCTACTCAAAACACTTAGTTGTCAAAGGGCTAAGCATTATTTTTTTTCCCTTTTTCAAAGTAGTCTCATATATAACAAGGAAACTATAACTCTAATGGGAAAATTTATTTTTCCAAATTTATCATTTATTCTCCAGCTTCACTGAGGTATAACTGACATATAATACTGTGTAAGTTTAAGGTGTGTGATGATTTGATGTATATGTTGCAAAATGACTACCACAATAAGGTTAGCTAACACATTCATCACCTCATGGTTATAATGTGTGTGTGTGTGTGTGTGTGTGTGTGTGTGTGGTGAAAATGTTTCACACTCTTAGAAACTTTCAAGTATACAATACAGTATTGTTAACTGTCATCAGTGCGCTGCTCACAACATCCCCAGAACTTATTAATCTTACAACTTGAAGTTTGTACCCTTTACCTTTACTCTTTTCCCCTGCCTCCTACACCCACCTCTGCCTCTGGCTACCATCAATCTAGTCTGTTTCTATGAGTTGGGTTTTTTTTGTTTTTTTGTTTTTTTTTAGATTCTACATACAAGTGAGGCCATATAGTATTTGTCTTTCTCTGTGTGAAATTATTTTTAATAATGTAGGTATTCACATTTGTAAGCAACTGGAGAAACCATAAAATTGTACAAGGAACCACTAGATTTTAACGTAAAATCACCTACCATAAATATGCAAATTTGAAAACATCCTCTCCTGTTACCCAATAATTGTGTAATTAGAAATCTCTGTTTTGAACAATATTGTTGTCAAAAAAAAGTATACTATGAGACACTACATTTATCATGGCTAAACACTATTAACAATTATATCTCCTGCTTGAAACTCTAAGCTAACAGATGTCCATCACTGTTTTTAATTTTAAAAGTATGACTTAAGTCTAAAATAAAGAGCTACCTGATTTCTCCAACACAGAGAAAAGTGCTATATAGTTGAACCTAGGAAGAACTACCATGAAACTGTTTTCTTTCTAAATAAAAAGCTAAACTATAAAAAATATTACAAAAATTGGCAATTTTGTGAATTTAAATAGAGGTTTACTTAAACAACTTTACATATATACATATACACATGCATACATATAGGTATATAGACCTACTTACATATACATACACACATATATATAAATGTGACATAAAAGAAGTTAAATAATGTGAATCATTTTTGCCAACTTTGAATTTGGTTGACTTAAGCTTACTATTTGCTGCTATGTGATGACCCAAAGGGAAATTAATCGTTTCTCGGAGACAACTTTCAGCCTTTACGAGTGTGAGATAATAGAAAATACATTTGGTTTCTGCTCCCAGTTCCTTGCACAGAGATCTAAAACCTTATTATCGTGTAATGTGCAAAACTACTGCTTTCCCCATATTTAGTTTCTCTCTACTGCACACTCTAATGTCAGGATCTTTAGTGATGAACTATCTCTGGTGATCTGAATTTTGTCCTTTCATTTTTTGTAAATCAAAGTATTTGAGAAATTCATACCAAAACAGTTTTTAAATACAGAAAAAGAGAGGCCACTATCAATGGGAAGAAAGAAATGAATTGTGAAAAATCCTTCATGGAAGATTTGTTTTTGGCAAACTGTAGAAGGATGGGTACTTTTAATAGATTTTGAGAAAAATAATAATTACGATGTTATAATTCTCACAAAGAATTATATAGGACACATCTCTTTTCCATATTTCAGTTAATGTAGGTGCAATGTACAGTCAGGAAAGCTAATAAGGTACAAAACCAATAAAAATATAACTTGGGCTCTGCCTTAAAGAGTTTAAAATCTAGAAAATCATTGAATGTATATTTTAAAGTATATAGAGGGGCGCCTGGGTGGTTCAGTTGGTTAAGTGTCTGGCTTCGATTCAGGTCATGATCTTACAGTTTGTGGGTTTGAGTCCCGTGTCAGACTCTGGGCTGACAACTCAGAACCTGGACCCTGCTTCAAATTCTGTGTCTCCCTCTCTCTCTCTGCCCCTCCCCCCACTCACACCCCTGTCTCTCTCTCTCTCTCTCAAAAGTACATAAACATTAAAAAATAATAATAAAGGGACACCTGGATGGTTCAGCCGGTTAAGCATATGACTTCAGCTCAGGTCATGATCTTGCAGTTCATGAGTTTGAGCCCCGTATCGGGCTCCGTGCTGACAGCTCAGAGCCTGGAGCCTGCTTTGGATTCTGTGTCTTCCTCCTCTCTGTCCCTCCCCTGCTCATGCTCTCTCTCTCTCAAAAATAAACATTAGAAAATTTAAAAAAAAATAAAGTATATAGATAAAACATATACAACCTGTAGTGTTAATACAATCAGATTCATTTTTTAGCAAATAATGTTTTGCTTCAAAACACCAAAACCAAAAGCACAATTAATATACTGTATATTGGCAAATTTGACAATAAATTATATTTATAAAAATACCAATATGTTATTCTAGTCATAAATACTTAATGCACTTTTGGAATTGTTTTGTAATTAGCTTTAAAATTTGCTTATGGAAAATAAAAAGATCACTCACATTCTTTCCAATCATACTTCATAATACAGAATTTGGAGAGAAAAATAAATTCTAAAAAAGAATTTGATTAAAAACCATGACATGTAACAAAAAAATTAGGTTCACTAAAAGAGACATGGATAGGATTAGGACAAAATAGTTACAGATATAATGTACCAATAATATTTTAGGATACTAAGAAATCAAAGGAGAAAATTTTAGTTTCTTAGATTTACTTATAAACAGAGAAAAGTTTCTATAGCCCATCCTTTATGATCCTAAATGCACACTGCATAAAAGCCTAAATCAAACAAACATGAACAGTGATACACCTTAATTATTTTATAATAACAGAAGGATCATTATTATTTCAACAGAGAAATGACTACTTATGAAACATTGCCTAAAGATAACTTAATTCAAGTTCTGAAGATATTTTAAAAGCATATTTCAATTTCAACAATATTTAAGTTTTAGACCTTGATAAGAATTAATAACCTATAAAAGCTAAAATTTACTATTTTCTCCTTTAGGATTAAAAACAAGTTATGGCTAAAATCTTTCACTGGGCACCTGTGTGGCTCAGTTGTTAAGCATCTGACTTTGGCTCAGGTCATGATCTCACAGTTCGTGAGTTTGAGTCCCACACTGGGTGAGCTTGAGTCCCACTTCAGGTGCGTACAAGCCCTGCTTTGGATGAGCCCCACTTCTTTCCCTCTCTTGCTCTCTCTCTCCTGCTCTCTCTCTCCTTCTGCCCCTCCTGGGATTCTCTCTCTCTCTCTCTCTCTCTGCCCCTTGCTCACTTGCGCCCTCTCTCTCTCAAAAAAAAATCTTTCACCAATGTTCATTATGAAAACTACATAATATTCAGAAAAACATTATATATACAACCATGAGTTTTGGACCAAAGATACCCTAAGATTAGTACATTAAAAAGGATACATTATTCTTATGCATGATAAAGTGATATGGGATAACATGACATGTTACAATTTTCCCTACCACCCATGCACACTTTCCTGGAGGTGAGTTTTATTTTGAAATTTCATCCCCTTTCTGTAAGATGACATGTTGAAGGTGCCATCAACCAAAGCACTTGACATTCTCTTGAGCAAGGAATGGACACAGAGCCTAAAGGTAAGGCTAATAAACTCTCCTGAAAGCTGACATATGAATAAATAGCATGTTTGCACAAGGGTCAAAATCTCATTGGCTCCCCATGACCCAAAGTGACACTTGAAAAGACCATCCACTACTTCTTGCAACTTTCTTTCATCTCCAGATGTGCTGAGTATCCTGTTCTTCTAAGATACTTCTCAGCCATCTTAAGTCTTAGCATTCGTTAAAATTTAACATCTGCATGGCACCCTGGGTTTAGAGGGCTAGACTGCTCACAGACTGGAAGTAATGGCCTCAGGAACCACCCAGCCTTAGACTAAGGGATCCATATCTATTCCCAATAGATCAATATCTATAACCCACTCTATGCACATCAGTGTGCTTTGGCATGGCTCCAAGAGGCTTGGTTCTTCTGATTGTACTCAAACTGCAAACTATAAGATATTCTTCCAAATAGACCGCTCCTTTGCTTAACTAAGCCTGAGTAAGTCTCTGTAGCTTGCAATTAAAACACTGATGTAGATATCTGGAAGAAATTGATGGAGATGATGGTGATGATGATCATGAACAAGATGCTGATAGGACGAAGAGGTGAGGAAAGAAAAGGAAAAAGGAAGAGAAGGAAAGTCTACACTGTAAGAGACTTTGCAAAGAGGCACATCTAAATGGCTTTGCTTTAACGGTGTGATGGCAGATTTTAATTGTTTAATTATATTTTTTAATACTTAATATTTATCTGTTTTAGTGTCTTTTAATATCTTAGATTTTGGGGCACCTGGGTGGCTCAGTCGGTTGAGCATCCAACTTCGGCTCAGGTCATGATCTCACGGTCTGTGGGTTCGAGCCCCGCGTCGGGCTCTGTGCTGACAGCTCAGAGCCTGGAGCCTGCTTCAGATTCTGTCTTCCTCTCTCTCTCTGCCCCTCCCCTGCTCACTGTCTGTCTCTCAAAATAAAATAAAGACATAAAAAAAAAAGTTGAAAAATGGAGAAGAAATACCATATTCTTTAAAAAAAAATCTTAGATTTAAATAAAATTAATGTTTGCAAAACTTGCAATGTTGAGAATGATTTAGATTTAAATGGTTGTAAATATTAAACATTATATTTTCACAGAGAAGTAACTATCTGTGATGGTAGCCATATATCACCCTAGTTTTGTGCAAAGTAGATAGCTCTATTTGATGCTTTTAAAAACAATTTACAATTTTTCTCAGTTTCTGTTCAGAAAATTTAAGTTCAGAAAATTTGCCAAAATAATCCATAACTAATAACCTTGTCAAAATGTGGTTTTACAACGGAGATGCCAGTGAGTGGAGAATTAAGGTACTTTCCTAATTCTATAACCATGTTTAGTTCAGAACACAGTCTTATTCATCAAATGCTAATGACAAAATAATCTGAATGATCTCAGCAGTAACACTGTTTGGATTTGAACTTCTCCAGAAACCGCTCAATTTGTCACTTCATTTAATATACACAAAAATAAATCCCAGTGTTGTCTGAAGGAAATTTTGGGAATTTTAGTGTAAAATGCAACTTTATCACTGGCTTTAGACTTGAGCCGCTTTGACCAACCTCTAGCCCTGCAGCTCACTCATTGTGTGAACACAGGCAAGGGTCTCAACCTTAGCCTCAGTTTCTTCATCTATAAAATGGATGGAGCAGTAGTGCCAACCTACTGCCTACCTAGGAGCACTGTTGGGATGTTTAAATGAAATAATGGACAGAAAGCTCTTACCAGAATGCCTAGCACCACAGGAAGTATTCCGTTAGCTGTTGTTAGAGCATAAAAGTGACTTTTTGTTCTGTGTCAGTTCTTATTCTCTTTATTTACAGTTGTTTTCAAATATTTTTAAGATAAAGTCCCCACTGACTTTTATGCAGCAGCAGCACAGCCCCCTAAATTAATAACTCAGTCAAAAATCTGTACACAGCTTATGATGAAAGTATTTTTGTGAGTTTGATTGGAATTTTAATAATTTAACTCCCTTATTATGATGCAGGAATCAACCATCTGTTGATGTTCACTGCTACAAACACTATGAAAACAAACAGATATATGTAAAAGAAGATGGTCTTTAAGACATTACAAGTAGTTTTCCATGAGAATAGAGAGTATGAGTGATACTTGAACACTGAGGCCTTGGGTGAAAGCTGTTTTCTCAAAATTGTACATAATCTCCTTGGTTTACACAATAAACATATGGCCGAAGGAGAAAAATCTAAACAGAAAAAGGATGCGTGATTTGCCCCTCCCCTCCCCCAGAGCAACAGAATGCTGGGAAACTAGGAGCATTTGGTTACAAATATTGTCTTCATAGAATTTTGCCTTTGTCATGGGTCCCTGTGACACGCTGAGTACTCTAGAGGCATTTTTAAAAAGTTTATACTGTCCTCTCACCTGGCACGGGACTCCTTAAGACATAATTCAGTTATAAAATATCAATTCAGCAATGTACTCTATTCATGCATTCTTACCAAAAAAATGATAGGATTGTTTGCGAGAGACTTCACAATTGCGGTGGCTATTCAAACCTAGATGAGTCAGGCTTAAATGAGTCAACAGACACATTTCTAACAAAAGGACTGAGATTTTTAATAGTAATATAAAATTGAATTTCAGAGCTTAGAAAATGAAGAGATCAGGGGCGCCTGGGTGGCTCAGTCGGTGAAGTGTCTGACTTCAGCTCAGGTCATGATCTCCCAGTCTGTGGTTGGAGCCCCACATAAGGCACTGTGCTAACATCTCGGAGCCTGGAGCCTGCTTCGGAGTCTGTGTCTCCCTCTCTCTCTGCCCCTCCCTTGCTTGCTCTCTCTCTCTCTCTCTCTCAAAAATAAATAAACATTTAAAAAATTAAAAAAAAAAAGAAAATGAAGAGATCAATCATTTCTGTGTATTGTTTTGAATATAAGGAATCCAGGGTACACAAAGTTAAATGGCTTAACCAAGGACCCTACCTCCTTAGTGAAGCCAAAACAAGAATTCTAATCTTCAACAACCTGGCAACAATTCTTAAGCAGTTATCACACAATTCCTGAGCAAATAAACAATCTATAGCATTTAAACCATAAAAATCACTATGCACTTTTACACAATGATCACATTAAATCCTGACAATGTGAGTGGACTTTACAGAGGAGGAGAGTCAGGACCAGAGAGGTGAATCAACTTGACCAAAACACAGCAGGCCAGTAAGCAAGCTTGGGTAAACACGCTTTATTCACTGTACCACAGAGACTCTCATGAGAGGGGACTCATAGTCACCATACTATATTTACTCCACTTTTCCTATATTGCATAACACCAAATAACCCCAAACCTAATTCTGCCTTCAATGATAAAATATAGTTGCTGGTTCTAAAGTGGCCTAGTCATTCCAATCAGATGACAGAAGTGCACAGAAAAGGCCCGTGCCTCCCTCAGCTGTCCAGATACCATTCTTCTTAATCCCAGGAGAAAAAACAGTACAAAGACCTCCAAGCTCTGGTATTCTCTCCCTTCTCCCCATGCCCTCCCATTTCTATTAATCAAGGCTGGGATCAGATTTTGAGAACATAAGTATGGATGCCTCTGAGTGTGGGCTGAATACACATGACAAAGGCTCGAATCCATCTTCTTTATTCCTCCATTTGGTAGAATGAAATTAAGATTGGCGTTGGAAGTCTAATAGCCACAGTCTTCTGAGGCACAGAAAATGTGCAGTAGGCACAGACAGGAAGACATGCTGGAAGAACTGTGAGCAGAGGTGATGCACCACAGTCTGTACTCCCAGCCTTGGCTTTCCCCAGTTAAGGGCCAAGGACACTAGGCTGTGAGGGGGCCAGAGGTCAGGGAAGAAACAGAGCCAACCAAATATTCTCACAGGCTGCTCCCCAGGCCACTCTGCACCACTGTGAACTGTAAGAGGGAGAAAGTGTGGGAGGTAAAGAAAAGAAAGTGAGCAAAGAGAACAAAATCCCTGTCCTCAAGAATTTGCACTCTAATAGAATAACTAATAGCATCCTTTCAGAACAGCATATACACAGGCCAATGCTGGCCACTGACGTATCTTATAAATTGGTCTATTAACTTGGGTACTAATTCAAAGAGGACTGTTTCAAGCTGCAAGTTAATTCAGCCACTATGGCAGGTAACTTATTAAGTTGCTTTCTTACATCCTTTTTCTTTATGAACTATAAGACACCATGCATTAAAAATTATTAAGTACTAGCTCTCATGTTTTAAATTTTTTACATTCAAATTATTATAACAAAGTTCATATTTTCTTCACGTGAACCCCACCATCCTACCTCCAACCCCAAGAGTACTTTCAGGTAACTCTTTTGGATGGTCTGCCTTAAAACATTTGGCACATAATTCCTGTGAAATGGCTGTGTCATAACCACGAGTGAGGTCATTCTTTGGAGTGTGGCTTCCCTTTCATTTACATATGATTCACACAGAGAAAAACAAGATTTGATTTGAACTTAGCAGCTATCTGTGCTTTTATGTGCAGTACATGATTTAAGGAAAAACTATAAAATTACTTAATAGATCTTCCAAGATAAGTAACCTGCTTCCTAAATAGGGATCAGGATAATTGCAGAAACAAATGTACTTTTCAGCTGTTTTGGAACAGAAAAGCTAATGTAGCTCTTCCAAACATGCTTTATATAAACTTAAGAGAAGAACTTGCTCAGGTGGCTTTATCTAGCCCATGAGACATGGAGCAATGTCTGCAGACAGTTTGGGTTGTCACAGCTGGGAGCAAGAAGGGTAGGGAATGAAATGCTATTACCATCGAAGCTTGAGTCCAGGTTTGTCATTGATTGTCAAAAGTGTAATTTCCAGAAAGCCCATCAATGACACTCAGCATGTAGATACCTCAACATCACCATAGCTATTTTGAGGAGGGGTCTTCCCCCACCAGGATATCTGTTTACAGAAGAATAACCATAGCAAGTCTGGTAGTTATTCTACATGGAATTCATCTCCCTTGTCTTCCATTCACTCCCTTGGCTTCAGTCTGCCAATTGGGAGTCTGAGCCTCTCCTAGTCAACCTTTCACCATACCCCAAATGAACAGCAATCTCTCACTACTCCCCAACTCTGCCCACACCCCTCCTCCACTTCACCTCTGTGTTCCCAGCCCTGGTGAATGGCACCCCTACTGACCGCTTCTCAAGTGGGAAGCCTAGACACCCAGGGCTCATCCCTCTCCCGGGTACCTCACTATACTTTGCACATAACTGGCACTCAATCTGAATGTTGAATTCGAATCAACCTTTTTTTTTTTTTTAAACCAATGTATAAGTGATAAGCTCAAAGATGACTAGAGAAAAAAGTAAAACTATGCAGCAGGGAATGTAGTTCACACTTGGAAACATTTCCCATGTTCAAACAACAGGAAGAATCACAGACCCAAAGAGAATCAAAGAAGTCCCAGGATATGGTCTAAAGAATGGAAAAGATGCTGAGATAACAGATGATACTGACCATCCAGGGTGCTGATTTTAAGCTTACTTCCTCTAAAAAATCAAGCTTTCCAGGCATGAATACCTCAAAGCAATGAAACAAAAGAAAAGTATATGAAGGAGAAAGAGTACAGCAGGAGAGCTAGTAAAAATTTAAAAATAACGACCTAACACTTGCATAGAGTTGATGCTTGCAATGTTCACATATATTATCTCATTTTATTCTTTGAAAGGCTCTAAACAAGCAGGTCCTCAATCATTCTGAATGTTAAGTAGCAGAAAACAACAACAGCAGACTGATACAGCCAGGGTCAAGTGGTCCTCATCATCACACAGACTTCCACTAACACAGCCATGAGCGGCAATTCACAATCGTGGTTATCCAAGGAGCTGCTATTTCAGGAACTGAACAGGGGTCACTTCAAGAATCACTTCTATTCATTTTACATCTCTAATAATAGAATTTGGTCGGCTGCTGACATCCTTCATTGAGTTTCCAAAAGTACAGACAATATGCCTTATTGTCATAAGTGAGTCATTCTGTTTGAGAGATAAGATTCTGGAAGGTTTAAATAAATTGTAAAGACATCCATGTGAATCAGAGAGGAGTCAGAATTTAAATTTTGACCAACAGTTTCCCCTCAACATCTAACATTAGCTCACCTGTAACACATCTCTGACAAACTAACAATTCTGTTTATAAATATGTATGAAAATCAGCCTGACTCATCACAAAGTTAAGGGTATAAATGATTAAGGACTCATCTCCCATGACATAACAATGCAGGTCTAGGCAATAAGATTTAACAGGATCATATTTTTGAAATGTGACCTGATTTGTTTTTCATTCTTTCTGATTTTGTTGCTGTACCCATAAAGATGAGTCACCTTCAGCTTTGGGGGACAAGCAGATACAGCCAAGAACAAAGACTTTGTTGTTCAGATCTAACTTTTCCAAATAGAATTTTAAAAACGAGATCAGCAGAAACAATTGTCATGAAACCCACACTCTGTATTGCAAGAACTTGAGAGAGACGTGTCCCAAAAGCATTTGACTTGGAACACCTAGGATTGAGAGTTCATATGAAATTTACTCACAGAGTATTACAATAGCACAACATGGTATTAGAGCAGTTTTCGTGGCTCTAGGAAAACAGACAAAAATCTGATTGGCTGGTAGAAAGAGGTAAGGACCAAGGTGTCTAACTGGAGTTTAGACAATGTCTAGGTCCTTGAAGGTGTGTATATGCAAGTGAATGCCTATAGGGGGATAAACACAAGATGGAGTGGTAAGATGATAAAAAAAAAAAAAAATCAGATAGACTGAGAAGGGTATCCATAAACATTAGGGGCTTGTGCCCAGCTTCCTATCTAAACACCTCTGGAAGAACCATTTTGATGGGTCCTCCAAGTCAATGTTGGGTAGATACTATAGAGCATCAATGGTGGCAGAATGGGAATAAGGGCTCTGTGCTTCCCTATGGTCCTGGCTCCAGTGGGATGTCAAAGAAATCCAAAAACATTCCCATGGCCCCTTCAAGGGAGGTCTGGCAGAGCTTTTGATGCAGCAATGGCAGATGGGGTGGGGATACTGAGCATGGAGAACTATGGGGCCAGCCAATGAATCAGCAAGCAGTCACCATGGTTTTAGCTCACCTAAAAGAAAAAAAAAATCAACCATAGATAGGGAAAACATGAAGTCAAAGGCAAAGTCCTATCAGGATGAGACACATGAGAAAGGCCAGGGAGGCCCAGGGGACAAATGAATTGGATGGACATGTTCCTTCTTCCAAGGCTTTCCCTACACTGAGACTATCTGGAGTGCTGAGGAGTGGATGAGGGTGGGAGCAGAGGAAGAACCACAGAATGGGAACAGCTCTAAGAATGACTATGAGTTTTGCATTACATCTTGCACTTGACTAAGTTTTTACTCCCAAGGGCTTAAGAGAGGTTAACTTAAAGTAGCCATATTACAAGTTTGCTCATTACCAGCAGAAAAGGAGTTTCCAGAGCTAAACTGAGTTCGGTTACAGAGAAATAGCGTCACATTTCTGCACACCCACAAATATATAAATTTGATATCACTTACCAGTTTGAAGTTTTCACAGGTGAGAGAATCACAAATTATTAGATCAAGATTATCTTAAAGTATGATCCCCCCATGTTGAGCTTAAAATGCCTTCCTTTTTCTCTTTTAACAAGAAAATACTCATCTCTCTTCTAAATCATTAGAACTCAAAGAGTGGAAGGAAAGGGCACTGCCATGCAGGTGCGGCTCATTCTCTGTGGCATCCTTCTAATCTAGCCCTGAAGTCAATACTTGGTCTAATAGTACAGAGAAATGCACTTGGGAATAATCATTTGCTATTCCAATTATCCCAAAGCTCTTAGTTAGACTCAGCTTGACCTTGTCACTGATAGTCCAAATGAAAGAAATTTTGAAACTTAAAATGATCTCCATCATGCCTTTACCAAGTACCTAAATAATGATCAGATGCAGAGGTGAACCCAATAAGGAAAGAAGCTCCAAGAGCTACAAATGAATGTGTCCCAGCCTCTGGCTTCATCTACTTTTTCTTTCCTGGCCTTGTGGGGGAGATTTTTTTTCCTTTCCTATAGAAAACCCTTCTTGAATTCTACTTAAAAAAAAAAAAAAACTATCCCCCTAAGATTGTTATTTGTTCTAGGCCTGTGTCCCCACTGCAATCTTCCGATAAACATTTTCTTGGCATTATCAGAAAATACAAAAATTTGTTGGGTGGCTTACCTGTCTCTCCCAGGAAGACAATGTGAACCTCTTTAAATCCCCAGTCTCTTAATTCAGTTGACTTTCTGTGCCAAAGTGGTGAGCACAGTTCTAAGTACTTTACTTACATTAAAATTCAGTTCATCCTCAAAATAATAACAGTGGATAAAGACAACTATTATCATTTCCATTTCAGAGACGAGGAAACAGATGCACAGAGAGGCAAATAACAGAACTGTGGATCAAACTCAGGCTGCCTGGCTCCAGAGTAGATCCTCAATAAAAGTTTGTTAAATTGAACCCCAGCTGGAAAACCTAGGATTCAGAAAGCCGAAGTTCCCTCCTTCTAGATACAGTCTTTGGTCAGCACATTTTAAACCAATAGTCCATGAGAATCCAATTAAAGAAACACTGCATCTTATATTTAAATAATTTGTCTGTTGTATTACAGATGTCTTTCTTCCACAGCCATACTCCTTCACTTTTTCCAAGATATCATTATTTTCTTGAGTCAAAAATCATAATAATATAATGACTTTTGTCAGCTTCCACAAGGCTACCTTTTGGGGAGAGAAAAAACTAATTCTTTCCATGAGCTGTTAAAAGACATTATCTGTTACTACTATAGTAGACACACACATACATAAAGTACAAACCACACAAACAAACCGCCTGTAACCCATTTACCCCTCAGAACAAAGACAATTTTGTTCTCTATTTAGATAATAACAATGAAATAAAAATATTTATGACTAATTCTTTTAATGGTAATTTTAACTGTTATTTCTTTTTATAATTATGTTGGGACTCCTTCAGGATTTGATCTATGAGCAATCCATTTTAGAATCTCTGTGGGATAATACCTCAAAAGGAAGCTTAACTTCCTAACATGTTTCTGAAACCACTCATTGCCTAGCTGTTACTTCTACTATAACACATGCCTTTAGTTACACTATTTTATGGTTCAAGACATATACCTACACACACAATAATCTCAAAACTCTGCCCTTTCCTCTCCATGCCTCTCCAAGCCTCCACTTCTGTCTGTCATCAAACACCTCAGCCTTCCTCAAATATCAAAACTTAACATGTGTTTTCCAGTTACAGTTTCCTCAACATAAAAACCCAGTAGCTTCTGTTATTTTATAGGTTCATATTTATAGAACTAGTCATCATGAAATAGTGTACTTTTTCATACACATTTTGAATACATTTAGAACACGTAACTTCTCACTGTCATAGTTTACTAAAGGAAAAGTTCTTCATCCTTATGTAAATTTATTAAAATAGGCAAATATAAATATATCCTTCATAATTCTAAGTCCCTGCCCTAACACTGAGACGCATTTAAGTATGATTTTTAAAAACATAGACATTAGGGAATTTTACATACTAATTTTTAGCTGTTGTCAAACAATGATTAACTGAATGTGGTTTTATCCAGACCTGAATTTAAAATGTTCTTTCTACCCTCAATCTTCCTACATCAGATATGTACTGATTCAGCTACTATCACCTCATCACAGACGACAGTTTGTCATGACCCAATGCGCTCCCCACTCCTTACCCTTTCCCTGATTGAGAAATTCCTACCTTTGGGATTATGCCCACTGACATTTCAGCCATTATGCTGGTGCTAAAGAGTAAAACATGATAGTTTGCCTGGGGACGAGCTGCCTTAGTATTATTCTCCTAATATCCCTGTATTTCCAGTTGGGTCTCAGTGCAAGGTCATGCTCCCTTTTGTCTCTTTTTAGCTAAATTTTACCCTGTTGTCCAATCTTTTAGTGACTATATCCTGTCCAATTAAGTCTATGTATGACTGGGATGTGGCACTAGAGCTCTGATGTTCCATGTCTGAGCCCTTTCTGCTTAACCCAACCAAGGGAAGGAAGCCTTTTCCTGATGAAGACATGCCAATCTCTACCACCTGCCAAAATGTTCTCTACTCTGACCCCCATCTGAATACTCAGATCTACCTTTACCTCTGCTTGACTTGGGTATCTGGAAATTTACCCAAAATGGCACACTCTACCTGTTCTCTTCCATTTATCATGAGATCCCATTACCGGTAGACTCTCAGATTCTTCAGCTGTACCATTACTATACACTAGGAGTATAGGACATGTTACTCGGTACCCCTTAGCCTAGTTAACAATCATACTCCTCTCCCATAATCGTTCCTTTGGAATAAGTAGCCATGTTTTGTAGCCCCTGGTGATGAGAAGAGTAACCAATACTGTATTATCCAAAGTGAAAAGGGGGATATTATTAATAATTGTTCTGGACAACAATTACGCTGGGCAAACTGGGATGTGGAGTCATCCTACAAAGGATCGAACCAATGGTGAACGCTTGACCAAAACAAACAAAAACCAAAACCAGCCAATTTGTGGCCTGGCTAGGAACCTGTAACCTGGGAGGCCGATTAAAAAGATAACTGGGCCAATATCACAGTCTGCAATTTAAATTAAGATTGACAGGAATATTGCCAGCTGGTTGCAGGTACTAGTGTTGAAAGGCTGGATCAGAGCTGAAGAAGTCAGGATGATCAAGAAGCTGATTAATCAAGACCCACCTGATAAAGAACCCAAACATAACTGGATTTTCAGTTCCTGTAACTGGACTTGCCTAGATTTCCATTTGGTCCACACAATGCTTTCCAGATTTCTACTGAGCTAGTGGTCATAAATTCTAGTTCTTACAGTCAAAGTTAGTTAACTAAAATACAGTCCTCCTGTGAATCTTCACCTATCCCTCTTCAACACTTCCTCTTATGCATCCAAACTCATTTAATAGGATCATCATTTGATTATTATCATGTTCACAAGGATTTTTCTTCACTCACACCTTCACTTTCCTTAGTCACCAAGTTTTGGGGCCTGCCTCAGACAGCTTTGAAACCAGGCTTTCTTCTCCATTCTCACTGATGCTATTTTGGGTCAGTCCCTCGGTATGGTCTCTCCATTTTAGGAGACTCTGCCTCCCAAATTGCCCTTTCCATGACCAATCCACTCAACTTCCACATAGCTCAGTAGTCAATGAGAGATAATGTTCTTCTGGACGAGTAATAGGAAAAGAAAATGTAATAGGAAAAACAATAGAAAGATCCTATTCATCACAGCAATTAAATCTGTAAGATATCTAGGAATAAATCTAACCAAACATAAGCAAGAAATTTATGGGGAAATACACAATTATTAAAGAACACAGGAAGGCTTGAATAAATGGAGGGATAGAACATATTCATAGAAAGGAAGAATCAATATAGTCAAGATGTCACATTCCCCAAAATATCTATAAATCAAATGTAATTCCCATCAAAATTCCAACAGAATTTTGTGTGTGTGTGTGTGAGAGAGAGAGAGAGAGATTTGGCAAGCTAATCTTCAATTTCCTATAGGAAATACAAGGACCAAAAATAGCCAAGAAGAAGGGTGAACAAGGGCAAGTTGGGAAAACTTGCCCTGCCTGTATCTAGATTTATCATAGAGCTATATTGTTAAAATAGTGAGGTATTAGTAGAAGGCTCCTTAGTGATACAAAGAAACACTAAAGAGGCCCTAAACAAATCCATGCATCCATGAAAATCAGATACTGACACAAAATGTACCACAAATCCATGAAAAAGGGCAGATTATTTAAAAAATGGTATAGAGTCAAGAATAAAATATGCTTCCTATCTTAGGTCCCACTAAAAATACCAAATATGATTAAAAGTGATTAAAGACCTAAGGCTGAAAGATAAAACTTTAAAACTGTTCAAGGAAATACAAAAGAATGTCTTTATAATCTCATGATAAGGAAGGATTTCAGTGAGACAGAAGAATCACAAACTATAAATAAAAAGATAAGTAAATCTAACCACAGCAGGATTTAAAACTGTTGTGTATCAAAAGTTACCATTTAAAACTGAAAAGCCAAGCAACAGACTGAAGAAAGATAATGGCAATATATGTAATTCATAAAGTTTTTTTATTTGAAAAAATGAAAAGAATTTTTTACTCAAAAAGAACTCTACTAATCAGTAAGAAATTGTTATTTTTCCCTGACAGAAAAATGGGAGAGTTATAGAAGGGAAACACTTATGAAAAGATGTTCAATCTCAGTAATTGTAGAAATATAAATCTGAACTCAACAGGATAACATTTCACACAATCCATCACAAGACATCTCACTTACTGTTGGTGAGTATGTACGTGGTACTACCACACTGTAGAATAATTTGAAAATATAGATTAAAGTTGACAATACAGAAAAAAACAATGACATTTTATTTCCAGACATTTACAAGAGAGAAATGGTGAATATATGCATAAGGAAACATGAACAAAATTGTACATAATACATGTACATATAAACAAAAATGTTTATAAATGGATAATTACATTAATCTCATCTCTTTAAAATACAGAAAACAACATTCTCTTGAGCCTACTTCCACCACCCTATATCATCTTTCCTGCTTCTACTTTGCCAAAAACTCCTTGACATTTTTCTACATTAGCAATTTCCAAATCCCCTCCTTTTATTTCTCTTAAACATACCCCAGTCAGGCTTTTCCCCTAAAATTTCACTAAAATTTGTATCATTAAGTTCACCAATGACCTCTGTGTTGATAAACCAATTGTTCAGTTATCAGTACTCATCTTACAGATCTTATCAGTATCACATGGCACTGCTGACCACCCTTCTTCCTCAATCCTAGGATTTCATACTTCCTTGTATATCCTACCTCACTAATCACTCCCCAGTCCCCTCTGCTGGTGCCTTCCTTCCCCCTTAATCTCTAAAGGCTGGAGAGTCCCAAGGTTGCCTTGCTAGATCTATTCTCTGTCTAGACTCATTTCTTTGGTGATCTTTTCCAGTCTCGTGGATTATGTCTCTGTACATTGATGACTTTGAAATGCATATTCCCAGCTCAGACCATAACACAGTTAAAACCCTGTTCCCAATATTCCCTCCATAAAGTGTATCCTTGCAGTCATACCATTTTATACAACAGCAACTCCACCGTTCCAATAGCACTGGACAAAATGAGTCATCCTTGCTTCTCTTTCCCACTCTCTACAGCCAGTTGTTCAGTAAATCCCATTGTCTCTGCCTTTAAAACACGCGCGCGCGCGCACACACACACACACAGAATCTGACCACTTCTCTCACCACCTCCGCTATTGCCCACTTTGGTCCAAGTCACCACCATTTCTCTTCCAAATTTCTACAACAGTCTCCTAATTGGTCTCACTGACTCTAATCAGTATATTCCAACACAAAACCTGATTAAGCCTTTTGCAATATAATACACCATTTCTACAATAGCATGCATTTCACTCAGGGTAGAAGCCAAAGTACTAATACTCCATTCTCCAACTTCTCCCGCTCCCCCATGACTAGACTTCCTGTCACTATCAATGTGTCAGCCACACAAATTTCCTTGGTGTTTTCTAAGTATATGAGACACAATTCTGCCTTATAGCCCCCTACAATGACTTTGCTCTCTGCACAGAACATTCTTCTTCCACAGAAAACTGTAAGAGTAATCCCCTCACTTACATCAAAATTTGGTCAATTGATGGCTCAATGAAGCCCACCCTTATCAATTTATTTAAAATTACAATCATCCATCCCCTACCTCCCTAGTATTTCTTACTAGGCTGACTTTCCTTTTCCCTATAATTTCTCCTTCTAGCTAAGTTTTCTCCTAGTTACTTTTTAGGAATGTCTATTTAGTCTATTGTAGGTCTCCTCTAGCTAGAATATCAATGCCAAGAGAAAAATGATCTTTCTTTCATTTGCTTAATATATTCTAAACACCTAAAACAATGTCTAGCACAGAGTAGACCCTCCATAAATATTTGTTGAATGAAAAATTCTAAAAAATATAATGGAGATTTAAAAAACACCACATATTATAGAAAAACATGTATAGTAAGAAGCATATATTTTTAAAATATAAAACATCCAAAGCAATGCTATGCATACATAGGCTGTAAAACTATATAAAAATATGAAAGATAAAAATCATGTGGTCATCTCAATAGATACAGAAAAACATTTGACAAAATACAACATCTTCCCATGATAAAAAAAACCCTCAACAAATTGGGTCTAGAAGAAATGAACTCAATATAATAGAAGCCATAGATGACAAGCTTATAGCTAATATCATACTCAGTGGAGAAAAGTTAAAAGCTTTTCCTCTAAGATCAGGACTAAGACAAGGGTGCTCATTCTCATCACTCCTATTCAACATAATACTGAAAACCCTAGCCAGAGCAATTAGGCAAGAAAAAGAAATAAAGGCATCCACATCAGAAGGATAAGTAAAGGTGTCTCCATTTGCAGCTGATATGATCTTATATAGAGAAAATCCTAAAGACTCAACCAAAAACTGTTAAAGAAGTCAGTAAAGCTGCAGGACACAAAATCAACATACAGAAATCTAGTACACTAACAATGAAATATCTGAAAAAAGGAAAAGAAAACAATTCTATTTATGATAGCATCAAAATGAGTAAAAGACTTGGAATAAATTTAACCAAGGAGGTAAAAAAGCTCTATACTGAAAACTTAAAGACACTGAGGGAAAAAAATGAAGAAAACACAAATAAATGGAAAGATAGCCCATGTTCATGGATCAGAAAAATATTGTTAAAATGTCCATACTACCCAAAGCAACCTACAGATTCAATGCAATTCCTATCAAAATTTGAAAGGCATTTTACACAAATAGAAAAAACAATGCCAAAATTTGCATGGAACTACAAAAGACTCCAAATAGCCAAATCAATTTTAAAAAAGAACAAAGCCAGAGGAATCATAGTTCCTGATTTCAAACTATAATAATCAAAACAGTATGGTGCTACCATAAAAACAGACAAATAAACCAATAGAACAGAGTTAAGAACCCAGAAAATAACCCTCACACATAGAGTCAACTAGTATTTGACAAGGTAGCCAAGAATTCTCAGGAGGGAAAAGACAGTCTCTTCAATAAATGATGCTGAGAAAACTGGATAATCACATGCAGAAAAATAAAGTTAGACACCTGTGTTACAGCAGTCACAAAGATGAACTCAAAATGAATTAAAGACTTCAACATAAGACCTGAAATCATTAAACTCCTAGATGAAAACATAGGGGAGAAGTTCCTTGACATTGGTGTTGGCAAAGATTTTTTGGATTCAATTCCAAAAGCACAGGTAATAAAAGCAAAAATAAATAAGTGGGACTATATCAAACTCAAAAGCATTTGAACAGCAAAGGAAAACATCAACAAAATGGAAAGGCTACCAACAGAGTGAAAGAAAATATTTATAAACCATCTATCTGATAAGCAGTTACCATCAAAAATGCATAAGAAACTCACACAACTAAACAGAAAAAAATCAACCCAATTTAAAAAATTGTCAGAAAAACTGAATAGACATTTGTCCAAAGATGACAAACAAATGGCTAAAAAGTACATGAAAAGATGGTCAACACCATTAATCATCAGGAAAATGAACTTGTTAAGAATGGCTATCATTATAAGGAACCCTTGTGCACTGTCGGTGTGAATGCAAAATGGTACAGCCACTATAAAAAACAGTGTAGAGAGATCCCTGGGTGGCTCAGTTGGTTATGCATCTGACTCTTGGTTTCAGCTCAGCTCATGATCTCACAGTTCATGAGTTCAAGCCATGCATCAGGCTCCAAGCTGACAGAGCAGAACCTGCTTGGGATTCTCTCTTTCTCCCTCACTCTCTGCCTTTCCCCTCCTTGGTCTCTCAAATAAATAAACTTAAAAAAAAAAGAAAAGAAAAAGTCAGTGTGTTGGAAATGCATTCTTATCCAGTGTAGTCCTAACACCCTGATTAAAAAAAAACAGTATAGAGATTCCTCAAAAAAGTTAAAAACAGAGCTACTATATAATCCAGCAATCACATATCCAAAGGAAATAAAATCATTATCTTGAAGCATTATCCGCAGTCCCATGTTCACTGCAGCATTATTTACAATAGACAAGACATAAAAACAACCTAAGTGTCCATCAACAGATGAATAAACACACACACACACACACACACACACACACACACACACACAAATAGTATTCGGTCATGAGAAAGAAGGAAATCCTGCCATTCACAGCAACATGGATGAGCCTTGAGGGCATTATGCTAAGTGAAATGAGTCAGATAGAGAAAAACAAATTCTGGATGATCTCACTTATATGTGGAATCTAAAAAAGCCAAGTTTTCCAGGGACTAGGATGTTGGGGAAATGGGGAAATATTGGCCAAAGGGTACAAACTTCCAGCTACAAAATGAGTAAGTTATAAGGATCTATTGTACAGCACAGTGGCTATAGTTAATACTCACAGTTGTGAGACTAAACCCTGCATCAAGCTCAGCGCTAGGCACGGAGCCTGCTTAACATTCTCTCTCTCCCTGCTTTCTCTCTCTGCTGCTCTCCTGAATGTGTGTGCACACTGTCTCTCCCTCTCAAAACTAAATAAACATTATCTCCTCAACAACCATGTCTAGGAAGGAAGGAAGGAAGGAAGGAAGGAAGGGAGGAAGGAAGGGAGCGAGGGAGGGAGGGAGGGGGGAAGGGAGAAAAGAAGGAAGGAAGGAGGGAACGAGGGAAGGAAAGAAGGAGGGAGGCAAGAAGGGAGGAAAAGAAAACAGTGTGCTTTTATGAAATCATGCCAGCCAAAATAGAATTTTAAAAAACATATTAAATGTTGAAATATATCAACTAGATAGGAAATACTATTTCAGTCCTTGCTTTTTTGATAGCAGTTTGCTCCACTTGATGGAGGGGACTCAAACTTTTCTCCTGATGTAAACAACAAAAGGCCACATATTGTGAGAACCAAGACTTAATGGTTATCTTGACTTAAAATTTCTGATCTGGATTAGGAGGCTGTAAGTTTGTGCAGCAGTTGAGTGAATGGGTTTCGGAGTCTGAAAGCCTTGAATTCATGTTCTGGCCGTGCCAACTTACTGGCTAATGTAAACATGGGCAAGTCAACCTCAATGTCTCACCTATAAAATAGGAAAAGACAGGAATAGTACCTACCCTACACGGTTACTTTGAAGAGTAAATAAGGTAACAAATATAAGGTGCTTAATCAAATGCCTGATACATAATAAACAGGAAGGAAATGTTAGCAACAATTATTATCAGGTTTATGAATGATTTTCCATGAGCTTGATATCATGAATAAGTCTGTGATGCTATTTTCCACAACCACTGTGATTAAAGAGCAGAAGTTTCACTAAAAGTCACTGACCTAGAACTTTTCTAGGTGGTGAGGTGTGCAATAAGAGTAAAGTAATAAAGCAGAATCACTGTTAGAAGTTGTTAGAATCACTGAATTACAAGGAACTTTATATCCGGTCACCTCGTTCAATTATTCGATCAGCCAAGCGCTTGATTATCTTCAGTGACCTCCTTTGCTTCCAGCCTATTCTGAGCATTCTGCTAAGGAAAAGCTCATCATTTTCTAAGGCAGCCCATCCATGCAGAAAGCTCCTCGTTACATGGAGCAAAAACCTGTTGTTCTAAAGCATCTGCAACCAAGTGGTCCTAAACTTATCTGCCCAAGCTCTAAAGAACAAAGCCAAACTCTCCGCCAATTTCTCCCTTCAAATATGTGAAAAACACTTTCAATTTGTGATAAAATGTCCTCAAAATGAAGTATCCACATTCTCTTCAACAACATGACTAAAATTTCCTTCCTCTTCTGTTGGCTTTCTTCCAAATGCATTCCAATGCCTCTAAATTCTACATAAAGTAAATCTATATGTAAAAAATATTTTACTTCATGTAAAAAGCTGACAATAGAAAAACATAGATTTTTATGAAAAAATGTTATGTATTTCTCAAGAAGTGATAATGAGCCCATTATAAAATATCAGACAAAGAATATCTTTTGTAATCTCTCCCTTGATATAGACTGACATACATGCATCACTATATACAGATAAATGAGGCAGCATAGATTGGTTAAGTGCACAGAGTCTGGAGTGGGGTTGCCTGGCTCAGCCTTTATTGGTGTGTGACTTGGGGCCAATTATTTAACCTCTCCACCTCGATATTTTCACTCCAGCTACCTCAGGCTGATGCGGTATGGAATAAATGAGTTAAAACAGGTAAAATGCTTGAAACAGCCATACGGTGAGGGCTTTTGCTCTTTTTCCATATAAATAATAGAAAGCCTTGGGCTATATATGGAAATATGTAAGACCCCGAGACCCAAAATTACATCTATATTCATAGATGAAATTTTCATTTTTCCAACTAAACTGAGACCTATAGTTTGAGTTAAATTTAAGTGAATACATATCTGCATTCTGAACAGAGAAATGTTGGACTTTCATTTTAGAGTTCAAATCAGTTGAATACCATATGATCACCTAAAACTCTGTCACCTGTTAGAGCACAAAATTGTGTAAGACAGTCCTTCTTTCAAACAGTCCTTGGCTCGGCTGAGAACATGCATGTAAACAAATTACTATAATATGGGTAATGTATTCACTGTATGGGTAAAGTGCTTTGGGAAGACAGCAACACCACATTAAAGATATGAGGCAATAACTCATAGCCTACTGTTTTATTTTTTAAAAAATAGAACATCTAAATAGCTAGAGAACAATTGTTTTGAAATATATTTTGAATAAACCAGTCTTAAAAAATCAGTTTTACACTTCACTCCAAACTCAAAGGGCTGCAGAACCAGCCCTCTCACATGCAGCCTGGGTTAAATGCCTGGCTCAAGAGCATAGCCTGATCTTACTGGCAAACTGGCCATTGATCCCCAGGTTCCGCGGCTAAACAGAGCCATTTCCATCTGCATGACATGACTGACCAGTGCCACAGAAGTGTCAATTCCCAACAGTTTCAGGACTATGATCTTGTTGCCATCTTATGCTGTAAAAAGCTCAAAGATGACACAGTGAGACTGCCCAAGAAGCAGGATGTGACCCTACTCTGTCCTGTCCACTACTCTGCAGGCAACTGGTAGGACCTAATTTTATTCCATATCATTCTTTCCAGAGAACCTACTAACTGCCACTGGCCTTTAGACAGAATTAATGTGGCAATCAAATGAGGACAAATATACCTTAAAAATCAAGAACCTAGGCTTTGGTATTGGATGAACCCAGGTTAAAAATCCCAGCTCAGATGCTAATTCAAAAATAATCTACTTTACTGAAGAAAGATTCTAGGAATTGGCTTTTTATTTTCAGGGATTAACCATAGGTTACTCACCTTATCCAAGTTTCTGTTTCCTCAAAAGTAAAATGGAAATGATAACAGCAACTATTCCCAAAGGTTGTCAGTATTAAAAAAGGAACGAATGTAATGTGCTTAGCCAATACCTGACTTAGACGTATTAACTATTGCTGTTGTTCTAATCTACTCTGAAAACTTTTAAAATGTAAATTTAAGATATCATTTATTTTCAAGTTACTAACCTACTCAAAACCTTTACCCCAGCTCTGAATTTACAAATATAAATACCTACTTCTCCACCCAAGGCAAATATTCTATCTCTGATCATAGCCAACAAAAAGTTAAGTTCCCAACTACCAGTATCCACCTCAATAGCCACAATGTGTTTTAAAAAATTGTTTCCTTGGTTTCTTCATGGAATAATAAAAAGACACAAGACTGCTGTGACTAGACACTATGTCCTCTATACAACTCTTGTTATTTCCATTCTGTTTGACTTCTTGAAGTACAGAATTTTGGGAAGTGAAAAACAGAACTCCTTTAGAGCCCTATGAATAAAACTTGTTATACATTTAGAGTATCAAGAAAGAGGAGATGTTCTAACAAATTGAGACCCCACAGTAGTATTTTATGTAATTGGACATTTGACCAGCAAAGTAGATAAAATGAAGAAATTAAAAACTACAAACAGATATGACATTAACCTAAAGAACTAAATAATCCCTTGGAACTAAGAAAGCGTAATTAAGATAAATAGTGTTCACAATAATAAGCACTTCGATCTGCAGATAACTGGAAACTACCAATCCAGAGAGAAATAATCCAGAGTCAGGTAAGAATAATGGCCTCCTCCAAGATATGAAAGAATGTAAGTGCTTAGATAAAGGTCACTAATTTTGATTTCCAGTTGGGAATGGCACCTGATAGATTTAACTATATAATTACAAAATTGCATTTTGTAGAAGTCACACTAAAATCATTTGAGAAAATCCACTACCCTGGGTACAGCCAAGTTGATAAAACAGTATGAGCCATCTTAAGAAACAGATTAAGGCAGAAATCAGAACCTTTGAAAATAAAATGGAATCAAATTTTAATTTGTGTCTGGAATTAAGATATCTTAAGCTTCTTACACCAATGAGATAACAGCAAAGATTATGCCAAAATGGAAACAATGATTAAATCCAGAAAGTACTTGGTATTTAAAAATATAATATACATAATAAGCTATTATCATCAGATATATTAGGTGGGGGATGGGGGATGAGGACAGGGGAAGAATTTTAAAAAGACACTAGCAAAGAATAAATGAAAATATAAAATATTAAATTCTACTTATGATATTACTTTGCAAAATGCATATCCATAGAGTGATATGGACAAATGATGATAATTACTTGATTAAGAAATAGACTTCTGGCAATTTTTGTCTTGGCTTTGTGTTGTGTTTTTGAATGTGCTTGCCATAAAGTGAGAGAGACTATGTTTATATTTCTATACAGTATACACACACATATGCATATGTCAGAGAAAATATAAATATATACAAATGGATTCTATTGTTTTTAGGAGCCTCATAGTAAGTTCTTTGATGAAAAAGCACACCATTGGGAAAATCCTGATAAATATCTAGATTGACAAAACAGATCTACTGTAGAATCACAATTAGTTTATTAGTTATAAGGAATGCCTACTTTTTTCTATCAACAGTGCAATAAAGTTAGTTAGTCACCATTATGATTGAAATCTCTGTGGCTGATATAAGGGTATAAATCACCTTTGTATATTTATTGTGCATATTGTGTGGTAACTATCAATAGAAATACATGCTTTTGAAATACAGTAATAGTTACAATTCTAGTTACATTTATTTATAGTTAAGTTTCTTAATATTTGGGTGCATAATATGCATAAGCACTCTGCTAGGTATTAGAAAATATTTTGTTTGATTTTCTTTCTGAGGTATGGATTCCATAAAAAAGTGTCACCGATTTGCAAATATCAAAATTTTAATTAAACTTAATTAATGTTTACTTTGTATTACTCTGAAAATTTTAAGATTCCTTAAGTGGCCTTGAAAATAGTTCTATAGTTTTTTCCCCATAATAAATTTACATCTCCATGATACTTTGCTTGTCTTGATTAATAACTCTCTCTCCCATTAGTCTGCAGTCTCTGTGAAGGCAAGAACCATATTTATTCTGTTTATTACTTTATTACTGTTTATAACTTTAGCCACAGCCATCAGATTCCTAGAACACGGTGGATCCACTATACATATTTGCTGAGTAAACAAATGAGTGATTCATTATGTATTCAGACTGTAATATCTTAGAAGATTACAAAGTTAATAAAGAACAAGGAATGTTCATCTATACTCTTATCTCTCCTTATCCAGAATTCTGTTATACAGAAAACAATTCTAGAAAGAAAAAAAATCCCAATTTTCTAGCCAAAAGATATTGTAAAATCCATTATCTTTTAATTTTTTTTAAGATTCTTAGGGAAAATTTATTGAGTCATTTGATTTTTATTTTTACTTTTTTCTTTTATTTATTTATTTTTACTTTTATTTTTTAAATTAACTTTATACTTTATTGTCAGGTTGGTTTCCATATAACGCCCAGTGCTCTTCCCCACAAGTGACCTCCACCATGACCATCACCCTCCTTTACCTTTCCCCCTTCCCCTTCCATCCTCAGATTGTTTTCAGTATTCAAGAGTCTCTCGTGTTTTGTCTCCCTCCCTCTCCCTAATTTTTTTCCCCTCTTCCCTTCCCCATGGTCCTCTGTTGGGTTTCTCCTGTTAGACCTATGAGTGAAAATATATGGTATCTGTCCTTCTCCGCCTGACTTATTTCACTTAGCATGACACCCTCGAGGTCCATCCATGTTGCTACAAATGCCCAGATTTCATTCTTTCTCATGGCCATGTAGTATTCCATTGTACATATAAACCACATATTCCTGATCCATTCATCAGTTGATGGATATTTAGGCCCTTTTCATGATTTTTCTATCGTTGAAAGTGCCGCTATGAACATTAGGGTACATATGGGGTCCCAATAGTTTATTTTGGTTCTTGATTCCCTTGCCTTTGGGGATGTGTTGCGTAGGAAATTGCTGCGGTTGAGATAATAGAGGTTGCTTCCTGCTTTCTCCTCTAGGGTTTTGATGGTTTCCTGTCTCA
>CM053577.1:75547885-75591689 GCA_028646485.1 Cryptoprocta ferox
GGCGCATAGATGTTTATAATTGTTAGCTCTTCCTGATGGAGAGACCCTGTAATTATTATATAATGTCCTTCTTCATCTTTTGCTACTGCCTTTACCTTAAAATCCAGTTTGTCTGATATAAGTATGGCTACTCCGGCTTTCTTTTGACTACCGGTCACATGATAGATATTTCTCCATGCCCTTACTTTCACTCTGAAGGTGTCTTCAGGTCTAAAATGAATCTCTTGTAGACAGCAAATAGAAGGATTTTGTTTTTTTATCCATTCTGCTACCCTGTGTCATTTGATTGGAGCATTCAGTCCATTTACATTCAGTGTTATTATTGAAAAATGTGGGTTTGGACTCATTGCATTCTCTGTAGAGTTTATGTTTGTAGTGGTGTCTCTGGTACCTTGTATTCCTTGCAACATTTTCCTGATAGTGTCCCTCTTAGGATTTCTTGTAGGGCTGGGTTGGTGGTGATGAATTCTCTCAATTTTTGTTTATTTGGGAACACCTCTATCTCTCTATTTTGAATGACAGGCTTGCTGGATATAGGATTCTTGGCTGCATATTTCTCCTGTTCATCACATTGAAGATTTCCTGCCATTCGTTTCTGGCCTGCCAAGTTTCGTTAGATAGGTCTGTAACCACTCTGATAGGTTTCCCTTTGTATGTTAGGGCCCTTTTATCCCTAGCTGCTTTCAGAATTCTCTCTTTGTCTTTATATTTTGCCAGTTTCACTATGATATGTCGTGCCGAAGGTCGATTCAAGTTACGTCTTATGGGGGTTCTTTGTGCCTCTTGGGTTTCAATGTCTCCTTCTTTCCCCATATGCGGGAAGTTCTCAACTATAATTTGATCAAGCACCCCTTCAGGACCTTTTTCTCTTTCTTCTTCTTCAGGAATTCCTATGATGCGGATATTGTTCCATTTGGTTGCATCACTCAGGTCTCAAACTCTCCTTTGGTGCTCTTAGATCAATTTCTCTTTTTCTCGGCTTCCTCTTTTTCTATAACTGTGTCTTCTAGTTCACCTATTCTCCTCTCCGCCTCTCCAATTCGTGCAGTGGCTGCCTCCATTTTATTATGCACCTCATTTATAGCCTTTTTTTTTAACTCGTTGGAGCTATTTTGAAGGTCCCTAGTCTTTTATCAATAGCTTCTCTGATGCTTTTTTGAAGCCCAACGATTAATTTTATCACAGTTGTTCTAAATTCTTCTTCGGTTACGTTGCTTAAATCTGTTTTGAGCAGTTCTGTGGCTGTGACTTCTTCCTGGAATTTCTCTAGAGGAGAGTTCTTTTGTTTTGTCATTTTGGCTAGCTTTCTGTCTCTTGTCAGTTTTAAAAGCTCGTTATGCACTGTGCACCTGTTACTATTGCTCTATTAAAGGAGGCTCATTGACTCTCCAGGGCCTGTCGTTTCAGGAAGTGTTCTTTTAATGGTGTCTCTCGGTTTCTCTTGTTGTGCCTTTGATTATTTTACCTCCCTGGTCAGTGATATTTGGGACTCTGCACCATGTGTACTTTGGCTTGTTTCTTGAGGTAGCCCTGAAAAGGAAAACAGACAAACACACAGGGAACAAAAGCATGCAAACCCACAGACAAATCAAACAAGCAAGCAAACCAACAAGGGAAAGGAAGGAAAGGAAAGGAAAGGAAAGGAAAGGAAAGGAAAGGAAAGGAAAGGAAAGGAAAGGAAAGGAAAGGAAAGGAAAGGAGAAAAGAAAAAATTAAAAAAGGAGGGAGGACAGAGACAGCAAAAGACTATGGACAGTCTAAAAGCATATAACCAGTCGAGGGGAGAGATAAGAATGAGATAAGGGAAAATATATCTGGGTGGCAAGAGAAAAAAAATGAGAAGAGAAAGAAAAAAAAAAGGGCAGTTCTTCCTTGTGGCTGGGTGTGGTTTGGTGTAGGTAGATCAGGTCTCGGGGGCTGCTCTCAGAGGCCCTGCCTTGGTGGTTGCGGGGAGAATGGCAGCACCCAAGCTCTGCTGGAACGAAGTGTTGCAAGCTACTCTTTTGAGTCTGATCTCCCTGTGCCGCAGGCTAGCGAAGTTGTATTTTCCAGGCTCTGCCTCATTTCCAAATACTAGCCCATGCACTTTAATACTAACACCAGAGAAAAGATGCACTCCCACTGGTGGCTGGCCTCCCAGCTGGGATTGTGAAGGGGGCGGGGGCTGCCTCTGCTGGCGCCACTGTCGCCCGAGGCGAGACAGCCTCGTGCTGGTGGCCGGCTTCCTAGCTGGGATCCAGTAGGGGGAGGGGGCTGTTTTTCCTAGTGCCGCTGCCACCAAGCCCAAGGAAGAATTCACCAGCTAGATGGGACAGATTTCTCTCCCCGTGCCCAGTGGTTATATATAGGGTGACAATATCTCTCTCTGTCCTGGGGCGAGTTTTTTTATCTCTTCTTTAGAGACAGTTCTATGAGCGTTTTCAGTCTCTCTTTCTCTTCCCCTTGTCTCTCCAGGGCACCGCACGCTCTCCCTGTGTTGGGCTGGGGCTCCCACCCCTCTGCACCTCCGGCCCCAGCCCGTTTTTTAATTTCCCCAGTTTGCAATCATTCACTCAGGCATCTTTGAGGTTGTCTTCTTTCTGGAGTCTGTGTGTTCTCCTCCCACTCTTACAGATCAGAGTATTGTCTCTTCAGTCCTTCTCAGTTTAATAGATGTGGGCCAGTGAAGATTACAGAGCTCCTTACTTCTCCGCCATCTTGCCCTTCCCTCTCAATTCTTTTATTCTTAATTGCTTAAAGTTTTCCAGGCTTCACAAGTGTAGAAACATGTCCTATCAAGTTCAGGGAGTTTTATTTTCTCTTTTCTCTATTTGTAACAATTTAATGTTCTAGTCTCTATCATTACTTAGATCCTCTAGAATAGTGCTGATTAATAATAATGAGAGTAGGCATCCCTATTTTGTTCCTGATCTGCCTGCTGGTTACGTCTCCAATCTTATCTCCTACAACCACACCAGCCTAGTTGCTGTTACTCTAACAGGCAAAGCATAATCCTGCCTTAGGCCCTTTGCATATGCTATCAATGCTGCCTATTGTTCCTCCTCAAATATTTATGTAGCTTCCTCCTTAAGTCATGTATCTGCATAGAAGACCTCACCTGAGAGTGGTTATCTCTGACCAACAGTGTCCTTTCATGTCACTATTCCTTTAAACTTTATCATTTTTCATACAACTTATGACCTGACCTAAACGTATATACAGAGAGAGAGAGAGAGAGAGAGAGAGAGAGAGAGAGAGATTCTCCCCCAATAGAATCTAAGCTCCAAGAGGGAAAAAAAAGTTAAGTGTTCAGTTTGCTATGTCCTCCATTTCTAGAACACCTAGAAAGTGCTAGCAGTTGCTCCATGACTAGCTGTCCAAGGAATAAATTGAATGGATAATTTTAATGTGAATGCCTTTAGCATATCCTAATTTGCCAGGGTGTCTTTGGTAGTATTTTAGGGAAGATTCCTTGCCACAGGACTACTGGGTAGGTACCAGGCTTCCCTGAGGAGTTCCCAGGCTCCCAGGCAGCTTTAAGGTCTAGGTTCTCACATGAGTCTCTCCACTACTACTTTTTTTCCCCTCCCATTCTGCAGAGCAAACAAAATTCTGAAGCCTTCTGAGAGCCCAGGTTGGTCACTGTCTGAGTCAGGAGGACACCTCTCATCTCTGTACACGTACTTGCTTTGGCTTGGGTCTGATTTGAACAGCAGTGGAGACACCAAAGTTTGGCTCTGATAGATATAAAGCTCTCCACCCCAAGCCCATCGGAATAAATATAAAACCCAGGTAAAAGCACTGTGTGTGTAAAGAAAACACCATTTTAAGACAAGTCATCTAGCTGATCCTCACTCAAACCCCCAACTTCCTTCTCTTAGAAATTCTGAAACTGCTGTTTCAGGTGGTTGAGAGGGAGTTCAGAGACACAGGTTTAAGATGCCACCTTATCCAGAGTCCACCAGGAATTGGATTTCATTCTACTACATATAAAATACAATTTAATTTACAAAATTAGATCAGTTATTAGACATTCAGGAAAATGAACCACACACCCAAGTGTGCTATCTGCTTAAATGCTTTTGAGTATGGGAAACAAAGACTCTAATAGCTCAAATCAAGTATTAGTTCACTGAAGGTTTTAGGTTTTACCAATCAATGCATTTTCCAAGAAAACATGAAATGAAATTCAAGTAAACCATCGTATAGTCTCACCTAAAAACTGGAAAGGAGTTAATTTCTAACAGCATGACTGCTTTCTTAATCCATCCACACATTTCCCAAATTTTTCTGTAAGAGGTCACTTTAAATTTATTCCTCTACTATTGAACATTACATCTGGATGAAGAAAATGTCTTACATATTTTATGTCTTACATACTTTATTTATTATAAGTTATTTGGAAGGCTGTTGCTCTTCGTTCAAATAGTACTCCAATGTCATTCCGAAGAGCCTAATCACCACATATGGTGGTTGGAAAAAAGCATCCATTCTGTCATCCCACAATCCTAAGAAAGAATATTTCCAACCCCCTACAGCGGGTTCTTTCTACGGCTCATGGCAATAAAAGGCAAGGGAACTACAATGAGTCACAAACTTACTCTGAGTAGATAACAGTTCCACCACTAGTAGAGTGCTTTACACTTTTCAAAAGCTCACATTAGGCTTTGGCCTCACTATTAGCTCAAGTCCCATACTTTCAGATCCATAAACAGAGGGCTCCCATAAAGGTATTTTATGGTTATACACCTAAAAGCAGATTGCACTATTAGCTTAAGACTGCAACTCAGGGTTTTAAAGTCTACATATTTATAGGGCACCCAAATATGAGAAATGGAGTATAAATGAGCTAATAAGGTTTTAAAGGCCTAATAGACTTCTGGGATACAAAAACTGGAATCAATTTTATGTAAACTGGGTTACAAAAACAAGAATTAAGTATTTATAAACTGGAACCCAAATATTTTTCTTGAATGAGAATAATTCATCCACTTAAAAAAAAAACAAAATTTAAAAGTGAGAGCCCTAAAGAGATGAAATCATCCTGATACAATTTAAAATTTTGATTAACTAGATAATTTTAAAGGGTCCATAGAAACAACTACACTAACTGAGGGACTTTAAGGGTTTCAGTGAGAAAACAACCCTTTGGTGTCACCTGAACATATTTAATGCTATAATATCATTTACATGGACAACATAAACAACCACATTGCTTTTCCTCAAAAGAGATCAAAATGATTTATACAAGTTAGACCAGACTTACATCTTTTATTTTAACATAGACAATCTGGAAAACATATTGAACCCATTTAAGGCATTTAATTTAATTTATTTTTATAATCTGAAAAGTCAACCTGTCTGTATTAATTAAAGTATTCATAGATGTGTTAACCCACTCAACTTATTTAATTGTTGTAAACTTTTTTAAGACTAAAGAGGGAAAAAAGTCTCCATTTTACAAAGTAGAAAGGAAAGCAGAGAAGAGGTTGAGTCACTTGCCCAAGGTCATCCAGCAACCAGGAGAAAACCAGGGCGTGAGATCCCTGTCCATGCCCCAGAACTCTGTGTACTAACCACATTATGCAGTCAGCTTTACAGTCTGGAAGCCTACAAACGCTGAGATAGTATGCTTCATGGTAGCAAAAGAAGGAAGAAGTACATCAGGCTATTCTCACATAAAGCTAAAGGCAGGCGCCTGTTGTAGAAAAAAACTGACAGCTCCAATTGGAAGGCTTTCCCCTCCATTCTCCAAAACAAGCTAAGTGAGCCAAAAGAATTCAACTTCTTACTGTATATTTCTGGTGAGTGACTTCAGGGAGATAATTAGTAAAATCAAGAAATGGGAAATATTCACAACTCATATCTCACACTAACTAGTTGAAGGACTCAATATAACATCCATATACTCCTACCAACTTCATTTTGATTAATGGGCCAAAAAGGGATGCAAATTGAGCCTACTTTTGTATCCCTGGCTTGATAAGATGGCGAGAGGCTTCAGTCCAACAAGACCATGCATGCTCTTTCTCAAGATTAATAGTCATGGAAGTTTCAACGTGCCTCCCTTCCCCAAGGGTAAAACTGTTACAAACCACAATTTACTTGAGAGATTTTGGGTTTTTAACATCCTTTCCTTATAACACCAGAACCCTTTCAATGAGTATCCTTACGTGCAATATACTATTGAACTAAATATCTCACAACAGCCACACATTTTTTAAATTACCTCATGGAAAAAAAAACCTATATGACTCTACACAGGGGAATGATGTTAACAATGACATTAAAGAATCACTTATCTTAAAATAGACACCACTAAAGCTCTCATTGCCATAACTTGGCAAAATCTATCACCTACACAGCCCCCAATTTAGAGTAAGGTCAATATATTTTTCAATAACTTAATTTTAGGATTAAGAGTAAACAATATTCCATTTACAAAAACGTCACTGATAAATGGCTCAGATTATCTAAGAAACCATAGCTAACATTTTCCTAAGGGAAATGGGTGAATAGTTGGTACTGGTCAAAATAATGCTAACAACAATACTGATTAAGGGTTTTCTAAGAATTTGTAACAATCTAGTTATATTGCCCCAAATGTTGACTCTGTAAAGAATGAGAAAACAACATGGGCAAAAGTAGAGAAAATTAAAGCACTCTATGTTGACATGAAAGGAAAATGTCAATGAGACTTTTGTGAAATAAAAGTTTTTGACAAAAGATGCAATCTTTCACGGATGCAAAATAATCTTGCAAGTTTATTCAGGGATTGGACAAAGAACAAAAACGTGTTAAGTGCCCTTCTGAAAAAGAAGTATTCATGCAAGTATTTTTCCCAGAGTAACATACTCTAATTCGTCCTTTATTTTATAGTTAGTATTTCATAAAGGTACTTTTTATATAGACATTTTAATTTACTTTTTTAATGATCCCACACTCCCAACTCACTATTTCTCATCCTTGACACTGTGTACATCTCCTTAACATATCCAATGACATGGAACACACTACCTTTTCAAGTATTTCAACACAGAAACATAGAAAGAATTGTTCTCCTTCTAGGTCATGACAGAGGTCAGACCTTAGGAGAAAACAAGTCCTAGTAGGCATGTGGCTGACAGATACTATCTCAAGAATCATTTTTAAGTCATTTGAAGTTAAAAGGGTCATTGGACCCTTTTGAGAGTATGTCCAAAGAATTGCCATCTAGAATCTGGAAACCAGAGGATTTCAGTGGTAGCTGAAAGGGATGGACACAATATTTAGACCAGAGATGAGAAGACTACTAGGAAGCTTGAAAGGTGTCCAAATATTTGAAAACATGCCAAGTAGAAGTAGGTATAAACAAGATCTTACAAGAGAGGATAGAAATCAATAGGTGAAGGTTAGAGAAAAGGAAATTTCACCTGAACTTTCTAACAGCCGGAACTGTACAAGTGAACTGGCCGCCTCATTGGACAGGAAGAGTCTGGCAGGAGCTGCTGACTATCTGTCAGGTTGCACAGGGAACTGAACTGGGTGACTTCCCAAGTCTGCTCACTTTTGCCTACTTCTGTTCCTATAGGATTTGGGGCAAAACAATCCATTTCCACTTCTCAAGTTCTAAAACTGTGGTAATAATACAGTAGCATTATAATTTTGTGGTGGCATAAGAGAGGAGGAAAAGATCTGTCTTGCAGAGATAATGGAGTGTTATACTGCCCTATGCCTGTGGTAGGTATCTTAAAATCAACCTGATTAAAATGCATAAATATGGGATGGAAGACTGAAGATCTTTATAAGATGCATGATGGAAGGATAAACCCATGAGAGCCTTTGGAACCATCAGGAAGCAAGATACATGAAAGTGCCATGAGCACCCTAAAAGGCACCACTATGATCTGAGAGCAGAGGTACAGGTTACCCACGAGTCTAACTCCCAAAGAGCAGCTTAGCCACTGGAAAGTCTGGCTCTAACTCCTAGTTGTGAAAGTTTTTTCAGCTGTCAAAATTTTTCAGTCACATGAAAACTGAGGTTGTCAGGCTTCCTTAAAATTCCATTCTTCAAATATAAACCTCTCATCCCTAGAGAGACTAATTAAAAACAAAAATCCCTATTTCTAACCATCTACACTTTTGGTCAGAAATACTAATGAGAAACTAGACTCTCAGATAAAAGGCTACTTAACAGATTAGTCAACACACCCTCCACCCTCTGGCACCACCAACCCAACCTCCCCTGGAGTTTAAGCACACTGAGAAACAAAAGAAACATGTCTCAAGTGATTCACACCAAGAAGACGAATGGTTCCAAACCCCAGCAGAGGGGACTTGTAGTACTGTTACTACACATGGTCTCTGTCACACCTCAATGTCTCTGTCTTCAAAGATGGAAGCCTAATCCCCATCTTTTTTCCTTCCCACCAATTCAGTTAAAGAAAAGTTTGAGGGTGCCTGGGTGGCTCAGTCGGTTAAGCGTCCAACTTCAGCTCAGGCCATGATCTCATGGTTTGTGAGTTTGAGCCCCATATCGGGTTGTGTGCTGACAGCTCAGAGCCTGGAGCCTGCTTTGGATTCTGTGTCTCCCTCTTTCTCTGTCCCTCCCCTGCTCATGTTCTTCCTCTCCCTCTCCCTCTCTCCGCTCCCCCCCAAATAAATAAACATTTTCTAAAATGTAAGAAAAGTTTGGAAAATGTCACATGGATTTAATACAAAGTAGCATCGGAATTAATGATATACTGAGGTTTCCACCACTGAAAATTCATAAGCAGTTCCATGATTATAAGAACTGAAGAGCAATAAGAGCCACGAGAAAGGGGTCATTTTATTAGTTTCCAAATGTGACATGAGAAATCAGAAATTAATAGAAAAACGCCCTAACAGAAGATCACTAAATAACACTGTTAGTAGTATGAATATAACCAAAGGGAAATTAATGATCAGAAGCAGAGCACCAGTATCCTGCAGCTTTCAGAAAGAAATACAGCAAGAACTCATTTATCTAGCACTGTAGGAGGCTGGGTTACTCAACATATTTGAGAGTTCACCCAGCTCTTACCTTTAAGCAATAATATTGCATTTCAAACACAGTGCGTAGAACAGAAATTAATCTCCTCCTGATGATGGGTAGAGTTTGGAACATCAATTATAAAACCATGTGACCCAGGCAGATGTCTATTTTGTTTCTACATTAACTGACTACAAACTGCTGTGATTTTTAAATATTCTTATATGCTTTTTATTGTTTTTCTTTCCCCATAGAGTGCCTGGTTCTCAGGCTATCACTGTATCAGCTTTTGTCTTGCCAACATCCTTACCTCTGACATCCTCACTTTGCTCCATCTTCTGATGTGCTGTTTCTAATCTAATATGAGCTATGACAGCAAGTAAACATGTTTGTAAGAATTCTGGGTAAAAGGTGAAGGCACATGATGGAGGGCCTCATAGTCTCTCCTACAGGATTAATGTGTGTCTGCTTTTAGGCATTGGATTTATGGCTGCTCCCTCAAGCTACTTGGAAGTGTTTATCTACCTACTTCAAGATTCTCAGCCACATCATGGAAAACGGAGATTCTACAGAACCTAATCTCTGAATATATGGAAAGTTCGTTCATATACTATGGGACAAGAAATGCATTTTCACTTCACACCTTCCATATGCTGCTGTGGCTGTGAAAACAGAGATATAAATGGCAGTGTGGTGACAGAGCTAGGTGAGGACATTAAAAACTACAACCCCAGGGGAATGCAGCTCTCAAAGCTGGATGTAGTGCCCTGTGAACACTGAGAAGGTGACAAGACAGACTTAAAAGACGACAGGAGAACAGGTCAGGAAAAGTTTCCTGAAAGAGAAAACTTGTAAACTGAGTGTTGCCGACTAGTCGGAGCTCAGATCCATCCAGGGGAAGGAGGGGCAGAAGAAAACCCATCCCCCGAGGCACTGCAATAACAAAGAACAGGAAGTTTTCTGGGAACCACAATTTGATATAGCTGGGCTATCCTATCTGTGTGGAGAAAATGGCAGAAAATGATGAGACAGCACACCAGGATCAGATAATGGGGACCAAACATGTCATAATAAGATTTTACACTTTGTCTTACGGGCAATCCAAAAGCACTGACAGAATTGAACTATGAGTAGTAATACCAAGAAGTTTTTCAGATTAAAAAATTACCCTGACAAGAAGGAAGGGCTTCAAAGGAGCAAGAGGACACTGTGTCCTGGGGAGAAATGATGATGCTCTGAATAAGGCAATGAGAATGGAAAAGAGAGCTACGGCAGGTGGCCCAGCCTACAGCAAAGTGGGTTTAAACTGCGGTGTGTGGGGGATGGGGGAAACAGAGAGAGAGAAAAGAGAGTAGCAGCTGTGGAAAGTAAAAAAGGTAAACTCCAGAGAGGTTACAAAAAGTCACTATAAAACCTGGCTAGTGGATGTCTGTTCTACTTACAAAACTGGAGAAATAATTTACTATTTGATTATGGTAAAAAGAAGATAAAGCTGCAAAAGAAAAGTCTAGGAACACAGGTATTTTACTAGAAATATAAAAAAGGAATTTCCTGTGTAAAAGATCATGAATAACTTCTTCTGATAGCTGTATTATTTTATTACATCACTGAATATTGAGATAGAAAATGTACTACATTCCCAAATGCTAAAGGATAGTTTTCCTTTATTCCACACAATCTCTGACATAGACGAGACTGGTTACACCATCCTCCCCATTCCTTCTCTTAACATCTCCACCTGATGATCAAGTCTCTCCCATTAATGAGGTTCTCACAACCACAAGAGGCAATTCATTTCATTTTTTGATAGTTCCAACTAATTTAAAGTCCCTTTAAGGATAAAACTGATACACAGTCTTTTTAACTTTGACAAATAACCACTTCCCTGCAACTTCCACTAAGGATTTCCAAAATACTATGCCCTAGAGTTTCATTCACATTGTGAATCAAGACAATTCTTGAAGCACCTTTAAAACATAAAAATAAAACAAGCGGTTGAGTTCTTCTACATGATAATCAATAACCAGGTCTCTTTGTCCTTGTCATTTAGCTGTCAATCATGTAGGCCATATCTATCACATGCAGTATTTGTCCAGTTATGGTTGTTTCACTAAGTCTTTACTAATGTTAGGGTAGAAGAGCCATTATAGCTGCCAGTTACATAACTCGTGTTCCTTGATTTACTGGCAAGAAATCATATTAATTTTGCTCCCCAATAATGAAAACATCTTTGTCATTGGGAGTTTGGTAAACTCTACTGGAAAAATTTATTATTTTAAAAAGCTTACATTCCTTACTTTCTCATCTCCAATTCTGATATGTGGTTATTGGTAAAAGAAGTCCAAGAGGTACTCAGGGTTTAAGTGCCAAATTCATTCACTCAAAGATACTACCTGTGTAGGAAATTTCAGACGTTTCTTCTCAGTGAGCCAGGACTCTACACAGTGAACTCAATACTTTTATTTTCTACTTCACAATTCAATCAGTTCAGTGTTAGGCTTTAGAAATATCACATTCGATGTCAGCTATCATCACTATCATTCAATATTGTTCAGTGGTTCTAGTCAAATGAGAAAATATAGAGAGATTACAAGAAACAAAATTGGTCTTACTTGCAGAGTAAGATGACCAACCTAGAAAATCAACTAAGAAACTACTGAAATGAATGAGATTTTGGTGAAAAGACAGTGCATAGACTGAACTGTAGAAATCACCATTTTTCTTATTAAAAAGAAAAAATGAAAAAATGTAATAGAAAAGATTTCCAGCTCAAGCAGATAGGCTGAATATATGTTTTGTAGCCTTTTTCTCCCAAGACAGGAAATGAATACAAAAGGGAAAAAACCTGTAACAGCAACGTTGGGGAGGTGTAGTGATTACCACACAAAAAAGGCCATAACAAGTGTCTTGTGGATGTATAATGAAGGTGCAGACGAAGAGAAGCCAAAGCCCAGACCCACGGGAGAGGGAGGGAGTATGAGGGAAGAGGAAGCCAAGCCAATCTCCCCTAAAACCCCAGATGGGCTCACCAGCAGGTGTGGAAGGTGGGTGTAAGGATTGGGAATGAAAACAGGGGAACTAAACTAAGCAGCTGTACCAATTGCCCCACTTCCCCCAAATAAAACACATCTTTCCACCCTGACCCCTGAGACAATCCAGGCAAAGAAGATAGTCAGTGATAAAATTGTTCAAACTGCCTACAAAGATAGGCCTATTCTGTGAGCTTTGCAGTCCAAAAGGCAAGCCTAGCTCATCTGTATACCTAGAGTCACCCACCCCCCTCAGGCCTATGGACAGACTTCCCATTCACTCACTCACCGTAAAGCAAAATCTCACCCGGGTGCACATATCTGCTCAGCTCTTCCCACAGCTCTTCCTCTACTGAGGAAAGAGACCTACAGGAAAACAGCTAGTCAGAGCTCCAAAATAATGAACAAGAAGAAAAAATATATATTATAGAAACAAACTACTGATGAAACAGATAATTTGCAGAAGGGAAGTTTTAAAAGCCTATTTTCATAATATAAATAACTTACATATTATTATATGTCCTGATATACCCAGGGCAATTGTAGATATGGCATAAAACAAAATGACAGCAAAGTACAAAAAGAACAGACCATAAGAAAAAAACTGTTGAAATTATTCAATATAAGAATTAAAAGAAAAAAGAAAGGAAATGTTTAAAAACATTATAAGAACACAATGGGACAAAAACTAGGACAGAAAAGATGACAGACAGAGCTTCAATCTAGAAGGCCTATTGTCCAACTGATAAGCTTTTGAAAAGAAAATCTACAAAAGAAAAAGGATATAATTATTTTTAAATAAGTAATAAGTTCCCAAAGGAAATGGATGAGAGGCAAAGCAAGATGAATGAAAGAGACTCTCATTGAGATTTGCACCTATGGCATTTCAGTATAAAAAGACCCCCCCCCAAAATCATAAAAGTTTCCAGAAAAACAAACACACAGAACAATCACTTACAGAAGGACGAGCGTCACACTGGCATCACATTTTTTTACCCCAACATACACAAGTATAAAAGAAATATTATCTTCAAATTTGTAAGTGAAAGTTACTATAAACCTAGAATTCTATATCCAGCCAAATATCAATCCAGTGAGTGCAAAATAAACATCTTTTTTTCCAAATGCAGGTGTTGAAAGCCTCCCACATCCATACAACTCCTGCTTGATGAATTATTTATGTTCCTCAGCAAGATGAGGGAGAAAACCATGAAAGAGAAAGTCATAGGACCCAGAAAACAATGTCTTCAAGAGTGCAATGGAGGGGTGCCTGGGTGGCTCAGTCAGTTAAGCGTCCGACTTTGGCTCAGGTCATGATCTCACGGTTCGTGGGTTCAAGCCCCGCATCAGGCTCTGTGCTGACAGCTAGCTCAGAGCCTGGACCCTGTCTTCGGATTCTGTGTCTCCCTCTCTCTCTGACCCTCCCCTAATCACACTGTCTCTCCCTCTCTCAAAAATAAATAAAAACATTAAAAAGAATTTTTTTAAAAAAAAGAGTGCAATGGAGAAACATCCCTGAAGATGAATTTGCAGCAGATTTCTAGAATGGTAGTCAAGACTGGTATAGGAGGTCAGAGGACTCCTGGAGGGAATGTGGATTCCAAGTGATGGTATTGATCTTCAAGATATGTTAAAGGCTGATTATGCTTTTTCAAGGAGAAAAGAAGAGGTAATTAGAAATTCTAAAAAATTCAGAATGATCCAGAAGAATGCTATGGCCAAAACTGAAGCAACTGAAATGTGACAAGATTCTGTGGAATTAATGCACTATAAAAAAAAAGGCAAACCATTTTTTCTAGAGGCCAAGAATATCTCCTTTTGGGCACCCAGGGGCAGAGACAATTGTTCGGAAGTTTTTTAAAAAAAAAAGAATAAAATCTTACCCCCCTGGTCAACATAAAATAAAAATATTTATGTTATAATAATATCACGAGTGTTTACTGGTTTTCAACTTTTACAATCAAAAGTTTGGAAGATTTAATTATGGTTACAGAACAGAATTCTAGGTTGTCAGTCTTAGCTTTATAAAAATAAATAGTTGCTATAAGACAGTACTTGGAAGAGAGGAGAGAGGTGAAGACAGGTGTAGAGGGCATTAATGTCATCTTATACAGTGAAATGTGGAAGGATACTGAGAAAAGGTAATATAACAAGAGCTTTAAAAATTAATGAAAATCTAAAGACAATTAGTGCAAGAGGTAAAAAAACTAAAAATTGGGGAAAGGGTAAGGTGAAGCTAATAGGTAATGCAAATGCATTGAATCTTCATGTGTCAGAGTGGGGAATAATGTTTAAAATTGATAAATGGAGGTATATACACATTGATACATCCACATGTAGATGTGTATATACAGATGTGAATATGTACGTATTGGACCGTTTCATTGTGAGATAACTCAAAATTTTGGAACATATTCTCCACATTCTAAAAGTTTCCTTAATTATTAATCCCACTTTCTCAAGGTAGAATGCAAAAAACTTGTCCAGTCTCCATCACAGCTAAGATAAAGATGTAACCTAGGTGCTGTCAATCAAACCCAATTCACCAGTGAGTTATAGGAGGGACTGGGCAAGGGGAGTCCAATTTTCTGGCAAAAGGTATGAAACATGTTTTTAGGTCAAAGACACCATGTTGGCATATATGCAATTTGCCCCAGCCAATTAATGTTTTATGCTGCTAAGAAACACAGTAAGAGGCAAAGCATAACCACAGAGCTGACAGACTCGGTGAAAAACAGTTCCATATACTATGCCTCTTGACTCAGGCCAGCCCATCTACTCTGTTTTAGAAGTGTTTATTACATGGTTCCCCCAACTTTTATGAATTTTTCCCTTAACTCCCTAACTCAGCAGGTTCACTCCTTCCTGATTCTAGTTACAAACACTTCCTTGCTCTAGTAACAAAGCTGTGTATGTTTTAAGAGATCTGCCTAACCTACTTTTTTCCATAGACCCTGTTATTTTTGGTATTTGTTTAGAATCGAGGTCGTTACAGAAATGAATCAAGTATTAAAGCCAAAATACCTGTACAATGCAATTTCTTAGAGATATGGAAGTAGCCATCAGAACAAAATAGAGAAGTGGTAAAAGTGGCTGGTTTGGGGTGGACCTAGAAACAGGGATGAAAATGTTGCTTTGCATTATATGCTCCGTTAAACTGTATGTGTGATTGACGTGTTAAAGTATGACTTTAATTTTTTTAATCTCTTCTATTACACACAGGACAAGTGGAGAAACAGGAAAAACTGAAATAACAATGCTATTCACAATATCAACAAAAATGAAAAAAGTAATGAAAAAGAAACTTGAGATGTGTAAAAACTATATAAGAAACCATGTAACTTAAAGATATAAAAGAAAACAGGGGCACCTGGGTGGCTCAGACGGTTAAGCATCCAACTTCGGCTCAGGTCATGATCTCACAGCTCATGAGTTCGAGCCCCACGTCGGGCTCTGTGCTGACAGTTCAGAGCCTGGAGCCTGCTTCAGATTCTGTGTGTGTCTCTCTCTCTGCCCCTCCCCTGCTCATTCTCTCTCAAAAATAAATAAACATTAAAAAAATTAAAAGAAAACATAAACAGAGAGAAAACCAAGTTCCTGAAAGAAAAAGCAACAAAAGTGTGTGACAGGGAATGTATGTATTTGGAAGGGCTGACTATCCATGACAGATAAGAACAGTTTCAATTTTGGAATAGATAAATTATAGAAGCAAATGGTATTATTCCTCAATTTTATTTTTTAAGAACCTTTGTAGACCACAGTTTCAATAGAGTTTTAAGTTAAATTGTAACAGCTAGAAAAGAAAGACTAAGGTGTTTAATAGAAAAGGCAAGGAAAACTTAACAAATAATAGCATAAATGCTACAATTTCCTAAGTGTAAGTACCAGTGTAATGGCCATCCAAAAAAAAAGAACAAAAAGTCAACGAATGTAGATTTCTTACATTATACCCAAAATGTTAAACTAAGAACACAAAGTACCTATGAGCTTTTTTCATTATGAAATGAGGTAATGGATTTCTTTCTTTTCACTGCTGTTCTAACAGCAAAAGCAAATAGTTTCAACAAAATGAAACTCTCGAGTGAAACTCAAATAATTTAACTGTATAAGGGGACACATCAAATGGGATTAGAAATGGAAAAATGTAATTATGAAATTTAATCTTGCTTTCTCCAGTTCATGAAGAAGGAAAAAAAATAATGCCAAATGAAATGAAATATGGTAGTGTGATTTACGAGGTGTATACAGTATTTAGGAATGTTACATTCTTTCAAAAGTGTTACACAGGTGGGCAAATGTGACAGAAAATTCTTGAAATGTTATGAAATATTTGCAAGCTCAAATTTAGAAGCTTTTCATCAGCAAAACTCAGAGGATACTTTCTAAAGCATGAAGTTAGATAATTGTAAAATGACGATCCTAACATGAGGCATGGTTATACTATGAAAATGTCAGTGTGCCAGGATTGAAGACCTAAGATTGAACTACAGTTCTGCCACTTATTAGCCAAGCGACTTCGGGAGGTTTCTATGCTTTCTGAGACACAGTTTCCTCATTGCTAAAATGGGAATAGAAATTCTTAGCCTAGAAAATGGAAATGACTGCATCAGAACACTTAACAGCTCTCTGACAGAAAGCCCACACAAAATAAACAGAAACTACTCCTCCCCATAAATACATTTCTATTGCCAATATCATCTAGACTTGCAAGTTACATACAAATTATAGCATGAATCACAGTTGTTTCATCACATCTGAAAAATATTTACAAATTCTGCTCAAACTCTGCTTGAGAGGATGCATGCTTCTCAGAGGCAAAGGCTAAGAGCCCAGTGATCTAATCGGCTGTGTGACCTAGATGGAGCAAGTTACTCTCCCTTCTCCAAACCTCAATTTTCTAACCTACAAATAATGGCACTAATCTAATTTGCAGAACTGTTGTGAATACTAAAGGAGATATGCATAGAACATGTTGTTTTAAACTCTTATTTACCATTCATTCACCAGGCACTATGTTAAACCTTGTTGTATCATGTATATTACACAAAGTTAGATCAGATCCCAGTCATTATTTTAATCTTTCTCAAAACATATCTAAAACATACGTCATACCAAAAATAGACCACGTAGCAGGAGTGATACTCTCAGGGTGTTTTTTCCTACAGAAATTACCACTTTCTCCTTTAATTTCTTTCATTGAAAATCTCAATTATTATTACATCATTATTATTATATTCGTGCTATTTTTGCAATGTAATAGGAATATTCAACAAATATTTACTGAGTATCTTTTCTATGCTGTACACTCCTCAAAATTCTGAGGGATACAGCAATAATATTCACAAAACTCTCCTGCACTCATGGAACTCAGAGGAAACTTCCAAGAGCCAGACCACAGGACAGTATATGTATAAGTCACATCCCAAATATAGCATCCAAGAACCTAGAACTCGCTCCCATTAGTACAACTCATTAGTTGAGGTCATGACAAAGAAAATCCTATAGGAACGAGGGGTTGGCAAAGGTGGAACCAAGTTCCAAATTGTCAGCCTTCCTATTTTGAAACAGAACAACTATTCTTATCAGACAGGATGACCTTGCCCTCACTGCCTGCATTCTTGACAATGTTAATCCACATCCAAAATAATTCCAAACTAAAAATGATAATTTCATTACTCCCATAGGAAAGCATTTAATTTTTACCCCAGACAATATTAAGTCTAAAAGAGATTTTTGAATCATTTCTTAAGTATATTTTTATATTAGAAGTTTATTATAGTCATGAAAGAAATATATAAAATTTTAAATATACAACTTAAAATTATTTATACTCTACATCAGAAAAATATATACCACTCTCAACAATTAAATACAACATGGAAAATCAGTAACACTTTTAAACCCAAATATCCTTGCCCTGTCAAACAGACATGTCATCTGGACATATTCTTTGATTACATGTTTTTACCAAAAGCTTATTTAGAGAGTGAAAGAGACGAACAGAGGGAGACTCCTAATTTGTTTTCAGCCTAACAGATCATCAGTTCTGATAAACACATTAAAGAAACATTTGGGTTAGATTATGTGTTCTAGGGGGGAAAAGTGCTCTCATACTATTTATTCAGAACTACAACATAAAATATGCTTAATTTACAATGACAGAGCCAGGCCCCACTATGGAAACCTGATTTCCATGAAATTTGGCTTAAGAGAGGCCTCTAGTGGTTATAGGTAATCATTAGCTCCCTTCCCACCCTCACCCCCCAACACTCTAGTAGTGCTCTAGTTCTCATTTTTTCTCATATTCTCTCCCCTCTACCTCACAAATTAAAAGCCTCAAGCAAAAAAGCTAGTATTATTCAATCGGGTCCAAGAAATCAACTTAAAAAAATGTATGTACCTGGTAGTACTAAACCATTGTAGATTCTCTAAAGGCAAATTCTCCAACTTCCCCATAAAACCAATTTAGAGCCATTTAGTACAAAGTATAGACCCTAAATATTACCTTGCAATTGTTGGTAATCTTAATAAAAATGAAATCTAAGGTAATCTAAAATCAACCCTATGAAAATAAAAATAAACTCAAAGGCTACAAAATTACAATTAAAGTCATAAAATATAACTCTTATGAGTTTATGTTGATCTTCAATGGTACTTACTATGCATCTGCTAAACCTGTTTTGCACTATTCACAAATACACTAATACCAGGTGCAAATAAAGAGAGTAAGCAAACTTGGTTCTTTATATATAAATGATTTGACACATCCAGATGACCAAGGTTTACCTTCTTCCCAGTTCTGCACCTGTAATAAATCTTTCCTTTCTTATTGAAGGACTCAGCTCCTAGAACCTCCTGCCGCGACCCCACCTGCCAGTCTTAGAACCTGCCTTACCTTTATCCATGGTCCCAGTGAGTTCTTTTTTTAAAATTTTTATTTATTTTAGAGAGAGAGAGCGCGCACGCGCGTGCACAGGAGTGATGGAGGGGCTGAAACAGAGGACGAGAGAATCCCGAGCTGTCAGCACAGAGCTCCCACATGGGGCTCGAACTCACGAACCCTGAGATCATGACCTGAGCCTAGATCAAGAGTCAGATGCTTAACCCAGGCACCCCACCAGGGAGGTCTTTTAAAGGAAAAATGGAAAGATCCGCAGTGAAAGGACAGGAGAAGAGATGGTTAAATCCTCCCTCCCAACTCTAGTCACTTCCACAGGCCACAGTGCAATGACTTCCAGCTGTTGTCGCACATTGTAGTATCACTGAGGCCTTGCCCTGCTCCTAAGATGCCCCCAAAATACTGAGACTACCAATACCTCAACATGTAGCCAAAGAACAAGCATCTACATCAATGGGCACATCATCATCTTTTGCTACATAATTCAGGGTAGAAAGGGAAAAAAGAGGGAAAGCAAGAGAGGTAGAGGGAAGGGCAGACAGGGTAGGGAGGAAGTTCCTTTCTATTATCATTTCCAAAATTTAAAACGGTAGTGACCCATCTCCTGAGTGCCTCAGAAAAAGTAGATTACTTTGGGGGCGAGAGAGGGGAAAGGGGAGAGGCTTTGAGAGTATGTTGTACCAGTCTGTTTGAACAGACAAAACCCCTGATCGGAAGCAGGTCATAATAGCTGTGATGGATATTAAAAGTCACAGGTCACTCCAGGGATGAGTAGGAAGGCCAAAGGGAACAGGCCCAGGCTGTTCTAAATTCCATAACAATGACCCACCTGCAAAGCAGGCAAGGAAATAAGAGGAGAAAGGTTCTGAAAAGCCCAAATTAGTATCATAAGGTTTGAAGAGTAAAGCATGTGTTCTTGATTCATGAGAAATCATTACAGGCCTTCCCTGGCCAACGTACATGTCTCAGTTATAAAGTCTGGTCATCTGGATCCCATGCACAGTTGGCGATGATATGACAGCAAAAGATATAAGAAAACTTAAATTTAAAAAGGCTTAAAACCATGAAATAAAGCACGGAAATATATCCATGAAGTAAACAACCATATACCTTAATAAATGTAAATGTCTTAACACAGTGTAACAACGCATGTTTGTTTGGACTAAATTATTTTTGAAAGATGAAATTATATACATTATGTTTTCCTTGAGACAGTGAAAAGCTTTTGAAAATATTGACATGCAAAAGATTAAGACGTTTTAAAAGCTGCTACACAGAAATAGTAACTCTCATCTATGCAGAAAATTATAAGAACTCATTTCTCAGAAATTATAGATAACTGATGCTTAGTATAGTCAATTTCACTTTGCGTTTTAGAATAAATTGGTCCTATTGTAATGAGAATTTAAATGGTAATTTCTATATACCATTCTGAAAAATGCACAATGGTCAAGAAAAATAAAACAAACTAAAAACTAAGGTCAAACTAAAACTTAAAACTTTAAAATAAATACTTCAGCTTAAAATGGGTTTTTTAAAGTTTATTTATTTATTTGGGGAGATAGTGTGTGCATGCTCATGAGCGGGGGAGGGGCAGAGAGCGAGGAAGAGAATCCCAAGCAGGCTCAGCACGGGTCAGCACAGAGCCAGACAGGGGGCTCGAACTCATGAACTGTGAGATCATAACCTGAGCCGAAATCAAGAGTCAGTCACTTAACTGACTGAGCCATTGGGACACCCCAACATAGATTGATTCATAATGCAATATTTTAGGGTTACTTTTTAAACATTTGTATAAGCAACAAAAATAAGAAAAAATACCACAATCGGAACATTGTAATAGTAAACAGTCTTCATAGTATATTATCAAACTTACTTTTGCTGATATTCATATTAATTTCACAGCAAATATCTATTGAACACCAAACCTATGCCAGGCCTTTTTTTCAGGTACTGAGAATTCAGCAGTGACCCAGCAGACAAGAGCCCCTACCCTCACAGAACTTACCTGCTAATAGAGGAAGAAAATCGACAGTATAAATAATAAAGTCATATAATATATTCGATCATTTAATCTCTCTAGATAAAAAAAAAAGAAGAAGAAGGGGTAAAAGGGAGTCTTGGCAAGGGATCTAATATTAAGTAAGCAGGTCAAAAAGGTTTAAATGAGAAAAAGGAATTTGAGTGGTGACCTAACAGATTGGCTTGGTTGAGAGTCCATGAAGAGCATTTCCTGAAGAGGGGATGGGTGGTGGGGTGTGAAACGTGGTGAGACAAGGTAAATCCCTGTAGATCTTATTAAGAAACTTGATCTTCCACAATAAATTTAATGGGAAACTACTACCAAGGCCATTTGAAACTAGAAGGGACATGATGTGACTCACATTTGAAAGCATCAGTTCTGCCTACGGCAAGGAAGGGGAAGAAGCAAGACAGTAGTTGAGGCTATGGTCAAAACCCAGGTGAGAAATGCCCACAGTTTGGACCAGGATCTAGGTAACAGCATTAGAGGCGGTGGTCAGATTTCTGGACATATGGTGTAGGCAAAGCCAGCAGGATCTGTTTTGAATTGAATGTAGGCAGGCAGAACATGAAGGAGAGAGAAATAAAAAAGACTCCAAGGGGTAAAGGCAAACCCTTATTTATTTCAATAATTAGCATATTTTAATCTTCAATTAAAGTAAAGCATGTCAAAGCTCTGTGTCACAGATCTCTTCTCTTCTCCACAAACATATGGAAATCACCCGCACCTTGTAAATTGTCATTCTTTGTTTTTTTTTGCAATGTTATATAGTTAATTCCATATCAAATGACAATATTATTCTTGAATCCTGAGTTTCTTTCAAAGACTGTCATAAAGTTCTTATTTTCCATAGGCAGCTTCTCTGAATTTCTACACATTAAAAACAACAACAACAACAACAACAACAACAAACTTCATTTCAAGCTGGACAGCCCCTCAAGCCTAACGCTGTGCCTGGTCATTGTTTTTTGTTTGTTTGTTTGTTTGTTTGTTTTGTTTTAACTTGTAGTTCTCTTTTTAACTCACTTTGAATGTGGTCTGTATCTCAGCATGAAAGTCCATTCAAGCCCTCAAACACTTAACCCTGGTTCTTACACATGGGGAGCCTGGGAAGAACAGCTCTACTTAGGGGTATGGGTTTCTGGCTGAATAACGGGAAAAAACTCCTCCTGGTCATAGCACACCAAAGCTCTAAGTCTATAAAAAGTTAATCAATGGCAGCACAGTGGTCCATCTTTACCCCAGTACAATGTTGTAACTACTATAACCTTATAACATATCTTGACTATAGGGTATGTGCTTTAGTGGCTTGCAGCTTCTCCAATTTCTCTGAATAATACTTTGTGATTTTTCTGCATAAAGTTGTTACATATGCATCACTCAATGTCTCCCTAGATGTTTGATTCTTTGATGCTCTTGCAAATATTATCAATTGATTTTCTATTTGTTGCTGCTATATAAAAATATAATTATTGTATATTGACCTTGTTTCCAGGAGTGTTGGTACACTCAATTCTAATAATTTGCCTACCAATTCTACTAGATCTCCCCACATACAAATCACATTATCTATGAATACTAAGTTTTACTTCTTCTTCCCAATCCATACGATCTTTGTATCTCTTGCCTTTATGTACAGGCAACCTTGTTGCATTCCCGGATCTCACTGGGAAAGCGGTCAAAATTTCACTAGGAAATATAATTTTTGCAGCAGGCTTTTTATAGCTATTCATAGCTACAAGATAAAGCTACTCTTTATCATATTAATAGAATTCCATTCTATTTCTAGGTTACTAAGAAATTTTCATTATGAACGGATATTGACTTTTAACAAATGTCTTTCTGTATTAGGAAGATCATCAGGATTGTTTTCCCCATTTTCTGTTCATGTGGGAAATTGCATCAACCACTGTGTGAATGTTTATGAATGTCAAACACCCTTTGCATACTTGAAATAAACCTTCACCTTTGTCTTTTTATATATGGCTGGATTTGACTTTCCAATATTTCGTTTCAGATTTTTACATCTATGTTCTTAAGAAAAATTTGTCTATTATTTTGCTTTATATACAGTCAGAAACCGGTTTGATATGAAGATATGCCAGCCTTATAAAAAGAATGTGGAAGTTTTTCCTCTTGTTCTATTTTCTGTAAGAGTTTGTATAAGAATTGTGTTTTAAAGAATTCACCAGTAAAGCCCATGGGTCTAGGGTTTTCCTTATATAAGCATTAATAAAAATGGATTCAATTTCTTTGATATGTGACTGTTGAGATTATTTAATTATTGTTTTGAAAACATCATATTTTCCAAGGAGTCTGTCCATGTCACCCAAAACTTATTTGTAAAATTATTCATGATATTCTCTCAGTATCTTTCTATTGCCTGTATTCTCTGTCATTTCTCCTTCTTCATACTTGACATTTGTCATTTGTTTTTGTCCTGTTTTTTCATTAGTTTTACTAAAGTTTTATCAAGTACATTAATCTCTTCAATGATCTATTTTTACTTTGTTAAACTTCTCTATTGTACATTTTCTGTTTTGCTGATTTCTACTTTTAATCACTACATTTATTCCATTCTCTAGGTTTGATTTTCTCTCTGGAGATAGAAATTCAGATCATTAATTTTTTGTTCTTATTTCTGTTTTCTAAATATATGTATTTGCACAGTCAGACAGTTCTGTCTGAGCACAGCATTAGCTGAATCTTGAAATTTTTGATATGTAATAACTTCATAACCCTTAGGTTCAGTATTTTTCTAATTTCTTTGCAGTTTATAACCCTTGATTTAAACACAAATTATTTAATTTGTAGAAACTTGAGGCTTTTCTGTTGTTTTTTTTTAATCTCAATTTCTAACTGAATTCCACTGTTGTCTGAACATTCTCTAAATGACTTCAAACTTTTGAGGTTTAGCATTATATGTTTATGCCCTAGCATATGGTCGGTTTTGAGAAATGTTCCATATTCAATTGAACTAGGCATATTATGGTGATCATTTCATAAGGTATATAAATATTGAATCACTATGTTGTACACCATAAACTAATACTGTATGTCAATTATTCTTCAGTGGGAAAAAAATGATTCCTTATATAGTTGAGTATACAATTAGGGCAAGTTTAACTCTTCAGGTCTTCTATATACTTACTGATATTATCTGCTTATTTGATCAGTTTTTTAAGAAGGGTGTCAGTCTCCCACTATGATTGTGGATATGTGTACATCTCCTTTTAGTTTTGTATTTTGTTTTGCTTTATGTATTTTGAAACTATGTTACTGTTTGTTTTGCTTTATGTATTTTGAAACTATGTTACTGAGGACATAATAGATTTAAGATTGTGACATCTTCAAGGAAGATGGATTCCTTTAGCATTATGAAATGTTCTTTATTTCTAGTAATGTGTCTTGCCTTCTCTTTCAAATTTTCTGTGTCCTTATATTTAAAGTATCTCTCTCAAGCTACACATTGGTATTACCGATTGATTTTTTTAAAGAGAGAGCATGAGTGGGGGAGAGGGGCAGAGGGAAAGAGAGAGAGAATTTTAAGCAGGCTCCATAGTCAGCACAGAGCCTGACATGGGGCTTGATCCCACCAACCCAGCTAGGATCATGACCTAAGCTGAAATCAAGAGTCAGATGCTCAACTAACTGACCACCCAGGTGCCCTATATTGGTATTATTTTTTTAATGAGGTTTTTAATGAAGGCTTTTACTAGATTTAATCCATTTGTGTTTACTACTTATACACTTGGGTTTATATCTATTCTCTGTTTTCTATTGACACACCTGTTTTGCTTTTTGGGTTTTTTGGGTTTTTTTAAATATATATTTTCTTTCCTTTTCGTTTAACCAAGTATTTCCATTAATCTATGGTTCCCTTTTTAATTTGCTGGAAATATGCTTTCACTATTATTTCAGTTGTTAATTCAGAGGTTATAACATGCATCCCTAACATACTGTAATCTAATAAAAATCTTACAGTTAATAATCCTAGAACAACGGAATATTTTAACTCCATGTAGGCCCCATACTGGCTGTCTTCGAGGATCATTTTCCTTCTGCCTAAAGAACTCCCTTGTAGTATTTCTTCTAGTGAAAATGTGCTAGTGATTAATTCTCTTAATTTCTATTTGTCTAAAGTATTTTTTATTTCATCTTAATTCTGAGAGTAGTTTTCACTGGGTATAGAATGTTAGGTTGGTGTCCTCAGCAATTTAAGATATCATCCCATTGTGCACATGGGTGTGGGTTTTGTTTTTTTAATATATCCTTAGAGGTTCACAAATCCTCTTGAGTACATTGATGTCCTGAAAGTTTCATGAGAAGTATTTTTTATATTGTTTCTGACCAATTCATTCTCTCTTTACCTTCTGGAATTCAAATCATATATGGGACAGACCCTTTGACCAGATCTCCAATGTGTTTTATGCTCTCTTCTGTTTTAGTCTATTTTATTTTCCCCCAATCTGTGCTTCAGTTTGGAGATTTTCTACATACTTACCTTCTAGTTCATTAATACTATCATCTACTAAGTCCAATAACTTTATAAACACAACCACTGACTTCTTACTGACAAATATTTCTTTGGTTCTAAAATGTTCTCTCTCTCTCTCTCTCTCTCACACACACACACACACACACACACACATACACACACACACACACACACACACACACACACACCTCTAGGGTAATTCTCCACCCTCTTAACTCTTTTGTTCCTTTTCTTCCTCTACATTCCTAAACATAAATAAGTCCTTGTCTTCTAACTCCAGTATCTGGATCACCCGTGTTTCTGCTTTCTATTGTTTGTGTTTTCTCTTGGTTTTGAATCAAATGGTCCTGTCTCTTCATATACTTAGTAATTTTTTATTGAATGTGGATTCATAGAGGTTCCAGATGATGGGAGGACTGTCTCCTTGTTCTGCTGGGCAGACAGAGCAGAAGGTAAATTACATTAATCCAGTAAAGGAACTGAGAGGGGAGAGGCTGTGCTGTGGATTTGGGAAGCTACAATCTACTTCTGGTTTGACTCAGATCCTAAGACCTGACTCCACAGCTTTCAACTGAGAGTATGATTGGTCTTTGACACTTTAGTCTCAAGTGATGGCTTGGCCTTTCAGGTATTTATCTTCTGCTTAGCTCCCACCATACACAGCTTTAGAACTTGGAAAATATCTTGAATGGAAGACCAACTGTGTGTTTAACAGATCCACATGCACCCCCACCAGCACCTCCCACCAAGTTTCCCATTCTTTCATTGCAACCTAATCAAACATGGAGTCTATCCACCTGCATTCTCAGTTCCTAGTTGAAACTTTCTTGGCAGGTCCCCCCAAGTAAAAAGAGTCCATTTGCCACTCACTTCAGGGCTTTAAACTCACCTCACTGATGTTCTTAAGCCACCCCACCCCACTCACACCCCAAATACCCAGGGTAGGTCCTGGTCTCCTAGGCTACTCAAAACAGGAATTTTTATTCTGCTTTTCAGAGGTTTCCAGCTTAGCCCTTTAATATCAGGTTCAGAACTGAGTAAATGAACTACGATTCTTAGCCCCACTCAGGTTTCCAATTTTGTCTCTCCCCTGAGCAACATTCAAAAACTCTGCTGCTTTCTGTCCCCAAGCAATTTTTTAGGATTGTAACTTCCAAACAATGCTTCAAGACTTAAGCAAAAAGTAGGACTATGTTTTTAAAAACACAGTTAAATTCAGACTTCATTAACTAATTCCTCAACTGTCCCAGAGTCATTTTACTATATGCAGAGTGTGCTAATGTGTATTTTCAGTAAGGATTTTTTTTTTTTTACCTTTAATAGGCTTTCTTGATTAGGTGTTCCAAAAGATGCATTTTTGGTGTTGAGCTTTACATATCATGAACAGAGCTGAGGGATCTAATTTTATCATAAGACAAAACAAAAACAAAAACAAAAACCCAGATAAAACACAGCACTAAGTGAAAGAGAAAATAAACATAAATTTTGATTACTATGGAATTCATAAAGAAAAACTTAACTCTAATTAAACAACAACAAAAGCCTCCCTTTTAATGAGGTTTAGCTATAGGGCCCTCTTTTTAAAGTTATCTCCAGATCCTAGAAAGATGCCAAGTATCAAAACTTTTCTTTGATACATGAAAGAAGAAAAGAAGATCACCATGATCAACAAGGAAGAGAGTCACAGGACCGAAAGTAATCAAGAGATGACAAGCTGGCTTTCACTGTCATAACTGCAAGGTCATCAACTAGACAAGAGCATGATCAAAGTGCCCGAACACGACTACGGTGAGGATGCTGGCAACTCACAGGTTTGAGGCATCACCTTTTCATGCAGTAGCAGTCTCTCATCTCCTCTTTCATCTTTTCCAGTAGTAAAGAGCCCTAAGCGAAGAGGACCTAATTCCAGGACCATACAAAGGTGCAACGAGTAGATTTAATAAAAACGGGGAAGGGGCGTTCCACACAAGCAAATTATGTAGAGAGAAATATAAACAAATAATTTCCCCCCTTCTTTTTTCCTTTCTCTTCACTTTACTTTCACAATTACCAGCTTGGAGTGTTGTTACATTTGTGCTTTACCATAAGCTGCAACAAATTCTGTTTGGCCATATAAAAATGTAAATAAAGTTTAAAAGTACTTGTCCTGACCATATATCAGTACTCCCACTGTACCATAACAAAACATTATATTCCCATGTAAAAGCACCTTTCACTCTATAAATACAAACCCCAAGAATAAGTGGGGGTACAATTGCAAAAACAAAGCCCATTCTGTAGCAAAGGCTATCAGTTCCAGCTTTCCATAATTTGGAACATCAAAACCAGCATGTAACTTGATTTGCAAAAGCCTGAAGAAGCGTTACTTTCATGCAGTTACAAATAATTCAACCTAAAATACTGCCCTTAATGATGAAAACTACAAAATCTAAAGACTTAGAATATTGTTGAAACCATTTGTAACCATGTCCAGTGTTTAGATGATGTCAAGTGAGTCCACAGATCATTTACTATAACAAATCTGATATCTTCCATTAAATTTTAAAACAATCTTTACCTAAATATAACCTGTGCTATATTTTCACATCAGTAGTCGCTGCAGATTTTTTTACATGACTAACCTAAGAAACAGCCTATAAAACTATGAGAATGCTAAACTTCTTTAAAAAAATAATAAATGCAAAATACCCTCAGTCTTATGACTCATTTGTTATAAACAGTAAATCAAGAAAAAGTAATATAGGCAACATTACCTAAACTTTAGTAGATATGACCATCACATAAAAAGGGCTTAATCTTCCTTACATACACAGTGGGAACAGATGTACTTTGGTTTATCTATATATTAATATGAAAGATATCAGTCATAGCCAAATAAATGAAAACTGAACTGTATTCTTAAGAGGGGACTACCAAGCAGTTGCTTAGATAGAAAACTAAGAGCAGTCAGAATCCCACAACATAACATTTAACCTGTGATTCACAGTATTAAGACCATGCAAAGAGGGGTTTTTTTGCTTTGTTTCATTCTTAACATAATCCATCTCCATCTCTTTTGGAGAGGAGACAAATGAAAATTCAGCCAGACCACTTAGTGGACTATATTAAACTATGCTGATCAAATCATAAGTAGTTCAAATGGTAAGTAGTTAAAACAAAGATGACTTCCAACATACCTGATATGCTTCTATTTGCGCTACTCCAGTTTTGTAATATTTTAAACAGAGAACTATGGAAGGGAAAAACCGTCAAGTGATTGGTTTCCTTGAGCATTAAGCTGATTATACAGCATATGTTTCTGTCATGGTGTAAATTTTAAAGTTTTCAATCAGTTGAAAATGCTCATGAAGCTCAAAATTTCAAAATAATTCTTTGCAAACTGCCAATAAATATGGCCCAAGAGTTTAAGGAAATGACGCTCTATCAACACTGTATTCATACCTTGCAAACTGTCTCCATGTCCCAAGGTAGTATAGTCTTCAGATCAATGACTTCACAGGACACTCCAAGCTTTTCCTGAGCCATGGAAGCCACCTCTCGGATTACATGAACCTGAAATATAAACAGCAAAGAATAACTACAGAGATTAAGAGCTGAAAAGTTAGCTGAATTCTGACATCATTAATAGAAACAGTGGTGTTTAAAGTCAGAGAAACTAATTTGCACGAAGAATTAAATATTTTAGACATGTTGAACCCCATATTCTACCAGAATAATAAACATAGATATCTAGAAAACAGTTGGAAAGATGTTCTCAAAGAAAAGGAGATCAGTCATCGATAGAGACACTGATTCTAAAGATATCAGCAGACAGAAAGTAAGGTCACGGGAGTAGGTTGAGTTTCTAGAGAAAGCATGAGGAAGGAGAAGTAAAAGGCAGAAATCATGGAACCCTGTAGATGACCAACGTGTAAGGGGAAAATGGAGAAGGAAGAGTTCACTTAAAAAAAAAAAAGAAATAAAGAAAAGAACAATGACAAAAAAACAAAGAAAGAAACAAAAACAGAAAAAAAATCAGGAGACAATATATCTCAAAAACTAAAGGAGAAAGTGTTTCATAAAAATAGCAGCCAGTGTCATACACCATAGCAATATGGGATAAGGGTTGGATTTAACCATTAGAAAATTAGGAATGTTAGCAGAAATAGTATTAGTAAATTAGTGGGAACAGAACTCATAAAGTACAAGGACATAAGGAAGTTAAGGAATTAAATATAGGTAGTAGAAAAACATTTGTTTAAGCTTAGTGATAAAAGAAAGTAGAAGATGTACTGGTATTTAAGGGAAAAGCAGGGTAGAGAAAAGGTATTTTATAGATAGAGAAGAAATATACACCTTTAAAAAATTTTTTTAATGTTTATTTATTTTTGAGACAGAGAGAGAAAGAGCGTGAGCAGGGGAGGGGCAGAAAGAGTGGGAGACACAGAACCTGAAGCAGGCTCCAGGCTCTGAGCTGTCAGCACAGAGTCCAACGCAGGGCCCATGAACCATGAGATCATGACCTGAGCCAAAGCCAGACGCTTAACCGACTGAACCACCCAGGCACTCCTACACCTTTTTAATAAAAGCAATGTGGAAAGAAGAAACTGAAGATGCAGAAGAGGGAAGAGACCAGCTGGTAAGTTACAGCCCAGGAGAAGGTAAAATGGAATATAATCTGAAAGATTTGTAGAGGTAGCTATGAAAAACAGACACCTCTTTTGAGGACAAAGAGAAAGAAGAAAGGAGTGACAGCAGACATGGCAAGTATGAGGAAAAAGCAAGTTATAGGACACAGTATAGGACATACACTAACTTCCCTATTACAAAGAGAGGCAGGCAAGGATAAATGCTGAATGAAAGGGATACAGATACAAGATTTTCCCTCTTGGAGGTAAGAAACCGGGAGGACTGGCTCTCCCGGCCAAACATCAAGTGGAGAGGAGAGTAGGAGGTTGTGGTATTACAAATGATTTCATTTGTATTTTTCATTATTATTATTTTCATTATTTAACATTGTACCAAATTTTCTAAAATAAGTATTTCCTTTACACAGAAAAAGAAAAATGGACCATTTCTTTAAAAGAAGGAGAGAGAAAAGTCAAAGATAGAAGTCTATGGCCAGAGGAACAAAGAGTGCCAAGCTTCAAAATGTGGAGGCAGGGTAGGGTGACAAGCACTGGGAAAATGGAGGCAGATCAGAATTGAGGCTCGCTGGAACAGAGGAAGGTACAGAACTCGGACACTGGACCACTAGATGGCCCACGGGGTCAGCCACATAATCACATGAGATGGCAGCGGACGTGATGAAAAAGATACCACCAGGTCAAGTGCAGAAACCAGCAGTGAGGATGTATAATGTGCGCCTCAAAAGAAACAATTTTTAATGAATCCATTTTATAAGCAACAGATTTTTAATGGCTTCACCATATTCATATATACTTTAATATAACTGAATAGGAACCTCACTTTCAACCAGAAATCAATACCAAATATAGATGTGGCACGAACAAGACTAAAATTTGAGATATAAGAAAAACACTTTTAATTTTTATAGAATCGGGATTAAAAATGAGAGTTTCCAAGCCCAACATGGACATTGCCAGTTCTTATAAATCTTACTCACCTGCGTGCCCCAGGCAACTAGAGTAACATCACTCCCTTCCTGTATGACTTCGGCCTGGGACAGGGGGATGTTGTACGGTTCTACAGGGACCTGCTCAACTGAACACGTAATGGGGAAAAAAAAAAAGTTACTTTTTCTAGTGGCATTTGTGCATAAGAGAATATAAGAATTTCATTGTAGCAAAGCTTTATTTTACTTTTCCCCAAAATTCCCTACAGAAATAGCATTTATTATATGGCTCCCATGACACCACTACACACCTGAAAAAGTACAATGTAAATGTATAAAATATATCAGCTATCCTGTAACAGAAGAAGGACTTCAGGTAAAAACTAAGAAAATCTTAAAGTAAGGGCTTTGGTCAACAATGTGTCAATATATGTGTCAACTGTCATAAATATGCCATATTAATAGAAGATGTTAATAATACAGAAAACTGTGTGTGGGGTATGTGGGAACTCTCCTGTACTATCTCCAAACCTTTTCTGTAAATCTAAAACTGTTCTAAAAAAATTTTAACAGGTCTACTAAAATTTGATCAGGCTGAAATAAGTTCTCAGACAAGTTTTCTATCAAGAAGCAAATTTATGCAGGTTTGAAAAACAAAACGTACATAGTAGGGCCAAATATTTAAGTTTATTTTATTTTTGTGCCTTGCATCTATGAACACTTACTCAACTATGGCAGCCAACAACACCTTAATTTTCAAAGCTGAATCCTGTAGATCTCAAAGAGATGCTAAATCAGCTCTACCAGGCCAAAAGGAAGAATAAGCCACTGGTATCCCAAAGAAAACTATTTCATGATTATTTCTGCCCAACCAAACACAAGCAATACAGAATTGACTAAATTCAAGATGAAATCATGAGGTGAATTTTAAATGAAATTGAGTAGGAAGTTGATGGAATTGCCCCGTTAGGCTGGGAAGCCTTCTTGAATTCCCATGTGAGAACAGTGAAACAGTAGAAGTGGTGGGGAAAAATAGAGCCCTTTTGTTCACTTTCCCCGTAATCTTTTATCATTGTTTTTTAATCTTTTTTTTTTAATTCAAAGAGCAAAGAAGAGTAAAACAAAAGGTTCCTTCTGAGCCCCAGTTAGTTCTTCCAACTCCACTGCCCAGAAGTAATCAATACCAACAACTTCCTGGATGTCTGCAGTGGACAGCTTTCATTCTTTCTGTCATCCATGCTTCTTAACCCTCTTCTTACATTAGGGAAATGCCTCATCTGATGAGGTAAGGCCCTTTGTCCACTACAGAAGTAAGGTCCACATATGCACTTTCCCAGCTTCCACTGCAGCTAGGGCACAAAATGTGGGCTCTGCCAATCAAATGGAAACTCTGAAATGGAAGCTGATGGCACAGAAGAGCAGCAAGTACCCAGAACGCATCCTAGAGTACTGGTAACAGTGGAGGCAGATCCAGCATTCAGGTCAGTGGTATCAATAGTTCAAGACTGCAGTTCCATGTCTACTGATAGCTGTTGGGTCATCTTTGCAAAACCAGTTAGGCAGTGGAATTTTGGGTATTGCTTTTAGATATATGGCCTCTAAGCCTGCAGTTCTTGGGCACTGCAAAGATAACTGAGCTATCTATTGTCCTTCAATAAATCTTTTCTGCTTATATTGGCCAGAGTTGATCTCTGCTTGAAAGTTAAGAACACTGACTGATTCAGTATCTTTTCAGATATTTACAATAGTCAGGTATGCACATTTATAAACACATGTGAATCTTTATTCCCACATATAGAATCACACTGTACACCCTGTTCAGAAGTCTTCTATAATCTCATGATTTTTTCACTTGGCAATATATCTTGGCCATGTTTTCATGTCAAAAATATAGATTTTACTTAAAAATGATTTTAAAAACTATCAAATTTAATGGTGCTATTATCAGTGATGTATTTCCAATCCAATAACATTTCTATAACCAATGCCAGAGAGAGAGAGGAATAGTTTTTAAATCATCAATACATTTAAACTATACACTAAAATCTACAAAACTACTCAAAACAGATGACAATTAAGCTAACTAACAAATCTGAGACACAAAGCTATGTTAGAAAACTCATAAGCAGAGACACCTGGGTGGCTCAGTCACTTAAGCGTCCAACTTCGGCTCAGGTCATGATCTCACAGTTCGTGAGTTCAAGCCCCTGTGTGGGGCTCTGTGCTGACAGCTCAGGTGTCAGGTGAAAGGTAGCACCATAGGCTCTTTGCCATCATCAAGTCTTCTTTCCTAGGGCAGTAAGATCCATATGCCAATAGACGAGGCATGAAGCCAGTACACACTCCATCTTTTCGGTGAGTCAGTGGCTGTCATTCAAGAGTCCCATCTTTCCCGCCTTTTAAATCAGTTGCCAGCTGATTAGCAAATCCTTGGAACACACAATTCTAATGGCTGGCACACTAAAAGAGGTGGGTTAGCATCTTGGCCCACTTCCTTTGAAAAATTGCCAGTGAGTGACTAACTGCTTCATTGTATTAAATAAATTGCCCAGCATAATAAGACCTCATTACTTTAACACTTAATTAAGGAACAAGACGGCAAACAAGGCATTCTTCCCCATCAACAAAATCGTGCAGGGAATTAGATTCAAGAAGAGTCATATATTAAGAACAACCAAAAAATCTACTAGAGTCACATAAATTTAATCCTGAGAGCAGGAGAATAAGAATAGAATTTTAATATGTTTGTTTACTTAAACTTGGCACACAGGTCCAGGTCACCTAAAGGGTAAACCATAATTCACAAGTACTTTAGCTACCCCAATTTAAAAGATACTTACTCCAAGAGAAGGTTATTATTTCAAATAAACAGTCTTGCATTCCTACCCCATTACTATGTGTTTTTTGAAAGAGAACAGGTAATATGAGTTACAGCAGAAAACTTCAGGACCTCAAGAGCCCCTATACCGTCATATTACAGAAAACCCTGTTTTCATAGCAGTGGGACCAAATGAGACCATTCCATTTCACCCAATCCTGATTACATTCGAATCGTAGCACTAATGAGTATTCCAGACAAACCCGTCAGCATCAGGTATATATTAACAAAAATGTGTGACCCAGAAAAATAAGAAATCTGAAACCAAAATTTAAAAATGCAATTGTTTGCTCAAATATCAGACTAGATTGTTAAAATATATATTGTAAATTCCATATACATGTTTCCTTTGTAATTGCAAATGCACTTATAGTCACATTACATATATACTTACAGACTCATGGCATGGGTTAGTTCATGCCCGCCCGTTTTTTTCTCGTCCTCCTCCTTCTTTCCTTCTAATTGCCTTGTAATTTGTTTTGTCATCTTAAACACATTTTAAAAATAAGGCAGTATATAAATGTATATGCTATGTATAATATATCTTTATTCATTTAATAGTTATTGTATACCCAATATATGCAAGCATCACATTGCATAATGGAATATGAAATTGAAAGAGGCAGTCCTTGTCTTTGACAAGCACACTGGGAGTTATAAAGTGTTAAACTCGACTGGGAGTTATAAAGATGGGAAGACACAATCAGCAAACAAAAACATGCGATAGTGGTGGGGATAAACTGCTCTAGGAATATGAAGGGAAGCAACAACCTGGTTATAAGGATCGAGGAAGTGGTACCATGATGGAGAGCACAAAATTGACAGGGGTCTTGGAGATGATGAGAAAATACAGAGGGAAATCTATGTAGAAAAAAGATGTGTACAAAGAAATGGGGGTGTGAAGTTGTGTGTGTGTGTGTGTGTGTGTGCATCTACAAACACCGGTCAATACACATTTATGTGCTGTTTCAGGTAAAGGGGAAAGCTTTAAATTATATACTGAAATTCCTAGGAAAACCTTTTCAATTCCTTCTGGCTTCATATATTAATAGCACATGTAGAAAGTGTCTGCAAGAAAATAATAACTCACTCTTAATGATGCAAGTTTCCGTGTGAGGCACAATATTACCATTACAGAGATAATAGGGTCATTTCTCTGCCCTGGCACTAATCTGCAGTAATGCTAGTTTCGTCACAAATGTGAAAGTCAATAAGGCTTTATTCATGTTGCATTATACATGATGCAGTGATAAAACATAAATGTTCTTCTTAAAAAGAAAAAGTATATTTCTAAAATGTTACTTCATGCTGCCTGATTACTAACAACATACTGGAAATCTTCGTACTTGAGAAAGTCTATTGCATTTGTCAGAATCTACACTCTAATGGGAGAAGGTGGGAAAATTCACCCAACCAAGAACCCAATTCCCAACCCTGTCTGTGCATCTAACTAATATGACAATCTCTTACAAAGTACTTTAATACTTTTATGCCTCAGTATCCCATCTGTAAACTATGGAAATCACCATCTGTCTGTCAGCCCCGTCATAGGGACAGAGTGAAGACATATTAAGTTAATCACTGTGGACATCCTTTCAGTTCTTAGGAAGAAGACCGTTTTACATTTGAAATAATTCCATGTCACTGTCACAGTCATTAAAACTATAAACTTTTCATTCTAGGAATAGTTATTCTTACTCCTGTTATCATTTTCTGTATAAAACTGATATTTAACCATCAACTACTACCTCTGTATTATAATTATTATTTTTCAAAAAAATCTTTCAGGTGAGGCTACTAATTATGATCACACTTTTGACAGTTTTCAATTCCAGACCAACATTTCCTTTTAACACTGATGTTAGAGAGAAGAAAATATACGGACAAGAAAACTAAGTGAATTTTTTGCAGTAATTATAGTAATTACTTTTAAATTATTCCCCAATTTTCCCCCTCACCTCTTTATCTCAAAATACTGAAAATCTAAAGATTAACAGTCTATATGAATAAGACCAAATCAATATACTGTTACCAATATTATTGTCTATATGAACTGACATTATAATAGTTGTTATAATATTACTAATTAAAAGACAAGATTAACTTTCAATAAAGAATAAGTACTAAACTTTTCATACTATTTTAACCCATGGTAGTTACTCAGAGCATGTGTGGACAACATAGACTGACATAGTAAGTCTCAATATTAAAGGAGTAAGCCAGAGAAGCCTCTTAGAAGCGACAGTGATCGAAGATCAAGCCACATGATTACCTAGATCTTCATACCACAAGCAGATCAAAGTCTTACTGAGAACTAGAGCAAAAGGATTGCAGAAAAGTGAGAAAGCAGATGAACTAGAGCAAATAGAGAAAATCACAAAAAAAGGTAGATCCTGAAGAATGAATATAATTAGATGCACAAAAGCAAAAGGTTGGCAGTCTAAGCAGTAGGGTAGTATATACAAATAAGAGAGAAGTCAAAACAAGCAAGCTGAGAACACCATCATGTGTCATCACAACGTGATGCTCTGAGAAGGGCACAGCATCACTTCAGTGGTATCCTTGCCCAAATATCTACATAACCTGAATTTAATCCTGAAGAAACATCAGACAAACTGACTGAGGGACATTCTACCAAATGTGAAGGTCAGGACTGACAAAAAAGACAAGGGAATGGTCTATCCCAAAACAAAGGAGACTAAGGAGACAACAATGTGTGGAGACTCTGGAAGCCACTAAGGTACCGCACCTGACTTTGGCTCAGGTCATGAGATTTCATGATTAGCTAGATCTGCACAGACAGTGCAGAGCCTGCTTTAAATTCTGTCTCCCTCTCTCTGCCCCTCCCCCACTCATCATGTGCTCACACTCTCTCTCTCTCTCTCTCTCTCTCTCAAAAATAAATAAGTAAACATTAAAAAAAAAAAAAGTGGAGACTCTAGATTGATCCTGATCTAGAAAGAGGACATTAACGGGACTATTGATGAAATTTGGATTTGGTGTATAGAGGAGTTAACAGTATTGTATCACTGTTAGTTTCCTGGTTTTGATCATTACTCCTGTAGTTACTTATGAGGTTACCATCTGGGGAAGCTGAGTGAGGGGATACATAAGAAGTCTTTGTACTTTTTTCACAACATTACTGTTTGAACTTATTTCAAAATGAAAAGTTTAACCATATTAAATTTTTAAAAAGGAGGCTGATCATCTTAGTGAGCCTCCCATAGATTCTGGGAAAATAAGGTGTGTGTGATGGGCAAGCATGCCAAATCATGAATGTCATTGAAAACCGACGATGAGAAACAACTAAATGCAAGGCATGACAGAGGCATCCTAGATTCATACTGTCTTACAAAACAAGCTCTATTTTTTTAAGTATTGGTACAAATAGAAAATAAGGTAATTAATAAAGCTATCCAACTGCAAAGGAAATGCAGCTGCATTTGGTAGCATATGTGACCTCATCTACCTGGATAAATGTAACCAAGTTTTAATGATACAGAGACGTGGAGACATGAAGACGTAAATTCAGTACCTGTGAATGCCCATCAGCTTTGTGCTAGAGACTCTTGACCACTAAATAAAAACCAATAACCCATCAAACTGTCTAAATATAAATACAACATCGAGTCAAAACTAGCATGCATGTAACCAGGAGACTTCTCATCCAGAGATACTTTTACATAAAAAAAACATAAAAACATTTTATATCATAAAATATTAGCAATATTGTTTCAGAAGGTCATGGTTCCTTATTGCTGATATAACACCTATTATTTTTAACTAAATAGCAACATTAACAACATGTTGACAAGCATTATTAAACAGGAAGCCCTGGACCCATTTCAACTCAAATGTACTCTAATTCTTTTTCTTGATCATTAATAAATTAATTTGAAAATTCCACATTTCTAATTTTGTGCGCATGTAATGAGACAAATTAGGTTTCTTTTCAGAATACTTTGCAAATATATCACAAAAGCAGTAATACGATAAAGCAAGCATCATATTCCTTATACAACTTCAAGATTAACCTCATTATGTTTACGTATCTCACTTAATGTAACAAAAAACCTTTTGAGACTGATGATATTGCATGATATGCATCAATATACTTAATGTATATGCTAAAATATAACCCCTTTGTAATATATCTTGTTCAATTTTTGTAATTACTCTTAGTATTTTTTCCATACACTCTTTTAGTATGCACCATTTAATAATTTAGCAGAAGTTCGTCCATCAGTAATTTTACTAGCAATTGTCCCACTTTCATGTTTAATATATTATAATTTCTACGGTAAATATTTTCCAATGCATTTTCTATAGCAAGGAGCTATTTATGGGTGAACTTCATTCATATAAATAGATTCTAACATGGTAAACAGCAAAATGGCAAAGAAAATAAATGAATCCTGAATTAAAGGGCATGACTTTAAAACCATTCTCTATCAGCACATGAACTTAAAAGAAAAAAAGAATCACCTAACAAAAAGAATTATGTTGAGTTAGAGAAAGAATATGTTAATTCACTGTCCATTGTAAGATACACCATTATTTTATGAGCCACTAAGAATGAGAAAATTGTCGATTAAATCGACACTGTTTACAATTATTTTATTCTTATCGAAAGAAGTTTAGTGAGATGGGTTTCATTCCACATCACCCTTATACAGACATACCAAAATATAGGCAAAATAAATTGGTTAAGCTATTCTTAAAACTCTTTGACCTTTAGAAGCCAATTCTTCTCACTCATCATTTGACTTATAATCATAAGTGTCCATGTTTCTCCACAGAATATCACTTTCTGTGAAGCAGCTCTTTATAAACAGATCCATATAAGAATTAAAGATCAGTACTGGGCTCTTGAGCTAGCTCGGTATTCAGGAACATCCTATTTCTGACTCCTGCTTCCAAATACCATTAAATTATGATTCTCCATGTTGCCTGACCTTCTACCTATCACAACTATTTGGAACTTCATTGTTAAAAGACTGGTCCCCTGTGGTCTCTGGAATTTTATTCTGAGCTGTGTATCTCATATCTCTTTTCTAGGTATTGCTGCTGATTGGTGATTTTGATATTTGTACACGGTAGGTACACTGGCCACTGGATAAGGTAATTGTCAGGTGCCATTGGTTTTAAGCCATATTCTAAGTTCAGAGGTGTTAAAATGTGAGAGTGATGTGTATCTTAGAATCAATGAAATACAGTACCTTAAATGGAAGGGGGATAACTTTAAAACATTAAAGTATTATTATAGATATTATCCACATCATGTTTTTGGTATCTTAAGTTCCTCAGTTTCCATAAATACAAGATGACCCATAAAGAGGTACAATCCCCACTAGACACCAAATATTAGCTGTTGTCCACCAACTTCCTAAATGCAGAGAGTAAACAGAAAAAGTCACTGGAGCACACTGACCAAAGACAATTATTTTAAGGGTAAGAAAGACACAAGGGAATCATGTGATGTTTGTCATACTGCCAAATTCATCACTGTGTTATCTAATACAGAACAATAGCTGCTAATTTTATGAGTCAGCATCCAGTCAGGAAAACAGAAAGCTCTCTAGAAAATTTCAATTCAGGAATTCTGTTACAAAGATGTTGGAAGGGCTGAGAAGCACAGTAAAATAATGCAGCCCAGAGATCAGGAAGAAGATAACACCCCCGCGCTAGACCCAGTAACCCACAGGAGCCACTAACAGTGCTGGAACCACCACGTGCTGCTGCAGAGCAGGGCAGTCCCCGCTAAAGGCCCCGTTATCACCAACGCTACAGAACGATGGTGGCTGGAGCATAGCCTTGTCAACTACCACCACCAGAGGTACCTCCAAAACTATAATGGCTCTTTTCTTTCCACCTCCATCCCACCTTCTAAACTAGTCCAAGTGCTCTCTGTTGACAGAATCTACCTGGTACTCGGATAGGCAGGAGGTCAAGAAAATACACTTTACTAGTTTCCAGCCCCAGCGTTACAGAGGAAACACAGCAGGGCAAGTATGAGGATGACAGGCAAAGGATGTTTGAGCCCAGTCTATACCTGACACTGTTTTAAACATTTAAATGCACTATCTCATTTCATCCTCACAACTCAATACAACTGATATTAGATTTATTTCAGTTCTACAGATGAAAAAACTGAAGCAGAGAGACAATAAGTGACTCAGTAAAGTCACTAAGTGGTAACTCTGAGTCCAGGCTCATAACTACTATTTTATATTGTACAGAAACCTGTCCAAAGTGGGGATGCCTGGGTGGCTCAGTCAGTTAAGCATCTGACTCGTGATCTAGGCTCAGGTCATGATCTCGTGGTTTGTGGATTCGAGCCTCATGTTGGACTCTGCACTAACAGAGTAGAACCTGCTTGGAATTCTCTCTCCCGCTCTCACTACCCCACTCATGTTCTCTCTCTCTCTCTCTCAAATAAATAAATAAATAAATAAATAAATAAACTTAAAAAAATCTGTCCAAAATGGAAGTTCAGTTAGCAATATTAAGTCTGAGCACATACCAAGCTTGATCCTCACCATTAGCCCTAAAAATCAATATCAGCCAATTCCATTTTTTAAAAAAGGGAACACTTATGTGTGCCACATTTTTAAAAATTGAAAACATTTTTTAAATTTTTTAAAATTTTATTTGAGAGAAAGAGAGAGAGTGTGTAGGGGGTAAAGGGGTAGAGGGAGAGAGAATCTGAAGTAGGCTCCACGCTAAGCAGGGGGCTCAATCCTACAACAGTGAGATCATGACCTGAGCCAAAATCAAAAGTCAGACACTCAACCAACTGAGCCACCCAGGCACCCTGAAAACATAATCTTAATAAATTATTGCTGGGGCACCTGGGTGGCTTAGTTGTTTAAACCTCCAACTGGATTTCAGCTCAGGTCATGATCTTGCAGTTCGTGAATCTGAGCTCCATGTTGGGCTCTGTGCTGCCAGTACAGAGCCTGCTTGAGATTCTCTCCCTCCTTCGTTCTGCCCCTCTCCAATTCGTGCTTGCTCTCTTTCTCAAAATAAATTTAAAAAAAAAAAACATTTTAAATAAATAAATAATTGCTATTTTCCCTGAAACCAATAAAGATTGAAATCTAGATTTCTCATTGACCTCCAGCAATTCACTCTCATTTTCTCAAATTAAATTTTTAGACATTAAATGGGCCTTATGTTCAATAAAGCAAATATTCTTTAAAATTCTCCACATACATATCACACTGTATCGGCCTCTGTGTGTTGTGCTGTGTGTCACTCCTCCATATCTTTCTTTTTCTTTTATATAAATCCCTTCATATCAAATTATGGATTAAAACTACCTAATTATGAAGGACTCCAGGCATACTTGTATAGCCAGAAACTATGATTTGTTATCTAGTGGCTTAAGTCAAATATCATTTATTTAATAGTCACTTCATAATCCGAAGCTATATTCAATGTTAGAGATAAAAGAGATAAATGAGGTACAATGCTGAAAGATGCTAAAAAAGTATCGATAAAATTAATAAATATTTCAAGTTATTAAAAAAATTTTCCCAGCTGTAATTTTTATAAACCTGACCACTTTATTTCTATCTGTGAAAAGTAAAAATATGTGAAAATTACTAAATATAACCCCAATGGTCTTAAAAACTTAGTGCTTACTATCTAACCTATAAGTAATTTATATATCTTTAACTTTTGCTCAGTACACACTCTTATACATTGAACATGAAAACTCCTAAAGAGCTTTTGGTGTGCCTTGTATTCCTAACTGGAAATTCTTTAGATCAGCTGTGAAAATGTCAGCTAAAAACATCCCATCTGCTGATCAACAGTTCCATTTTGGCAGTGTTAGTATTACTGTCTGTATGCTGTCATTGACAACTATGTTCACACGGTGAGGTTTAACTGGAAATTTTATATTTTAACTTTCTTCATAAAGAACACTGTTTATCATATGTAAATCCATCTTTGACTTTTAGACATCTGTCTTTGCCCACATTTTGAGAAACATATTAAGAACTGCCTATAATCAAAAGTAAAAGACTCTGGGTTGACTTAACGTGATACAATGCACATCCAAATATGCAAGCATAAGTTGTAAATAATTCTAAATAATCTGTAAGAGTCCCTGAAGGATTAAAAATGCCCCCAGAGTGGCCTTCATATGACCGCCGACCCAGAAACTGTTCTTCCCCACCTTCTTGCGAAATCTGAATTACCCAACCAACAGATCCTAAACCGCAAGATCAATTTCTCCCTCTTCACAAAACCATTTTGGACCAGCTATTCCTGAAACTGGCTGAACGCTGCCTGACCTCTCCTGCTAAAGCTCTATGAAATCTTTACCCTTCTCTCTCTCTCCTGAATTCAAACACTCTGGGTTGTGCTTGTGGCCCAAGAGTCTGCATAAAGATTTATGCTTAGGAGTGTTAATATTAAAATAAATCACTGGAGATTTTTAAATAGTACAGAAACATCCTTTAATATACTACTAACATTTATAATTTACATGTATTGATATATTTCAACAAAGGACACTAGGAAAGAAAAGTTTTATACTACTAAGTTTAAAAATCCAGGGAATAAGTACATTACACAAAGATATAAATGACCAACATTTACTCAAGAATAAGTAGTAGTCCAACAACCATAAAAGATACTCAAAAGAAAGTCAAAGATGTGTCCCCAAAGTTGCAAGAACCAAATAGCTTTAGAAACAAATTATATTTAACCTTATAGAACAGATCATTCCTAGTTATTCAGTCCAGCCTGGAGCACAGAGAAAGCAAGCATGCCACTTCATCCTATAAGACTGGAAGAACTCTGGGACACGGGCAAGATGGCGGAGAAGCAGGGAGCTCTGTAATCCGCACACGCCCGCATGGATTGAACTGAGAAGGACTGAAGGGATAAAACTTGGATTTGCAGGTGGGGGAAAGAAGAAACAGACGCCAGAAAGAAGACAACCTCAAAGATGCCTGAGTGAGTGACGGTGATCTGGGAAATTAGGGGACGGGCAGGTCCCGGTGGTAAAGGGGAAAGGAGCCCCCGAGCCCAACACAGGGAGAGCGCGCTGTGCCCCGGAGAGACCAGGGGAAGAGAAAGAGAGACGGAAAACGCACCTAGAACCATCTCTAAGGGAGGAAAACCTCGCCCGTCTCCCCATATATAACTGCCACGCGCCAGGAGACAAATCCGTCCCATCTGACCGGCGAATTCTTCCTTGGGCTCAGCGGCAGCGGCATCCACTCCAAGCCGCACCGGGAGCGGCGGCGACACAGATAAAGGCGGTGGCAGTGCAAAAAGCAGTGGCAGCGCCACAAAAGACGCCTTGAAAAGCGGCGGTGACTCCGCGAAAAGGGCAGTGCAAGCCGGGCCGGGAGGCCGGCCGCCAGCGGGAACACATCTCATCCCCGGTGACGGTGTTGAACTGCACGGACTGGGATCTGGAAGGGAGGCGGAGCTTGGAGAATACAGTTTGGCTCGCCCGTGGCACAGGGAGACTGGACTCAGAAGGGCAGCTTGCTATGCTTGGTTCTGGCAAAGCTTTGAAGCAGCGCCATACTTCTCCCCGCAACCACCAAGGCGGGGCCTCAGAGAGAGCAGCCCCCCGAGACCTGACCTGACGCCAGACCACGCCCATCCGCACAGGGGAGGCTACCTCAAGAAACAAGCCAAAGTACACGTGGTGGAGAGTCCCAGATATCACTGACCACGGAAATAAAATAATCAAAGAAACAACAAGAGAAACCGAGAGACGACATTAAAAGAACACTTCCTGAAATGACAGGCCCTGGACAGTCAATGAGCCTCCTCTAATAGAGCAGTACAAACAGGTGCACAGTGCATAACGAGATTTAAAAATGACAAGAGACAGAAAGCTAGCCAAAATGATGAAGCGAAAGAACTCTCCTCTAAAGCAACTCCAGGAAGAAGTCACAGCCTCAGAACTGCTCAAAAAAGGC
>CM053577.1:75592189-75618881 GCA_028646485.1 Cryptoprocta ferox
AAAAAAAAAAAAAAAAGACTGGAACAACTCTGATTCTGAAACCAGACAAGGTTTCTGATTCTGAAACCAGACTTGGGTAACTTCTGATTCTGAACGAAGGATGAACTATAGACCAATCTGACATATAAATATATGTTTATGTTCATACATGTAAAGAGAGAAAACTATGGTCCAATTTTACATATGAATATAAAGCTTTTTTAAGAAAATTTCAACTTAATCCAGCAGTATGCTGAAAGAACAATGCATCATGATAAAGTACAATTTATCCCAGGAATACAAGAATTGAAACATCAGAAAACAGGCTAATGAAATATAGCCTCATCAAGAGATCAAAGAAGAGAAACCAAATGATCATGTCATCAGATATCTAGAAAGAATTTGGTAAAATTTAACACCTTGGGAAGGGCACCTCAATGGCTCAGTCAGTTGAACATCCAACTCTTAATTTTGGCTCAGGTCACCATCTCAGCGTTCAGGAGACTGAGACCCATGTAGGGCTCCACACTGTCAGTATGAAATCTGCTTGGAATTCCCTCCCTCTCTCTCTCTCTCTCTCTCTATCTCTCTCTCTCTCTCTCTCCCTGCCCCTCCCCCACTCACTTTCTTTCTCGCTGTCTCTCTCTCTCTCTCTCAAAATAAATAAACTTTAAAAGAAAATTCAACAATTTGGGAGAAGTGGAGGAAGGGAACTTTAAGTTAAAAACAAAGAGATATTTCCTTAACTTGATAAAGAGTACTGACCAGGGCCTCTGTTAAAAAGGGAAAAGACATCTTTATTATAATAATAACAATAACAACAACAACAACAACGATAAATGTCTCATTAAAAAAAAAAGAGCTGTTACTATCATTAGCCATAGAAGACGAGGTTTTCTACCTAGAGAGTCTAAGATACTTAACTAAAATATTATTAGAGAATAGGGCACGGTCTCCAAATGCGGTATTAACCTACAAGATCAATACCTTTTCTGTATACCAGTAATAAAAACCTATCAGAAATATGTCATGGGAAAAAATATCCCAACCATAAAGGCAAAAAAGACCCTAAGCATCTCATAATAACCCTAACAACAAAGGTGTCAAACCTAATGAAAACATCTACACAATTTATCAGTGGACACAAAAGTTTGAATAAATGGAGATAACATGTTCTTGGAAAAGAAGAATCATTACAGTGAAGATGCAAAACACAGAAATAGAATGATCAATGTTTTCTGCCTACTTAAAGACTTTAAAACTATATATAATTTAGAAATAATATGTTAAATGCTGCTCTCAGTGACACCTAGTTTGTGGACGCAGATATTATGATGACATTTCCAAGAGGGTAATAAACTGTTGAGATCAGTTATTTCAAGATGAACTTCTAAAAAAAAAGACTAACATTTTTCATGATGACAGAAGACAGGGAAAAAAGGTCTTAAAAAAATACAACCAAATTTCTGATACACAAGAGAATAAAAATGCAAGACTTTTATTCTTAGTGTTCTCAAGTTAAATGTCCTAGCAAACATTTCCAGCTTTCAATCTCAGCTTTCAGGCCATAAACAGGGTAAATTGTTAAGTCTTGTCTCCCCACAGTACCTGTGTCAATATACCTTATCCTTCTAGTTTTTCTACTGCCATTTAGAGACGTGCAGTGTCTGGCTTCAATCATTTATTACTCAGGGCTTAATCAATGAATATATGAGACTTTTCAAAAACAAGAATGGAATTAAGAAACATAGGTTTTATAACTTAAACAATAGAGAACATAGGCTTATAATTTCCTCCTTCCATCTGTGTGCATGTGTGTGTGTGTATAAAACATATACACATATAAATAAAACAGGGATGTTTACTTCAACATTGTTTAGAATAAGCAGAATTTATGAATAACTCAAAGTTCCATAATAGGAGAAAGAATAAAATTCCTTTGAGTGTGCCATACTTTATGAACTAAAAATCAGCTAAATCATTGAAATTGTATACATTGAAATATATCCAAAATAAATTACCATATTGGTAAGTAAAGCAAATTACAGAATAATTATAATATGTTATTTTTATTATATGGTTATATATGCTCTATACATTCACAGATTTATATAATGTAAACACATGGGAAAAGACTCACAAAGTAAGTTACAGAACAATGTCTATAGTATGATCCTATATACTGTTTGTATGTAAATGTGTTCTATACATTCACATATGTATGCAAATAGAAATGCACACAAAAAGGTCTGAGAAGAGGTGTTGGGGTAGGGAAAAGAAACTTTCACTTTCTGTTGATGCTTGAAATTTTTACAGAAGGTACATATGATTAATGACATTAAATTTTATTAAAAATACAAAATAAATCAGTCTGTCATGTAGCTTAAGCTTAGTTACTGACAATGCATCCCGTTGGATTAGGCCAATAATCAAAAATAGACCTCTGTCCAAAGTGACTCTGAAAGTGAACTTGAACAAGATAAAGAACATGCCAGAGTATAAGAATGTTTCACTGGGTCCTATTTCATGAAAATTTCAGTTATCAAGTCAATCACAGAAAATACAGAAACAAATTTAAAGGTAAATTTTGTACTTCAAGTTGATTGAAAACCTTTTGATTCTTGCTACTCGGTCAGTAGATCAGGCCTTCTCATCACAAACTAGAATTAGAATCTATCCGCTGAATTCCCTGCTTGTTTTAGGTTGACAATAAAGGCTACTCCACAAGGTTAAGATAGAAGTCCACATGACTATGTCATGAAGAACAAATATGAGACAAAAAATATGAAATAGAAAACTTCACTTGTAATCAAATAAGCAAACACTAAAATAAAATGACAGTAATAATATTTGTTTAAAAGTATAGATAAAAGTCTGATAGCATATATAACAAAAAATCAACAGTAGTTGGGGACTGGATTCATGGGCTCCTTTTATCTTCTCTTTTGTACTTTTTGGGAGTTTCAGTAAGCAGATATGAAAGACTGAAAAATAAGCCGTGTGGCAAAAGTCAGCCAACTAAGTAGTACAGACATCACTTCAGACTCAGGTAATCGGGTTCCAGAATCCAAACTCAACCCAGAGTTTACTAGATTGCCCCAGGGCAGAAAAGATGCATACAGGGGGGAAAAAAATCCTGATTTGCCACCTAATGTGTCCAACCATAATGAAAATAGGTTATATTGAGGAAATTAGGGACTTTATTCCTAATAATAGGAACATAAGAGATTTAGCAAATGAAAAAAAGAGAAAAAAAGTTATTTGGTCCAGAGAAAACAGAGTTGTACATCAAAGAGGAAATAAAACACCTTTTTTTTTTTGCTCAGTTGTAAATCATACCAATATGATGATTATAACAATGTGAACACTAATGATCTGACCAAAAATTACACTGTAAGTCCATGAAGATATTGGGGAGAAGTCTGAATATGCTGAAAGCAAGGAACAGCATGGGGAAAAGGAATATAGAAAAGAAGGTTACATAAAATAGCTAAATTCCTCTAGGAAGTTAAAAATCATAATCCCTAAAATGTTAAAAAGCAGTATAAGCATATATTGTTTACAAATATGATAAGTTATTAGAAAGAAACTACTTAAAGTGTTGAAAAGAATTGCCTGTAGGGGAGAAGCATGGATTTGGTCAAGGAAAAGGTAAGAAACTATAATTTTTGTTATAAGATGTATTATTTGACTTTTTTAACTTAAATTCTCTCACCTCACACAACTCTTATCAGTGAGTGTAACTAGTGTTAAATACTCAACTGCATAAATATAATCCGTTTAATGATGTCAACCAAAACAAATTAAAAATGCAAAATACTCCTTTGTGTACACTGACACTAGGCAAAAATATTTCAAAGTTTCTACCACTCAAAAGTTTCTGAAAACAATTTTCTTCTAGGGGCACCTGGGTGGCTCAGTCAGTTAAGCGTCCAACTCTTGATTTTGGCTCAGGTCATGATCTCACAGATTGTGAGATGGAGCCCCTCATTGGGCTCTGTGCTGACAGTGTGGAGCCTGCTTGGGATTCTCTCTCTTCCTGTCTCTCTGCCCCTCCCCTGCTCATTCTCTCTCTCTCTCTCTCTCTCTCAAAATGAATAATTAAACTAAAAAAAAAAACCTTCTTCTCTTCAGAACGTCTGAATTTACAGGTAATTAGTGTATTTGCTAAAGAAAAAAAAAAAAAAAAAAAGAAAAGAAAGAAAAACCCCTCAATATCATTATGACCTATTTTTGCCTGAAAGGGTAATGTGAATCCTGGAAATGAGGTAACACAAGGCTTTTAGTATTTTTTTCCACTAGAAGAACCATAGATAAAAGCCATATTTACTTCATTATCACTAATGTCAAGAATCAATTTCAATTAAATAAGACCAAAAAGCTCAAAAGGCATACAAGAAAAGCTTCTCCACAAGATGCCTATATCTGATAATATGATAATATCACACTGACTCATTCTCTTTTTGAATTGTAAGTATTTTGTACATTTTGGACACTGTCTAGATTGCTCTTCTAGAGCTACTTTTTCTAAATATACTTCTGCCATTTTTTAAAAGTTTAACAGCATTTAATTATCAAAATTAGAATACAAATTTTATTTTCCTTCTAAATTTAGAAGATATAAGCTTTACATTTATTTATTATATATTCAAAATAAGTAGAAATAAAATTCAAGAAAATTGCTGCATAAAGAAACCTACGTTTGCTTTCATCTTTATAGCTCGTTAAGCTAATGGTTGAATTAAAAGAAATCATGTCTATATGTTGTAGACCAGGGGCGACTGGATGGCTCATTCGGTTAAGTGTCCGACTCCTGGTTTCAGCTCAGGTTGTGATCTCACAGTCATGAGATGGAGGCCCATGTAGGGCTGGGGCTCCATGCTGGCTGGCTATGGAGACTGCTTAAGGTTCTCTCTCTCCCTTTCCCTCTGCCCCTCCCCCACTCACATGTTCACTCTAAAATACATATATATAAATTTATATATAAATATATAACATATAAAATTTATATATATAATATATATTATATAATATATATAAAAACTAAAATATTATATATATTATTTATATATATATATATATATATATATATATATATATATATATAATGTTGTAGACCAGACATGTCGAAAGTCACCACAGCACGGATGTTTAGACATACAGAACAGTATGGGGACCAGATCCAAAAAGTAGGGAATCAGAGAGGTCAAGAAGAGCTGGGACAAGGACAATGCTGTGCATTCACCAAATGGTTTTATCCCATCTTCAAAATGCAAGAAGATTGCATTTCTCATTTCAGGAAATACCAGAAGTCTTCCCATTGCCACCACCTTAGAAATTATCAGGCTCCTCTGGTCTTTGGCATAAATCTACATGGTCTTCTTTCATTGCTCTATTTGATTCTGTTAAACCAGAAATGTCTTGTACAAAGCATGTCAGATTACTGAATCAAAAACACTCCGTTCCTTTTTATATCATGCAGAACAACTGAAAGTTTGGTGTTTCCTCCACCAGTGTGAAGGAGACCTGAGACGTGAACAGAACTAGAAAGGGCGGCTATATATAGGCAGCCACTGAAGAATCACTGTCAGAACATGTAGAGCTCTTTTCCCTTTCCCCACCCGTCCAAAAAAAGCAGACGCCAAAATGTGGTCATCTGTAAGATACTGATTTGAACCAGAAGGCAAGTCTAAGAAAACTATAGGTTAAAAGCACTCTGAAGTCTATATGAGAACCAGGAATAAAATAAAATAAGTGGAGATTGGCAGCATCAGTTACTGCTTCAGAATCGATATTAAGCACTGGTCTCAAAATTTAGTTGGAGTCAGAGACACCTGGAGAGCTGCTAAGAGGTAGCTGAGCCTCACTCCCAGATGTTCTAATTCAGCAGGTCATGAAGTGAGGCCTGACAATTTGCATTTTTTTTTCTTAAATTTGAGAGCAAGCATACACACATGCACGAGTAGAGGAGGGGCAGAGAGAGAGGGAGAGAGAAAATTCTAAGCAGGCTTGTGTCATTAGTTCAGAGCCCGACACAGGGCTTGAACTCACAAACCATGAGATCATGACCTGAGCCAAAGTCAAGTCAGAAGCTTAACAGACTGAGCCACCCAGGCACCCTGACAATTTGCATTTCTAATATGCTCGCAGGATGCTTACGCTGCTGACCCAAGGATCAACTCTAGAGAACATTCATTCATATGAAGATTTTGATGGCTAGCTCTTTTTTCCTAGCCTACCTTCTTTTGTAGCTGTGAAAGAACTTGTGTTTTGTTCTTTATTGAGCCCCTAGAGGTCAAGAAAAGATTCAGAGTTCAAGTCCTTGAGATGGCACATAATCAATCACTGAGAAACTTCTGAAAAACTTTTGAGCCCCGTTCCTCATCAGGGTCTTTCATAATCTCTGCCAGGGTCAAGGCTATAACAAATTTCTCAAGCTCATTCTCTTAGATGGAATCCTGTCACATTAAACATTTCCCTTACCAGTCTTGATTTCAGAATTTGCAGCAAGATGAAAATTACTTTTCTTATTCACTCTCCATTCATTAAATACGTACTAGAAAAAATCTGCATTAGTTGATTAGCTTAAACAGTTGGTTGGCCTTACAAAGTGTAACACCCATAGGCTATCTAAAGTAATTAGAACTCAAAGAGTTATTCAGAGTATGCCATCAGTGTTTTCCTATTCACCTCAAGACTTTAAATTCTTATGTTACTCTTAATTCCATAATGAGATATAGATCACAACAGAGTTCCTAAAAAATGAAAAGATTCCATTTAAAATATATTTAACGTAAGAGCAGTGCAACCCTCAAACATTTCCAATGGAAGGAGAAAATGACATGACCGCTTTGAAAAAGTGTTCAGTAGATTCTTACAAAGTTAAATCTACATCTACCCTGTGACATACCAATTTCATTCCTGGATGTGTTCACCCAAAAGAAAGGAAACAATATGTTCATAAAGCACCTGTGTAAGAATGTCCCTAGCAGCCGTGTACAAAATAGGCAAAAACTGAAAATGGACATTTGTTCATCAACAGGAGAAGAGATAAATCGTGATTATATTTGTACAACAGAAATGCTACTCAGCAAGGAAAAAGACATAAACTGCTGATACAAGCAACAACATGAATGAACCTCAAAACATTAGGTTGAGCAAAGAAGGCAAAGACAAAATAATAATATATGGTGTGATTCATTTATATGAAGCCCCAAAACACGTGTAACTAATCTATGGGGACAGAATCAGCAACTGACTAAGTTTGAGGCAGAGAGAATAGATTGGCAAGGAAAAGGCAGAAGGAGCTTCCTAGCATGATGAAACTGTTCTAGATTTTGTTTTCACAGTCTTTACCTGGATTTCCAAGACTGCCAAAAATCTATCAAACTGAACACTTAATATCTGTGTACTTTACTGTATGTAAATCACAACAAATTAAAAAATGTTAAGCTTATTCAAGAAAAAGAAGGATTTGCCAAAGCAATGTTCTTTGAATTCAAAATAAATATACTTTAGACAGAATTGTTTGATATTTAAAATTTCCATTATAGCTGATAAATAAATTCCATTATAGCTGACAGATGAGTGGTTATAGGATTACGATTTTGAGCTTAAGGAAGGGTAACTGAACATCTCAGTTTGCCTTAGTCATTCCAGTGTTGACCTGATGTCACAGCATTAACAGTGCCCCTTTCACTATCAAATGTATTCTGATTTAGATAAAGATCTAGAAGGACACTTTAGCTAGAAGGACATTTGATATTATTTGGCACAATGCGCTCATTCACTTTTCCATTCAACGTACATTTACTAATCATCTACTATGTAGCTAAATATAGTCCTTATATTCTTAGTACCATTTCACATTGCTTCTTTGTTTCCACAATTAAAACATAAAACAGCTACATAGATTTTCCCTAAAGTTAAAATAAAATATACAGCTAAAGACAACCTAAGTATAGAAGAGAGCAATCAGGACCTTCTACAAATAAGGAAAATATAGGTTAAACTTATAAAAAAAGGTTATAATTGTTTTGAACTGTATAAAACAAAATGCATAAAGACATTCATGAATATCAAATAAAGGAAACCTTTACCTGCTGCCCTGTAAAGTATTTTAGGTTCAAAAAATATACAAGGATTTTTATCCTCTATGCATGACAAAAGAAGTCCCTTGGCCTGGAAAGGGCTTCTGGGTACAACCACCTGCAAAAACAGATTTTTTAAAGATAATTTCAGTACAAAATGTAGCCCAGTAAACTCACTTATAAAAGGGTTGATATTTTGGCAACTAATTGTTACTAATTATAGAAATCCTGTTTCTAGCCTAATTCCCAGTTATTATAAATTTTACATATTGTTCCACCCCCCAAAAAATTCCACCTGTTAAACAAGTATTTATCAGATGTCCACCATATTCTGGTAACTATGATATTGTTCTTCTCTTAAAAATCTAAACTTGCAGGGCACCTGGGTGGCTCAGTTGGTTAAGCATCCAACTTTGGCTCAGGTCATGATCTCACAGTTCACGAGTTCGAGCCCAACGGGGCTCTACGCTGACAGTTCAGAGCCTGAAGCCTGCTTTGGATTCTGTGTCTCCCTCTCTCTCTGCCCCTCCCCCACTCACACTCTATGTGTCTCTCTTTCTCAAAAATAAACATTAAAAATATAATTTTTAAAAAAGTTAAACTTGCAGGGGTGCTTGGGTGGCTCAGCTGGTTGGGCCTCCAACTTCCGCTCAGGTCATGATCTCACGGTTTGTGGGTTTGAGCCCCATGTCAGGTTCTGTGCTGACACCTCAGAGCCTGAAGCCTGCTTTGGTTTCTGTGTCTCCCTCTCTCTCTGCCCTCTCTCCCTTGCTTGAGCTCTGTCTCTCTCTCTCTCTTTCTCAAAACATAAATAAACATTAAAATTTTTTTAAAAAGTTAAACTTGCATACACATAATAAAAGGAATCTGCAAAAAGCAAAGTAGTCAATATCTTGTAATACTCTACTGATACTTTCACAGGGCATGTAACTCTTCTCTAATTTTAATATATGAAAATTTCCTACTTTCCCATGAATAATAGGGTCTTCATTTCCTTCGTGGAAAATAATCCACTGAACTCTATGATCTGGGCAATATAAAGACCAGTTATTGCAAAGCTGAAATAAAAGTTTGGATAAATGCCCACTTCTAGTTGAGAGGAAAGGGCTCCAGGATCTTAAGAAGGACTTTGACAATGAAGAAGATGATACCAGCAGATGGCACGTGTGTTAACTGGGCCAAGCACTCTATGTGGATACTACTGTTCATAGCAATCCATGAGACAGCTGTTATTATTTTCCTCAATTTAGAATGAGAGACAAAGGATTAAAAGAAAGATCAAATAATTTGCCCAAAGTTACACTCTTTGCTACCCCAGGGATTCTCTCACAGTTTTGACCTCAGAACCTAAGGTCTTACTACACCATTTTGTCTCCAATCACAAACTATGTCTAGTTTTTAATGACTGTTAAATAACTGCATAAATCTCTCTCAAATAAATAAATAAATAAATAAACAAACATTTTTTTAAAAAATAGCACAAATCTCACTATCTTCCATAAGTCGACTGAGTACCTTGCTTACCATAATACACAATGTCTTTATGTTCCTACTTTAGTTTCTCTTCCTTTGCTTTCTTCATATATTTTTAACATTTTGTACTATTTTCATTTTGTATTAAAAGAAAAGAGAAAAGAGGGAAGCAAAGAGAGTAGGGATCGAGAGACAAAAATCTGTTCTAAAACATGCTCGTAAGTTCATAAACTTTATTTTTTTTAATTTTTTAATGTTTATTTACTTTTGAGAGACAGAGACAGACCATGAGAGGGGGAGGGGCAGAAAGAGAGGGAGACACAGAATCTGAAGCAGCCTCCAGGCTCCAAGCTGTCAGCATAGAGCCCGACATGGGGCTCGAACTCATGAACTGTGAGATCATGATCTGAGCTGAAGTTGGAAGCTGAACAGACTGAGCCACCCAGGCATCCCTAAACTTTAAATGTGAATCAATGTTCAGCTCAAGCACAAAAATTACTGTTGCTTCAAATGTGGCTTCTGGTCCAACCTACCACTTCTAGCTTACATTGAAAAATTATGCAAACTCTACTCAACTAAAAACAACAACAACAACAACAACAACAACAAACTTTATGACTTTCCTCTGATGGAAAAAAAATAAAAATAAAACAGACACATGTTTACAACCAATTCATGTTATCAAACACACACACAGCCCTGGAGAGACATAGGAGTTTCTATCATGATTCCCTGGAAACCTCTTTAGCAAACAGAAATAGAAAAGATCACGTAAAAAATTAAGACATGTCAGGGAACCTGGGTGGCTCAGTTGGTTAAGTGTCTGACTCTTAATTTCGGCTCAGGTCATGATTTCACAGTTTGTGAGTTCGACCCCCACATCTGGCCCTGTGCTGTCAGAGCGTGGAGACTGCTTGGTATTCTGTCTCCCTCTCGCTCTGCCCCTCTCCCACTTGCTATTTCTATCTCTCTCAAAATAAATAAGAATAAACTTAAAAAAAGAGAGAGAGAGAGATGCCTCAAACTTATCTGGTCAAGTATTACCTTACCTGGACTAGAAATCACATCTGGATAACAAAGGCTTCTCTTAGAGTGAAGCAAAAGTCCTATCCCTCTGACTTTCAGGTAAATATGTACTAAAGAGATTTATTAAAATTAGTTAAGTGATTTATTATAATTAGTTAAGTGAGAAAGCCCCATTGGAAAGAAACAGAGCTTTGAAAGAGGGGGAAGATAAACCAACTATGTTCATGGTCTTATTCTTTGAAGTCTGTGAAATTAATGTCAGGGTTACACCAGCGCTACTTCAACAAGAATATTCTATAAACCTGGGAATTGGATAGCTGATCTAAAATAAATACTCTTTTTCTAAAAAAAACAATTAAGTTCACATAAATTCCATAAATCCTGTTTGCTTTCCTCTAGATAAGCACATTAGTTAACAGAATGAACCAAAATGGAACTATCCAACAGAGATCAAATGAAGCACATAAATGAGAATACCTTGATTCCTGGGCAGTGAGCAAAAAAAGCTTCAGGACTCTGAGAATGATAAAGAGCCCCGTGGCCGACACAGCCCCAAGGAGCCCGGATGGTGAGGCTTCCACAATTAAAAAGATCTCCAGAGCGATAGCGATACTTGGCAGCTTCATTAACAATCTGAGGGGGGAAGAGAGGAGGGACAGGTCACGAGGAGTCCTTTATTCCCAGCCATTTCCTTACCATTTTTATCAGATCTTTATATATATGCCCATAACAAAATAACTTGTAATGTATTAGCTCAAAGACAAAAAAAGAAATTCCCAAGATAAGAGGTGGGAAAGTAGAGGCAAAATTTCAATACTTCCCAAACTCCATCTAAGAAATGTGCACCTATAGTAAAATGAAATCCTCTCACCTGATCAAAAGCAGGGAAAATGTAATCTGCAAACTGAATTTCCGCAATGGCAGTAGCCCCAGTGACCGCAATCCCAATTCCAAATCCAACGATTCCTTGTTCACACAATGGGGTGTTGAAAACTCTATCTTTTCCTAATAAAAAGAATATGACAAATGAGAGTAATGTAATACACAATACAACTGAAAATTCAGAGAGTAAATGGTGATGGAGGAAAAAAACACAGAATAGGTGAAGGAAGTAAAAAATAACTACCAGGTGCCTGGGTGGCTTTGTTCTTAAGCATCTGACTTTCTGACTTTGGCTCAGGTCATGATCTCACACTTTGTGAGCTAGAGCCCCACCTAGGGTAAAAACACGTTGCCCCACTTCAGGTGAGCCCCACTTCTCTCTCTTTCTCTCTCTCTCTCTCTGTCTGCCCATTGCTCGCCTGCACCCTCTCTCTCTCTCTCAGAAAGAGAGAAAGAGAGAGAGAAAGAGAGAAAGAAAGAGAGAAAGAAAGAAGGAAAAGAACTATGGCCAGTTTAAACGAAAACATAATTATTAACTGTAAGTAATCTTAGTGTTTCCATCGAAAGAAACATTGTCACTCTGGGATAAAAGAAAGCAAAATACAACTACTTAAAAGAAAACACTGAAACAATAAAGGTAACAGAAAAGTCATAAGTAAAAAGGAAGAAAGAAAATGAACAATGAAAATACTAACCAAAACAGGTTGTTGTCACCACAGGAATCGTAGACAAAGTAGTCTTTAAGGGAAAAGGTGTTAACCAGAAATAAAGCCAGAAAATTCAAAGGGGTCAACTCACAAGGAGGACATAATTCTAAAGTTATACTCATGAAACAACATGGGCTCCAAATAAATAGGAAAAATTAACAGAATGAAAAGGAAAAATAGATTAATTCCCAATATGGCAGAAAATAGTAATGTACCCATCTTGGTAATGGACAGAAAAAGCTTACCAAAATAAAAAGGCAAGACTAGGTAAGATTTTAATACGATTAGCAAATACGACCAGACATGAACAGGACACTGCACCTAACAGCCAACAATATAAACCCTTTCTGAGTAAGCAGAACACTGACATTCATTGACCATAGACCAGGCTATAAATCCAATCTCAACAAACTTTGAAGGATTAAAATCATACAGGGTGGGTTCCCTTCCCACGATAAGATTAAGCTGGAAGTCAGTAACAGAAAGAAATAGAAAAATCTCATGTTTAAAAAAAAAGTTTAAATATGTGTAAGTATTCATGGCTCAAAGAAGAAATTATAAGGAAATTATGAAGTATTTTGAACTGAATGATAAAAACTATGTATTAACTTATTGAACTTCTGAATTCAATAATGGTAGAGTAGCTTTTATTTTAAGTTTATTTATTTATTTTGAGAGAGAGAGAGAGAAAGAATGTGCTCAAATAGGGGAGGGACGGAGAGACAGGGAGAGAGAGAGAATCCCGAGCAGGCTCCACACTGCAGAGTCCACTGCAGGGCTTGAACCCATGAACCGTGAGATCATGACCTGAGCCGAAACCAAGAGTCGGGCACTTAACCAACTGAGCCACCCAGGCGCCCCTAGAGTAGCTTTTTCAGACTAATCCTCTCACATATATTATAAACTCTAGGCAAAATATGACAAATACTTACTTAAAGGCACTGGAGAGCCAAAAAGCAGGCCTACACCCTAGAGAGCTTAACCTTTGAAAGAAAGTAAGAGCAGTGGACAAGCAAAACACTTACAAGGCTTGTCCCCTGAGGAGATTCCCCATTCTCTGTGGGGAATCTGTACTAGAATTCAGACAAGACAGACTCCGTCTGTATTACCTTGAGATATCAGAGAACAGGGTCCAGGGCTGCCAGTGGTTATACATTGAGGGAGTAAGCCCCTACAAGAAGAAAACTACCTAGGGGCACCCCAAAGTCTGTGCATAAACTCCGCTGAAATCTTTGGCTGGCCTCTATGGCTGCAGGAGACTCCAGGAGTCCAGCAGATAACAGCTGGAAGTGCAAAGAGGTAAGCAGAGATTTGCTCTACCCACTAAGGAGAACACAGAGTCTGGAGTTTGAGACTCTTCAAATTCAAAGGGCTTGTTAAACACTTGAGGCTTTCCATTGAAACCACAAGGTACGTTTTGCTAGTGTTCAATTCTCCTTTGAAATTTTACCACCTCTTGGCCAATATCAGCATTTCGTGAAAAATCCTAATTTTAGGGAGCTGGAGGGACACAAGTAATGACCACAGTCTGGCCAGGTGACCCAAAGTTTGTGGACAGATCAGGGATTCATATTTCACTTCCGTAATCAAGGGATACCAGTTCTTTCTGGTGCACAGACCTCACTCTCAGCTCAATCATGCCTTCTGAATCTGAACCATGAATAGGGCAGGTGCTGGGAAACGTCAGGCAGACATATCCTGTAGCCTGCACTCTAAAAGCAGCTGCGGAGACTTCAAAGCACAATTCATACCCATCACAATCTGTGACTATCTTCTGAAATGGTGACGTCTATCACTCATCAGTTTCCTATTTGAGAATAGCTTGATCGTTTCGGAAAATCTGTAATTCCATTGAACTAAGAACAATGCATTAGTAGAAAATGAACCAAGATTCCAGGTGTGTCCGGTGGAATCCACACCCTGGAGTACCTGAACCACCTTAACCAGATGAGCAGTGTTCTTATTCATTCCCTGTGGCTTCCACTTCCTTGCATTCAGGTATTTTTCATCTCTGTAAATATAGCCTTTTTTTCTTTTTTCTTTTTTTACTGCTAGAAGGGGGCAAAGTTGAGTTTCTGGGAACCATTACTCAAACACACGCTTGTCTGAGGAAACGGCTTAATTTAACAACAGCTGCAATGATGTGAACTAAAAATCTGTTCTTATTTTCTCCCAGAAAGGTAATGATTGAGGGTAAGAGCACAAGCAAAATGCACAATAATGACAACTTCCTCTATGGGATAATGCAATTAACCTGATATAAAGTTCGGACACATAGTATCCCAATGGGTAAATTAATACATACAGGGATTGTACCAGGAGCCAAGACCGATCTGGTTTTCAGTTCTATCTCCACAAATTACTAAACTCCCTATGGTTCAATTTCTTATCTGTAATGGAAGAATCATGATACTAAAAATACTAAAATAATTTATATACTTATTCAAACATTTATAAAGTACTTAATATTGTAGGGACCCTATTCTAGATGCAGGGGATAAGCAAACAAAATAGAACAATCCTATCCTTGTGTAACTTACATTCTAGTCAGAGGAAACAGACAAAAACAAAATAAATGATTAAAATATATAGTGTATTAAATGATGACAAGTGCTGTGAAGAACAGTAAAGCAGAGAACAGGTAATTAGAAGTAGGAGGTAGGGCTACTGTGATTTTAAATTGGAGGATCAGGGAGGCCCCACTGAGAGGTGAACTATACAGGAAGAGCTGAAGAAGTGAGAAAGTGCACTGTGCATATACCTTAGGGAATAAAATGGTCTGGGCAGAGAGATCAGCATGTGCAAAGGTCCTGGGGTATGAGCAATTTTATTGCATCAGAGGACAGGTAAGAAGTCCAGAGTGCCTGGTCTGGAGTAAGAGAAATACTGGTAGGAGATGAAGCTAAAGAGTAGAGAGGGTGAGATGGGAGGTGGCACACAGCAGGCAGGGCCTTGTAGGTCACTGTAAGCCCTCTTTTACTAGGACAGTGAGTGAGTCAACAAGTAAGTGAGGGAGACAGGAAGCCATTGAGCAAAATCATGCCATTCTCTCACTGCATTCCATCTCTTTAGCTGGTACTTGGTAAACAGCCTCTAACCAAGCAAGAGGGACAGAGCAAGACTGATTACAGGATACTGCAATAATACCAGTTGGGAGATGATGACACATAATTGCAGAAAAGGTATGAGACTGTATATAGTCTAAAGATAGAATCAAAAGGATTTGCTGATGAAATGGATGTGGAGTATGAGTCAGAGAAAAATGCCAAGGATGATTCAAAGGCTTTGGGCCCAGGTCATGCAACCTAAAGGAGAGAGTTGCCCTTAACTAAGAAAGGACAAACTATGAAGTATATTGGGATGAGGTATCAGGAGTTCAGTTTTGGAGATATTAAGTTTAAGATGCCCTCAGATGTTAAGGCAAAGCTATCAAATAGACTGTTGGATATAGAAGTTGAAAGTCTTCAGCATAAAGATAGCACTAAAAAACACGGCACTGGATGAGACTGCCAAGCAAATTTAAGTGCGTACATAGCAGAAAGAGCCAACGTTAAAAAGACAAGAGGTGAGAACTAATATAAGTTGAAAAGAAAAAAAAAAAAAGCCCAGTTTAGAGGAAAACTAGGAGAATGTGCTGGCCTAGAAGCCTCTTCTAAGAAGCGAGAATAATCAACTTGTGCTGTTCATTGCCAATTCAGTGTGAGATGAGGGTTGAGAATTGTGTGATATTCACATTAGCAGTATCTGCAAAGTACGAGGGAGGGAGAAAATAAAAGCCTACATCTAGAGGAAGCAGGAGAAGAGAGACTGATGACGATGAGCAATGATAATTATTTGGAGAATTTTTGCTGTAAAGGAAAAAAAAAAAGAGCCATAACTAAGTGGGACAAAAATATGGGATCAATAAAGGGAATTTTTTTGTAGGATAAACAAATAAAAGTATATTTGCAGGCAGATAAAAATGATCAATAAGGAAGAAATAGATGAGAAAATTAACAAAATGGAGAGACGGAACTGGATCTATGTCTTTGATGGGAAGGAAGTGGTCTTGTGTGGAGAGGTTAACAGGAAACCTTGCATTCAGAGTGCAGGAGGAAAGTGTATGGGCACTGACATGGGTACATGAGCACGTGCCATGGTGAGAACCTGTCAAAGTTCTCTCTTTATTGCGTCTACCTCCTTGGAAAAATATGAAACTAGAGTATTAGTAAAGAGTAAGGAATGGGGAGGCAGTGTTAAGGAGAGAAAAGTAGAAAATAGTCATCTGGGAAAATGGAGGAGTGAATGGACCAAGAACATGCAGCACGATGGGAGGTAGTGTGAGAGTCCCCTGGAGAGTACTAGTCTTGAACTAAAAGTGACATCAGTTGTAAGAGGACTTTTTTCCCAGCAACATTCTATTTAAGATAGAGGGTTTATAGATTTTGCATACTAACTTTGTCAGATATGTAATTTGCAAATATCGTCTCCCGTTCTGTTGGTTTTCTTGTAGTTTTGTTGATTGTTTCCTTCCCTTTGCAGAAGCTTTTTATTTTGATCAGGTCCCAATAGTTCCTGTTTGCTTTTGTTTCCCTTGGCTTCGGAGACATGTCTAGTAAGAACTTACTTGGCGGAGGTCAAAGAAGTTGCTGCCTGTGTTCTCCTCCAGGATTTTGATGGTTTCCTTTCTCACATTTAGGTCTTTCATCCATTTTGAATTTATTTTTGTGTATGGTGTAAGAAAGTGGTCCAGGTTCAGTCTTCTGCATGTCGCCATCAAGTTTTCCCAACACCATTTAAAGAGGCTGTCTTTTTTCCATTGGATATTCTTACCTGCTTTGTGAAAGATTAGTTGGTCATATCCGTGTGGGTCCATTTATGGGTTTCCTGTTTCATTCCATTGATCTATGTGTCTGTTTTATGCCAGTATCATACTGTCTTGATGACTACAGCTTTGTAACATGGCTTAAAATCCAGAATTGTGATACCTTCAGTTTTGTGTTTCTTTTTCAGGATTACTTCAGCTATTTGGGCTCCTTTGTGATTCCATACAAATTTTAGGACTGTTTGGTCTAGCTCTGTGAAAAATGCTGGTGGTATTTTGATAGGGATTGCACTAAATGTGTAGACTGCTTTAGGTAGTATAGACATTTTAACAATGTTCTTCCAATTCATGGAATGCTCTTTCATTTCTTTTTATCCTCTTCAATTTCTTTCATAAGTGTTCTATTGTTTTCAGAGTAGAGATCTTTTACCTCTTCAGTTAGGTTTATTCCTAGTTATCTTATTGTTTTTGGTGCAGTTGCAAGTGGGATCAATTCCTTGATTTCTTTTTCTGCTGCTTTATTATTGATGTATAGAGATGCAACAGATTTCTCCACATTGATTTTATATACTGTAACTTTGCAGTATCCAAAATCTATAAAGAACTTACCAAATTCAACACCCAAAAAACAAACAACCCAGTTAAGAAATGGGAAGAAGACATGAACAGACACTTTTCCAAAGAAGACATCCAGATGGCTAACATGAAAAAGTGCTGAACATCACTCATCGTTAGGGAAATAGAAATCAAAACTACAGTGAGATACCACCTCACATCTGTCAGAATGGCTAAAATTAACAATACAAGAAACAACAGGTGTTGGCAAGGATGTGGACAAAGGTGAACCCTCTTGCACTGCTGGTGGGAATGCAAACTGGTATAGCCTCTCTGGAGAACAGTGTGTTCAACATATGTAGAGAGCCCAAGTGTCCATCAACCAATGAATGGATAAAGATGTGGTATATGTATTCAATGGAATATTACTCAGCTACCAAACAGAATGAAATCTTGTCATTTGCCATGATGTGGAAGGAGCTAGAATGTATTATGTTAAGGAAAATAGGTCAATCAGAGAAAGACAAATACCATATGATTTAACTCATATGTGGAATTTAAGAAACAAAGCAAATGAACATATGGGAAGGTAGGGGAAAGAGAAGAGAGGGAAACAAACCACAAAAAAACTCCTAACAATAGAGAACAAACTATGGCTTTTTGGAGGGAGGGTTGGGGGGGGGCTAGATGGGTGATTGGTACTAAGGAAGCACTTGTTTGGATGAGCACTGAGTGTTGTATGTAAGTGCTGAATCACTGAATTCTACTCCTGAAACCAATATCACACTGTATGTTAACTAAAATTTAGATAGATAGATAGATAGATAGATAGATAGATAATTGGGGAGGGGGGTTTAGCTACAACTGGATTTTGTCAAGCAAATAATGACATGAAATTCAAACTAGGTATAAAGGGAAGAAGGGTCATCAGGAAAGTGAGATACAGTGACAAGGTGGTGGAATTCAGGGCTTTTAAGAATAAATAGGGTCAAAAGGTTATTGGATTACAGGTACTAGAAGCAGTGAGCTGGGGAGGTCAAGATGGAAGTCTGAGTTGGAGATGCTTTAAAGTGAGATTTTGGAGGGACTGCAGTTACTCCTGATAATGACAACATCTGGGATAGGATGGTTAGAGTGAGAAGCTGAGGTAGGATGGAGGCCAAGATCACTAGAGAGAGAAAAATTAAACACTGAGAATCTCGAATACTGAGGACACCATCCATGTGGAAATTAACAGTACTGGAGAGACAGACAGGGAGTCAAGGTAGGAACAAAGAGGAGGGGCCTGGTGTGAATGGATGACAAGGAAGGATAGTATCAGTGTTCAGGATTCAATAATTTACTGAATTATTTATTGATAGTGTTCAATAAGTGTTTATATTCAAAGGAAAAATTAAATAATGAATCCAGAAATCAAGTCTTTCTTTCCTTTCTGAGGTGATGAAAATCAGCTTTTTGATATTTAGAACCAAATTTCTCAAACTCACTCCTATTAAGTAGTAGTCTGTGATTACATAATAATAATAATCTCACACAGACCACATCCTTTAGGTCAGGTGGTACATACAATGGATAACCCTGAAACATATGACAATTTGAAACTTTTATCCAGATGATAAATAAAATCTAAGACCAGTTGCAATTCCTAACCCTCAAAGGCAGCTTGCATCTAATGGTGCCATAGTTTCTAAGCTCAAGCAGAGCTGCAGGGAGGAGCCTTCCTCAAAGTGCTGTTGATCAAGCTCAATAAATGTCCACGTGGGTGGCCAGTGGCTTTGATTTCATAAGAAGGAAAAAACTAGCCTTACTCTGAAATAGTTCTTCAATGCCCAACAAGCTTTGACTAGGTCAGAAAAAAAGAAAATACTATCTAAAGTACTTCTTTGTAAACCTTAAGTAACAAAGTAAAGTTCAATTAACACTTCAGATAAACTTACTGGTGCAGATACTGCAGGTACCTAGAAGAAAGGACCTTCATACAACATGCCATCTTCGTCTTAAGTTTTGCTTCAATTTTAGGCTCTCTCTTTATATAATTCCATGATCTCGAGTCCATGTAAACATGGGTAGAAAGCCAGACATTTGATCATTTAAATAACAGGCACATATATATCTCATTTGTTGACAAAAATCAGGGCATAAACTCATACCACCACTTTCTAAAAGTTTTCTTCTTTTGTAAAGGGAACATGATTAAGAAGTTCTATATCACTGGCAGCACACCAAGATTAAAGATGCAGCACACCAAGATTAAAGATACTGCCCACCATATAATGCCGAATATCAAAAGAAAACCACCAGACGGCTTTTCTAGCCAAAGAATCACAGATAGACAGAACTAAGTCCACCAGTGAACCCTGTTCCATATCACAACACTGAGACCACAACTAGCCCAGAAACGGAGAGAAGAGTGCAAAGAAACAACAATTAGAAAAAAGAAGCACCAACCATGGGTTAAGATGACAACCAATGACCTCTTGGCAGGTTACAGAAGTCATTGAGTACCTCCATCTGCTTAGTGCCCATTTTTTGGAAACCAGAACTAGTTTTAAATGAGCTTTCCTTGTGAACACAGTGGTCCTGCAAGTTATTCAGTCTACCTTGGGTAGAATTATATTTTTTATTCCCATAAAATTTCTGAAAAGGCAGCTTTAAAAAACTGCCCATCTCTGAGCAACATGTATTTCCTTAGGACACAAATCTGAATAGGTAAGAGCATACTTCCAGAAAAGAGATTGACTCCATAAGGGAAACACGAATCCTAGATTCTCTGAGCAAAAAGGGTAAATAAGGACATAAAACATTCATGACTAAGCTGCAAAATAAACCAGAGGAAAAGCCATTATAGATACAATTTCAGAGGGGGGCAAAGAGGGTAGATAACATATTGCAATAATTTCAGTTACAGACTTTCTACAATATGTTGTGATTTTACATTTTAAAGTTTGCTGATAAAGAATTTGATAAAGATGAAAGGCATTGTTTCAGGGTCAAGTAAAGCAAAAATAAAAAGTTAATCTAGAAGATCACTTCTACCTCTTAAAATAAGTAGTAAAGTAAATAGAGTATTCCATTCATTAGAAAAACATTTAGAGAATAAACATGCAAACAAATTTTTAAAGAAGAAATACTAAGTAGAATGACTGTACAATTCATCTTCCAAAGTGAAATGTCTAGAAGTGTTATGGATACTAAAAATAATTAACAGATGTTAATTGATCTCAACAGGACTAAACTGACTAGTTCCAGGAAAACAGAGCTGTTCTGAATAATCCAAGACTTATAGTCACTATTCTTAGAATTAAGTAATATTATCATCCACAAAAAATAAAGAAAATATAAAGCCAAGTGCTCACCTTAACCATAACTAATCTACCATGTATTAGCATCCTAAATTAGGAAATTCATGACTCAGAGCTAGAAAATTAAAAAGTGAATTGAATAAGCCATTCTACCATCAGGGTAATGGTCATAGTTTACTGCCCAGGGCAGTACCATAATCTCTGCAGCCTAGCCCCCCAAGTGTGGAGAATGAGTTGCCCTGCTTGCTGAGAATGCTGTGGCAAACAGACATTAGCGGTCAGCCCTTTTCTATTTTTTAAATTTTTTTAACGTTTATTTATTATTGAGAGACAGACAGAGTTAGAGCACAAACATGAGAGGGGCAGAGAGAGGGAGAGACACAGAATCTAAAGCAGGCTCCCGGCTCTAAGCTATCAGCATAGAGCCCAATGCAGGGCTTGAACCCACAAACTGCGAGATCATGACCTGAACCAAAGTCAGAAGCTCAACCAACTGAGCCACCCAGGCACCCCATCAGTCAGCCCTTTTAAGGGCTGATCAACTGTAATAATAAACTTTCTAGTTCGAGGTCATATTTGGTGGCTACTATCCAATGATTGACCAGTATGCTAGTATAAAGGCCTGGTCATTTCAGCCCAATTAGAAACAATCGAAAGGGTCATTATGACTCCAGAGATCCCACAGGGTTTGTCAAGGTGGTCTTAGGACCTGTATCACTTCTGGACATCTCCCCCTGCCTCATCCTGCTTTGACTTGAAAGTAACACTATATTTATGGTTCCAAAAGACTACAGGTTCTAAGGTTTCCAGATTTAGGAAGTTCACCTGTATTTACAATTATCTTACAACATTTTCCAAATGCCTTCAGGCAACAATGGGTAGAAAGGGCTGTTTGTGAGCCTTGTCCTATAGATTCGACCTCTCTTTCTCAGAATACTCTTGGCAAAGAGATCTGAGTCATTATAATGGGTGAGAGGAAAATTAAAAGATGAAAGTCAACTAGGAACAAATACATATGCTTAGCAAATGTTTACTGAATGGAAAGATGGAGGGATGAAATGCAAAAGTCCCTTTGTCATCGAGAAGTCTACAATTCTGGGAGCAGATCCAAAAATACCCACAGATCCAACAATCAGTTCCAAGGATGCAATGACTAGATTAAAAGTTGTAAGCTCCTTTCCTGAGAACACAGACTGCGTCCTTCGTCTTTGGACAGTCAACAGTATCTAGCACAATGTCTTGAATTTAGTAGTCATTGAATACTATTACTCGAATGAACAGGCTTAAAAGACCCATCATGCTTGGGGTGAAAAGGCATTTAAGTCTGTAGCAATCAGAATGGGGTAATGTCCCACCAAGTACTGAAAACACATAGATATGACATGAAGGCAAAAAGAAATCTTGTTGAAATAGACTTGTACTAAGTAACATATACATGAAAATTTTCTCTCAATATAAGAATTGGAAAATGTAACCACGAGGAGAGACTACCCAAGCTTAAAGATGAGAATTACCATTCAATTATCTCTATCAATACCTACTTCTTGAACATGGCGACATTTAAAAAATATTTTAAGTGGGTGAGTGAATGAAACAGTGATCAAAATAATATTAAAATAAAAATGATAGCCCAGATCAGGGGAAATTATAAAATCACACTAGATCATATCTTAAAAATCCAATTATCCACACACAAAATTAGTGGCTTATTTACTTCATCACCATATTTTGGGTGGCCACATCTTAGAGAAATCAGTTTTGGAAATGACAGAAAAGCAAAAGAGTTCATTTTAAGCAACTCATAGAGACTCACAGGGGGAACATCTGACTGAAGCTTAACCATTATGATTATGATACAATAATGGTCAATATCATAAACCAAGCTTTCTCAAACCAGTACTAGATGAACAACTTGGTTAAAAGAAACATTCTCTTGCACTCTTAATGTCAACTTCAATCAGTTTTATTATGCTACTTTAATACATACAAAATTAAACTTAGTATTTATCACCCTGATGTAACAAAGGCAAAGCAAATTTATAAATACAAAAATAACTACATAACCAATTAAATTCAGATTAATAGCAAAGATAGAGTATAACAGACCATGGTTTCCTGCTAAAATCACAGTATGAATGTAGTTTTAGATCTTTTTTTTTTCCTTTAATCATTCTAATGGGGAAACAATTTACCCTACAAAATAGTATGTGTGACCTCATGGCTTTCTTTACTAGGTGAAGATAATCAGATTACAAAATAAAACCACCCACAAGCATTCCTTGAATGATAATTTTAAGAAAGTTGCTTCAAGAGAATGTTGGTATCACAGTTATATCTAAATCAGCGTTAAATGTGTAGCTATTCAATTATCTCTAGAATCAGGTAAAGAAAGTTCTTCAGTGTATAATTACTGATAACCTTACTGCTACTGAACTGTTGAAAGGTGCTGTATTAAAAAAATGGAATCTGTGACATTCATCTGACTCTAACTTGAATATCCTTCAATAATGCAGGATAATCCACATCCTTTGGGTGTGGCATAAGGGATGCTCCTATCACTGCGTTATTTGAAGCTCAGTGAGAGCTTCATACACTTCAGACACTGTGACATAGTTCGACTTCACATGGCACAAACACAGCAATAAACACAAACACCAATTTTATCACGTGGTAACAACCAAGTATATGGCAGGTATCTGGATGACCCAGAATGTGGGTGTTTTTTTAACTATTATCACTGATATTAAAACCCCCCCAAATTTTAAATCTCACTGAAAATATGAAAACTCCCAGAATATCCATGCACACACAGAGTTAGCTAACAGCAGTTAGAGAAACAATATCCCAGGAAAAGAACAAAAGCAAATAATCAACTCTACTGTTCAATTTTAGAAAAAAAGTTCTGCTTGCAAATAAACTGAAAAAAGTATTTTTAAAATAAATTACACATGGAGAGTGTGGCAATTGTTTAAAAACATTATTATTAGTAACCAACAGTTGTTGTTTTTTTAACCTTGCATGGTTAGCTGGAAAAAATAAGTCACATGTGGTAAATTCATTTTTCATTTAAACAAAGATTCCTAAGGGCACCTGGGTGGCTCAGTCATTTGAGCTTCCGACTTTGGCTCGGGTCATGATCTCATATTCATGGGGTCAAGCCCTGCATCAGGCTCTGTGCTGACAGCTCAGAGCCTGGAGCCTGCTTTGGTCTCTGTGTCTCCCTCTCTCTCTGCCCCTCCCCTGCTTGTGCTCTGTGTCTCTCTGTCTCTCAAAAAATAAAATGTTAAAAAAATTTAAACAAAGATTCTTAAATTAAAGAAAATAAAGGGACACCACTATATTGTATCTATTAGGGAAAAATTCAAAGTTATATGAAAATTCACAAGGAGTAAAAGTATATTTTTTTAATAAAAAAAGAAAAACTAGGTAGAGAATCCGTGAGATAATGTAATGATCATGTAAAAGTTGGGTATCCAAGAACAAGAAGAACAACAAATTACAGAATTGCAAAACCCTAGCGCCACTAAGTACCTGCCCATCATTCTTCAAATGAGGAAACTGAGTCAATTTATGTGACTTGCTCAAGGACAGCAGCGAGTAATGGGCAGCCTTGGTGCTCTAATTAAAGCTTGTGCCATTCTGCTAGAGAAACTTATTTCCTAAACTGGCTCTACGCTCAACTGAAATGTGAAAATGTATCAAATTAGACCTTAATTATCTGGCACCACAGCCACAGCTGCAAAACAGTTCTGAACATTTAATGTGAATGTACTAAGTCTTTACCGGCAGTTCCTAAAATTTGCTCAAATGTTTTCCCCAAAAAGTTTAAGCAAATAAGATAGCTGGGTTAAGCCTTCACATTACATGATTTAGTTTCTAACAGTAAGTGAAAGAAAAAAAAAACAACCTTTAAAAGAAAACGGCAATTAAAAATTATCAAGGGGCGCCTGGGTGGTTCAGTCAGTGAAGTGTTGACTCTTGATTTCGGCTCAGGCCATGATCTCATGGTTCATGGGTTCAAGCCCCACACGGGGCTCTGCACTGACAGTGTGGAGCCTGCTTGGGGCTTCTCTGTCTCCCTCTCTCTCTGTCCCTCCCCCACTGTCTCTCTCTCACTCACTCTCAAAATAAATATATAAACTTTAAAAATTATCAAGAAAACAATTGAGAATTTAAGAACTTTTAAAAGGGCTGCTTTAAACTTTGAGTCAATAATTGCAGAGAAAGACAGCAATGTTACTCTGTATAAATGTATACATGTTTCTGTCTAGAAATAGTAGTATAAAATCTCCAAACTGTATATAAAACTAAAACGTTAAGTAAAGCATCAAGCAGGTTTTATACCATCCACTCTCAGGGAAAAGGAAACAACTACAAGGACACCAAGGAAATTTTAGGGAAAGTCCTCACATCAATTCAGATTCAACTGCATACCCAACTGACTCTAGCAGTTTCATAGTTCAAATGATATTAATTATGATAAGAGTTATTTTTAAAAAACTTTAATTGCGTTCAACATTTCCTGCTAGCTATGCTCCCGAAGTTATCCATCAACTTTAAACAGATTTTTACTTTTTAATGAATAATAAAGAAATCTTAAAGGGTAGAATAAAAATGATTTTGATACTTGGAAATTGAATCTTCTTTTGTTTGCTAAGAAATTCAATTACTAATAGCAATTACCAGATTAGAGGCTACTAGAAATATGGAACATTGGAATGAAATTATTTTAAGGTGAACAAAGTGCTCAATGTCACCATTTAGATAGGATACAACTGATTCATTAAAGATCTTAAGAGGTGGACCCAACTGAGGATAGAATAAGAGAGTGAGATATCTCAAGTAGACCCTCCTAAACAAGCCTATTGGAGAAGTGTGGGAAGGGACAATATCAAGGCCTCCGGAATCCTCTTGACATCATCAGAGCCTTTAATTCTGACCCAGTAAAAGATAACTTGATAGGATTTGTTATACCCAATGCAATATTTACACAAAATATGTACTTGACCATCTACAAGGCACTGTAGTCAGATACTAGGAATGACTGAGATAAGCGAGATATCATTTAAACTACAAACCTCTAAATGCTCAAAAAAAAACCTATGTAACAAGGACATAAGTCAACTAGAAATAACTATGGCACAAATAAAATGCTATTACATGAGAGGGCGAGGCGAAATTCTTTCAGAGGGATTAGCACAGAGGGATCATGCAACATTTCATGAAAGAGAAGGCATGGCATTGGGCACTCAAAAACGGGCCCCTTTTGAGGAGGAGGGGATAGTGACTGAAGGCACAGAGGTAGGGCATGAAGCTCAGAGTTTGGGAAGTGAACCAAGGAAGCTGAAGCATAAAGGGATTGGAGGCATTAGTGGGAGAAGAACGTGGAAAAGTTTGATGTGTGACTTTTAACCACAAGTCAGCAGTGGTTAAAGGGGTGGGTCTAGATGGGACTCCACTTTCTGGTTGTGTCAGCTTGGACCGTGCTTCAGTGTGTTCATCCATATCCTCAAATGAGGATAAAAATAATGAACCTGCGTAGAACAGGGTTGATCTGAGGTGTCATAAGAGAAGCCAGGTGCAAGTTCTTTGCAAATCAGAAAGCATTATTAAAATGTAAAGTATTATTATCTGAATAATAGTAAATACAAAGCCTTTGAGGACACCACACAATCAATGGGCTTTAATAGTTGTTAGTTGAGAAGCTAAGGGTTGGCACTGAGAAGTGCTGGGGCCACATGCGGTTTGCGAGATGCCCAGACCATCGGCGGAGGAACCCGCTCGGCACTGCATCATGCGCACCTTCCACCCCAATCCACTGCAGCTCCAAGAGGTGAGCGGCACTTCAACACGCCACAGTCAATTGTCTCTTTA
>CM053577.1:75618981-75653134 GCA_028646485.1 Cryptoprocta ferox
CTCTTGGAAGCACTGGCGTCTACACTACTCCCCTCAAGGGTACTTAAGCAATCCGATGTCCGGTCCCTAAAATATGTGTTGTGCTCTTTCGCTATACGTTTGAGTGTGACCCTTAGGGCAGCACAATCCACAAAGGTACTGGCATGACCACAGCAGCATGGACCCGACCTACCATTCTCAGAGCCTAGCACACCCTCAGGAACTGTCCAGCGCTGGATTTGATGAGGGCTATGGGCCCAGGAAAGACATATCATAACCAGTAATATCAGCCACTGGCTTTTTGACACTTGCACAGAAACTAAAATTTTGTTTCTGAGCATGATCAATGTGATTTAAGGAGATAAAATTCTCACTTATGAAATCACTTTATCTTAAATGAAACTGAATTTAAATAAATGTAATCTGAATGTTTGGGTTCTAGGAAATATGTACTATCACACTATTTAAGCTTATGTTTGACTCTCCTTTAAATGACACTTGGAAAGAAAAACCCATTTCAGTCAAATTGATATTTACAGTCTTTAAAAAAAAGTTTTATCATATAAGAAAGATGAATACTGCCGCTCGTCTAGGTTTTATTAAAATTAAATTGACATGGTTATTGATGTGACTATAAATTTCTTAAGTGAAGCTATCTATAACCTAAGACATTAAAGCTGGAGTTCAGGGAAATGTACATGAAAATATAATTTCCCAAATATATGTACACATAGCTGATGTTGAAAATGATTCCCCAAAAATGAATATAAGAAGTATTTCTGAATAAAGCTGTAATAACTTCACTTTGCTTGAATACAACCAAAGCTGTTTTTTCAGAAAGTCGAAAGAAATATCTTCGTCATCCTTGTGATACCAGCTGGAATTTAAGGGCAAGTCATCTAATTTTTTTTTTTTTAGTCTTCATTCATTTATATAGAAATGAGATGTTTCCTAATACATATCTGTACCCAGTACCTACGTCAACACTAAAGCTCAAAGCACACAAATTCCTCCAGCTGATTCCTGACTATAAGTGAAAACAGCATGCCAACATTGTCTAAAGCCCATGTGCGTCATTCACCAAGGAGGACATTACCAAGCTGTCAATTTCAATTAACCTGCCTAGCTTTATAAATAGCCTAAACTTCCCTATCTAAATAGGTTGGTGCCCTTTTCTCGGAAGCAAAGGGAACATGACAAAGAAGCATGAAAAATAAATGAGCTTTCCCCTTTGTAAACAGGAGAAAGTTGACATTAAACCAATTCTAAGTCCAAACTGAAGAGCTATTAATAAAATAAAGCTCAAGAGAATCAAGAACTAGTTTTAACCAGAAAATAAACATTCACTATCAGTTCTTTTAAAAAATATCTGTGAGTCTCACTGCTATAGAAACTAATTCAATGTACGTAAACAGGCAGAGATAAACAGATACAGTAATTATAATCCTTAATATGGTCCCCAAAGCAGCATGATTTAAAAGTCCCAAATGATTGATGTTCAGCCAAAAATAAAGCCAGTTAGTTTTGAAGATTCAATTATATCATTCTATTCTAAATATGAAATGTTTTATGATTTTTATAATTTATAGCATGATAATTTCTCATGCTAGTTCTAGATGTTTCTTCCTCTAAAATCAATCATACCCAACAAACCCTTCATCACTTCTATAATCTACTTATTTATGTAGGTAGAACATTTTTTCTAGTTCATACTCCAATGAGTAAATGAAAGCAGAATCAGAGAACATCAATGGAATTTATCAAAAGGCAGAAAACAACTGGTCCAGATCATTAATCAGGCTAGAGAATCCATTAGTCCATCAACTAATATCTGTGTGGGAAAACACAGTTGGTCACCATATTAATCTCAGCTAAAAATGTGTGAATTCATGTGTGTACATGTATATTTATACGTACATGTGTCATCCAGGTAATGCTTAACAAGCTTCCCATAAACAGCATAATAGAAAAGGGAAATCTCACAATAAGGATGCTATTCAGCTCACTAAAATATCTAGGACAATCAAAAACTAGTAAGTTAAATAAAAGACTTCTAAGAAACATTACAAAGTCCCCTTAAAGCCTCACTCGCAGAAGCATTAGAAAATTCCAGTAAAAAGCATTCCGCTGGTATGCAATACTCTTACTGTGTCAGTTAAACGAATCACCATTTTATTTGCACTAGACCACGACAACTGGATTCCCATTTTTCCATTCATTCAACCAACTTCCATGTCACTATTACAGGCATCACAGGAGATATGAAAATGAATTTTATATACCAGTAAAATATGGGGCAAAATACACATGATGAGTTATGCATGCAGCACTAGATAGAAACTGTTAGACTAACTAAAAGAAATGACTTCTAGGTCACAAAGGCTGTGAGGAAGAGGTGCTAGGTCTGGTAGTATAAATCAGATTTGAAGCAGAGAGGACTTCTCCATGGGTGGAGAAGCATGGGTACAACTGGTGAGCACTGTGGATGTAGCCAAGAATATGGGGGAGAGAAACTAATGTTGGAAAGAAAAGTCAAAGTCAAATCACTTAAGATCTTAAATGCTAAGCTAAGAACCTGGACTTTACTGTTAAACATGGGGAAGATTTTAAGGAAGGATGTAGTGTGATCAGAACTGGATTCTGGGAAATCTCACAGATGTACACAATATGAACTAGAGTAGGGAGGAGAGTGAGAACAAAGGCTCTTATGATAAATATTACAATCATTCAGATCAAAGGTAATGAGCGTGCATAAACTATGCTAGGGACAGTAGTGAGAGAAACCCCAAAGTAAAGCCAACAGAACTTGACAGTATCTAGTTTTAAATCTGAGGTTTTTTTTTTTCTTTTTTAATGTTTATTTTTGAGAGAGAGAAGAGTGCGAGCAAGGGAGGGACAGAGAGAGAGGGAGACACAGAATCTAAAGCAGGCTCCAGATTCTGAGCAGTCAGCACAGGGCCCATCGCAGGGCTCGAACCCACAAGCCACAAGACCATGACCTGAGCTGAAGTCAGCTGCTTAATCGACTGAGCCACCCAGGCACCCCTTAAATCTGAGTTCTTCTGAGGATCCAGAAGCAGGATGCAAGAGGCAGATAGAGCTTGAAAGTCACTATACATAACAAAATGCAAGGAAAATCGTTTCCACATTGATCTAAAACTAATATGCAAATATGCAAAAGGAGGAGTTTCACTTGAAATAAACTGGACACTTTTTAGTGTCAAAACTATTTCTAAACAAAAGGTCAGGGGGAAAGCCAGAAAGTATCATGATGCATAACATGACGGAAGCCTTCAATTTGGTCCAAACCAGATGGCCAGCTAAAATAAGCCATGATACACAGCATAATCCAGGGCTTCCGAATCAAAGAATCCTATATTCTATATGGTAGAACAGGAAAATTGTGAGGTCCTCAAAGCCTCAGTCATCTATTTCGGACCCCTCTTTGCCATGAAAATTTTCTTTAGGTCAGCAAGTCACCAATGGCCTCTTCATTGCACACCCAACCAACACTTTTCAGTCCATCTTTCATTCAGTGTTTAACCCCTGACAACAGCCCTAGATCCTTTCCTCTCCATGTGACCCCAGACTCCAAAGAATGGCAAGTCTTGTCAGTTCTTCCCTGACTTCACTGCTCCCCTTCCTGATTTCATCTTCCCTCCACTGTCATACATTACATTCTCATTACCACTCAGATGCTACAGTTCTCAAACTGTGGTCTTCAGACCAGCAGCAGCTCCATCTAGAAATCTGTTAGGAGAAATTCTTTTTTTTTTATTGTTTACTTATTTATGTATTAAAAACCATTTATTTATAATTGAGGCATAATTGATATGCAACATTAATTTCAGGTATACAACAAGATGACTGGACATTTGTATATATTGTGACATGATCACCACAATAAGTCTAGGTAACATCCATCACCACATATAGTTACAATTTGTGTGTATGTGTGTATTGAGAACTTTTTTTTCTTTTATAGTTTATTGTCAAGTTGGTTTCCATATAATACCCAGCGCTCATCCCCACAAGTGCCCTCCTTCATGCTCATCACTTTTCCCCTCTCCCCCACCCCCATAAACCCTCAGTTCTCAGTATTTAAGAGTCTCTTATGGTTTGCCTCCCTCCCTCTCCTTAACTATTTTTTCCCATTCCCCACCCCCATGGTCCTCTGTTAAGTTTCTCCTGTTCCACATATAAGTGAAAACATATGGTATCTGTCCTTCTCTGCCTGACTTATTTCGCTTAGCATGACACCCTCGAGTTCCATCCACGTTGCTATGAATGGCCAGATTTCATTCTTTCTCATTGCCATGTAGTATTCCATTGTATAGATGAACCACATCTTCCTGATCCATTCATCGGTTGATGGACATTTAGGCTCTTTCCGTGATTTGGCTATTGTTGAAAGTGCTGCTATGAACATTTGGGTACATGTGCCCCTCTGCATCAGCATATCTGTATCCCTTGGGTAAATCCCCAGCAGTGCTATTGCTGGGTCATAGGAGAGTTCTATCATTAATTTTTTGAGGAACCTCCACAGTGTTTTCCAGAGCGGGTGCACCAGTTTACATTCTCACCAACAGTGTAGGAGGGTGCCCGTTTCTCCACATCCTTGCCAGCATCTATAGTCTCCTGATTTGTTCATTTTAGCCACTCTGACCGGCGTGAGGTGGTATCTTAGTGTGGTTTTGATTTGTATTTCCCTAATGATGAGTGATGCTGAGCATTGTTTCATGTGTCTGTTGGCCATCTGAATGTCCTCTTTGGAGAAGTGTCTCTTCATGTCTTCTGCCCATTTCTTCATTGGATTGTTTGTTTTTCAGGTGTGGAATTTGGTGAGTTCCTTACAGATTTTGGATACTAGCCCTTTATCCGATATGTTATTTGCAACTATCTTTTCATATTCCATTGGTTGACTGTTAGTTTTGTTGACTGTTTCTTTTGCCGTGCAAAAGCTTTTTATCTTGATGAGGTCCTAATAGTTCATTTTTACTCTTGATTCCCTTGCTTTTGGAGATGTGTCGAGTATGAAATTGCTGTAGTTGAGGTCAAGGAGGTTGTTTCCTGCTTTCCCCTCTAGGGTTTTGATGGTTTCCTGTCTCACATTCTGGTCTAGAAGGCAAAATTCTTGGGGAGTGGCTGGGTGGCTAAGCGTCCAACTTCAGCTCAGGTCACAATCTCATGGTTTATGAGTTCAAGACCTGCATCAGGCTCTCTGCTATCAGTGCAGAACCTGCTTTGGGTCTTCTTTTCCCCTATCTCTCTTCCCCTCCCCTGCTTACACTCTCTTTCTCTCTCAAAATTAAATATATGTTAAAAAAATTTTTTTAAAGAAAAGAAGTTAAAAATTCTTGGGCCCCACCTCAGACCTACTGAGCCAGAAATTCTGGGGTAGGGCCCAGTAATCTGTGCTTGGGCAAGCCTTTCAGGTGATTCTGATGCATGCTCAAGTTTAAGAACCTCTGGGCACCCTGCCTTTAGTCTCACAGCTAGCTCCCCATGCTGTGGCCAGAGTTATCTTCTAAATTACCAGTTTAATTATGTCATTCGCCATTTTCTACAATAGTATTCAAACTATATGAACCCATTTTAAACAGAAAAAACTAAGACCTCAAATGTTAAATTAAATTTGTATTTTAATGTTATTTGAATTTGTGCAAACACAATATAGTTTTATAAAACTAGCATTAATTCCTTATATTTATCAAGAATATGTCAGTCAGTATAATCATTTTTCCCCAAAAAGAACACAAAACAAGAACATTAAACAACATTAATTGGCAAGGTTTTTCTCACTTAATCACAGTGTCCGGTTTAATTACAGAAAGATGCAGTGTTAGGCCTGGTTCTAGTTGTGGAATCTTGAGGAAGTTACTTACACTCTCTGTGCCTCAGTTTCCACATCTGAAAAATGGGATAATAGAATTTCATAGGATTGTAAGAATTAGATGAATTAATATACATAAAGTTCCCAGGACAGAGTTGGCCACACAGAAAGCATTATAAGAGTTTGTTGCTGGGGCGCCTGGGTGGTTCAGTCGGTTAAGCCTCTGACTCTTGATTTTGGCTCAGGTCATGATCTCACAGTTTATGAGTTCGAGCCCCAAGTCAGGCTCTGCGTTGACAACATGGAGCAGGCTTGGGATTCTCGCTTTCCCCCTCTCTCTCTCTGCCCCTCCCCTGCTTGCTCACACTCTCTCTCTCAAAATAAATAAACATTTTTTTTAAAAAGAATTTGCTATTAATCATCATTATTACTAATACTATTATACTAATGTAGCTAATACTGGTACATGTAAGCACAGTATTGACCACTAGGTATCACCTGATATCCATTCTCCCTTTTTTCTACAGTAGCAGAATCCCATCGTTTCAGCTGAGTGCACACCCACACAGACAAAGACTACATTTCCCAGCCTCCTTACCTCTAAGTGGGTTTACTCCTACCCTCTTCATGGAGAATAACTTCTAGGATACTGCCTGGTGGTGGAGATGTAAGAACTTCTGAAAAACACTTTTGACCAATTTTCCTTAGTCAAGAGCACCATTCCCTTTATCCCTATTCCCAGAGGTACTTGGTGTTGCCAATTCCTCAGCCTTTGGGTAATTCTGCAACATAACTAGGCTGGCTCTTGGCCACTCCGCTGCCCTTTCCCAGTTCTGTTTGTCCAAGCCCTATTAAGCCCTTTACCTTCCAGCATCCAACATTTTGTTCATGTGGCCTCCAGTCCCTCTCTCCCCATCCTTGTGGATTTAGGCCTCTACAAAAGAGGATCCCTTAATATTTTAGTGGAGTTTAGGGAAGGAACAAAAATAGATGCGTATGTTCAACTCTCTCTTTTTCCAGAACTCTCAGCTGCCATTTTCTACAAAAACTCTCCCAGTGCACCACTTAGTTTGCCCCCTGGCATTTAAATTCTGGCCTAAATAAAAGAAACAAAGTTACTAGGCACCTTCTTACATAGTTTTATATTGTTATTTCATTCTTACACTGTTATTTTACTTACCATGTAATTATGCTTTGGCCCAGTAAGTGTACTGGGGATTTCCTTAAAGGCAGAGACCACATCTTAAAAGTTTTAGTACCTTCTAGAGCAGTAGTTCTCAAACTTGGCTGCACATTTGAGTCACCTGGGGACCTTTTAACACTCCAACACCCTGGCCACACCCAGAGCAGTAACTCAGAATCTCTGGGGTGGGACTTGAATGTCAGTCTTGCAACACAGGGGCCAGGGCAAGAAAAAGCACCACTGTGAGCAGTGCTGGTGCTGTCTGGAAACCCACTTCAAATACTTAACCCACATATGTACACACACAACTGAAAGGCATCTACCTTCCTGGAATGGCATCTCTGACAAGGCACAGTAAAGTGGTCACAGGAAAAGAATCTGAGTAATCCCAGGACATAGCAAAGAAGTGCCTTCGCCCAAGACAAAGTTTGGAGGACACTTTAATAGTAACCACTTACTCCCTGTGCCCACTGGTCAATGTGGCAATGGTAAGGGTCAGTGGGGGCCTTTCTCTGCTGAGCACACTTTGGCCCATTGCTGCCTTCATTATCCCTTCATTACTTGTGAGCACTTGGCCTAGCAATCCAGATCACATGCTTGAAGGGACCCAGGGCTGTTTTGAGTGGCAACATTCCAGTTCCACAGAAACCATAAAACTGACCCAAACAAAGAAAACCGATGGAGTTGCCAGGCAGCAGAGACTCCAGAATATCTATGTGGGAGAGGCTTAGGAGAAGCACTGTGGTTGGAGAATAGAGCCAGACGGCTTGTCCCGATCTTACATTTTCATAGCGATCCTGCTGCTTTAACTTAGATTTTATGTGTGCATGAGATGGTTTGGGGAAATTGTGAAGATTAAAGTCACCTCAAGCACCCCTGAGACCACAACATTAGCAAAAACAGGAATCACAGATCCTGCACCATCAATAGAGGCCTCTTCATTGCCTTTATTTGGCTGTCCTCCAGAGGATGAACATCAGACCACGTACGGCTGCACACACGATGATGGCGAGGAGAGGACAGGCAGGGCCAAACTGTGACAAACCACTAAAGCCTCCAAACGGAGACCCACGGAGGGGGGTGGGAGGCGGGGAACAGATGCCGTGTGATCCAGAGGGGAGAAAATACATCCAACGCTAGCCACTGGGTCTAATCCTGTTGGATTAGGAAAGGCTGTTGCTATTAAACAAAGCCTCTGCTAGAGACCTCAAAGAGATACAAATAATACCAGAGGGGGACCTGAATAAATGAAACTGAACAAGGAAATCCTGACACATTAGATCCATGACTTGCAGTGAGAAGAGTGGACCTGCAACTCTTCAGAAGAACCATGTCCATTCTCTGAGCCTGTCATTCCTTGGAAGATGGCGAGGAAAGAAACGGGATGTAGGGTGGGGAGTGGCAGCAGTAGCAGTCTCTAGCTATGAGAAAAGTTAAAAAGTGAAGCACTGGGCAGTAACATGGCTGTTGTCCCCTTAGTAAAATGGATATTGAGAGCTAAGGATTACCTAGCCTAGAAAAACTGGGAGCAAACTTTACCTAAATTTTACTTCACTGGGACACAGACCCTGGTTCCCCTCCTGATTCACTGTCAGCAGAGTTGGGGGTAAATGAAGTCATTTGAGTACAGGAGCGCAATCATTGTAGCCACAGTATCTAACTTTTCTTTCTTTCTTTTTTTCTTTCTCTCTCTCTCTCTCTCTCTCTCTCTCTCTCTCTTTCTATTTGTCTTTGTAATCTCTACACCCAAAGTGGGGCTTGAACCAATGACCCCGAGATCAAGAGGCGCATGCTCCTCTGACTGAGCCACCCAGGTGCCCCTAACTTTTCTCTTTTTATATAGAGAGTTAAAACACCATGAGCAGAACTGTAACCTTCATTATTAAAAGTAGAAAAGTAATTATTTTATATAATTAAAATATTAATTACAGAGTTAATACTACAGAATTAAAAACAGAATAATTAAAAACTCAACGGCTAAATGGTCCTTGGGAGGAACTTCCAGAATCTTTGACAAAAGAAAATCTCAGACAAACCACTGAGTTGCCCTATCAGCCTTAGGAAATTGTTGAGAACACTATGGAACTTCTCTCTTTAACGGCTACCTATCAGTATTCAATTTAGATTTGAATAGCTATAAAAGGGTGGATGCCATTTAAATGTTCCTTTCTTCCTTTGAAGAATTAACATGTTCCCAAAGTGATTTAAAAGTTTTTTTTCAAATTCTAAGGAGCTCCCACTTCTCCCAGAACAAAATGCTCAAATTTAGCAGCTACGGGATCTTGATTAATTAAGAATGTAATACCGTGTTTGTGTTTCTGGCTTAGAAACTAGTGTCTTTGTTTCTGCTGGACTCCCCACTGGCAGGGACTCGAAGAGGAAAACATGAGGGTTAAATGAGCAGCGTGCCCAGAAATTGAGAGTGGGAGAAATCCCTTATTACCAATGATGCTTGAGTGTCCAGGAGCCAAAACTGCAGAAAAAGAATCTTTTGGCTAATTTAAGGTTGGCCAGATGCCACCATTTCTGGCTGGTGGCCAGAGGACCTCGGGGGGAGAAGGATGGCAGGACGCCACCAGAGAAGGTCAAGCACTTCATTGCTAAAGCTGCCTTTGGGTGTAGCTGCTCACTAGGAAACTGAAAACTTTTTGTCCAACAAGCTTCCCAAGTGATTCCTTAGCACATGACATTTGCCAACCTTTACCTAACTGATCCTTTATCCACTCTGCCAATCAAAGCAACCAAGAAATTTCATCTACACTAAATGGGAACAGAAAACAAAGCACTCACTCCAGTACTCTAGGACTTTACATACAATGCTTCGTTCAACAAATACCTGTTGGATGACATTAAGGCTATCTTCCATGCGGGGCTATTTGTACTGGCTACTTCTAATTGGCCTGGAAAATCATTTTTACTGGTGAATTTAATTATTACATGAATTTCTAACTGCAATGAAGTCGCTAGACAGTGGAATTCCAAGTTATAAATGAAGTACGGACTGTATAGCTATGTAACAACCTACACACTTAGATTCAAACCTCTTGAGACAGGTATGTGACCTCAGGTAAGTGACAGTAACAGCCAATATCTGAGTGCAGTGTCAACACAAGGCTAACATGCCCATCAGACAAGCTACTTCTAGAAGGAAAAGCATTCTCGGTTTTAATTTAATAAGCTATGTGACTGGCTTCCTCAAGATGAAGAACACAGGATGGGGGAGGCCAGGGATTCCCAGATCTATAGCAATCTGAACTGTATATGAGAACTGTTATACTACTGACCCCCTTCCATCCCTGATAATTTCTGGGATCTAGAAAGAAAAGCCTTATAATTCAAAAATTTTATTTGAATCAAATAAGCAGCAATTCTGAATATACAAAAAGTAAAAAAAAAAAAAAATCACTGGCTTCAGTATGTAAAACTTAGAAAGTGAGCTCTCCAAAAGAAAACAATTAATACTATCTAGTGCCTCTAAATTCAAGAAAGACTAAACACCAAAGAAAAGTGTGTGTTCTTCTCATTGTCAAAAGTACCAGTCTAGGGGCGCCCGGCTGGCTCAGTCAGTAGAGTATGTGACTCTTGATCTCAGGGTTATGGGTTCGAACCCCACATTGGGTGTGGAGATTGCTTAAAAGTAAAACCTTAAAAAAAAAGATAGTACCAGTCTGGAAGAGGATATTCATATGACTTGACACCAGATTTAAATCAGAAGCTAACTTTGCAACATCATCCTTAACATTTAGGACATATGATATATGTCATACTGGACAGTGAAAGTGTAAAACAAAAGATCTTTTACTCTCTTTAAAGTGTTCTCAATATAGTTTCATTTTTCTAATTCTTAATTGTGATGTTTATAAAAATAGGACTTTATTTTATACGTTCTGACAATAATGACCTATAATCCCATTTTTTCTGGTCTCCTTTAATTCAAGCCTATCTCCTAAGCCCTGTTGGTGCTCACACTTGATAATTTAAAAGCCTGCCATTGTCAAACAAGGTAGAGAAAAACTGGCTTAAGGGCATTACACTCGGATGCTCAAAATGTCAAAGAGAACACCTGTTGGCAGCTCTAACATTTACTGCTTAATCAACTACGGAAAAACAAAAAAACTAGTTGAAGCAGCAGCTGCCACTCCAGAACAACTTAATGCACTAATCAGAAAATGTGTTCACAAAAGAATCACAAAAAGAATTTTTAAGACCTTTTTAATAGGGGTTATTGATGGCTACTGATGGGTTATTCCTACTCCATGAATAATCAAAGCCCTTAAGCATTGTTCATTAAAATTTCTTATATATTCCTTACATTCTTCATGTTTTATAGGAGTTGCTCATTCACAAGTAGAAGGAAAAACAACATAATGCAAAAAGCTCAGAACTGGGTTCTGGAAAGCTTGAGCTTGGGATCTGGCACACTCACTCACCACTCAACAGTTTGGTAATATCTACCCTCTCAGAACCTCAGTTTCTAGATTTTGTGGAGGACTAGATCTGGGTTTCTCAACCTCAGCACTACGGACGATATGGGAGAGAGGCAGCTGCCCTGTGCACTGTAAGACGGTTATCAGTATCTCTGATCTCTACCTACTACATGCCAGTAGCGACCTCCTGTTGTAACAAACATGTCTCTAGACTCCTGTCCCCCCAGGAGTGCAAAATACCCCCAGTTGAGAATCACTGGACTAGATATATCCTCACTTTCTTTCCAGTTCTGATATTCTACAAAATATATTAAATCTTATTTTCTTAAACATTATTTGTTAAGACACTGGTCAACATGCCAATTGTGAGACATGATTTTGATATTTAGATAAATTGAAATACAGTAACAATTTGTACCAATTCTAATTTTAGTAGATTCTAAAGTCTTTTGGGAATGAAAATTCACAAAAGGACAGCAAAACAATCTATAAAAGAAACTAATGTAAATGAAGTATATCTCAATAAGATTTTCATCCATTTTCTAGGGTAACTTCTTCAACTAGATAAAAGAGACAAAGAACACATTTAATATTCCTTTTTATTTTTTTTTATCTACCTCTATCCCATATATACTTTGAGAAAACAAAGGGTCTTTTGGGGTGCCTAGGTGGTTCAGTCGGTTAAGTGTCCAACTTCAGCTCAGGTCATGATCTCACAGTTCATGATTTTGAGCCCTGCATCGGGCTCTGTGCTGACAGCTCAGAGCCTTCATGAGGCCTGCTTCGGATTCTGTGTCTCCCTCTCTCTCTGCCCCTCCCCTACTTGCACTGTGTCTCTCTCAAAAATGAATAAACATTAAAAAAAAAATTTTATATAGAAAACAAAGGGACTTGTAATACCAGAAGCAATTTAAAGTGCCTGAGTTTTGGAAAGAAAGACACTTAAAGCTAACAATTCTTTTAAAATATTTTTAATAGACATATTATGAAAAGTTTACACCATCTTAATACCAGTTTTTACTCCAAATTCATGGAATACTTAAATATCTTACAACCTACATCTGGTGTTCAATCTGCTATGAAGTCATAAATGTATATACTTCATAGGAAAAAAAAATCATGTACTCCATTTCCCTCAGGAATAGCCATTGTTTTACCAAGCTTTTTCTACAGTAAAATTAGTTTCAACTGCCTAGAAGCCAAGCCTTCTTTCACAGATTGACATTCCTGACATTATCCTGACATCCGAGAGGATGATTATCACCCAAGTAATCCTTTCTCTGCAGCAGGTCACGTTTTCTGTTGAAGAGGTTAATTTCATAATTCATATAAAATTATAGGAGACTTGTCAAAAGATTTTTCCCTTCATCCCCCAAATTGAAAACTTATACTCAAAAAGGGACTTATGAGAAAATTAAGGGCCTAACGTGCTCATGATTCTCAAAGGACAGAACAATTGTTATATTCATAAAACCCCTAAATATAAAGGAAATTGAAACATAAAGCAAATGGGCTCCTCTTTTGAAAGAGAGACACAGCACAAGGAATACCAAAATATGTGCTCATGAGGAGCATCTAACCCTTTCCTTTACTGATGAGGCCACAGAGGCTGAAAATCAACTCCCAAATACTGGCATATTATAGAGGAGAACATATCTTCTCTACATGCCTGCCCTAGTTTTCCTTCCTGAATCCAGTGTATTAAAGTGCCTGGTTATACAATTTCTATGATATTTACATAAGAAAACAAATAAGCGGTTATGTTCGTTTTCCCAAGCTGCTGGGACAGGCCACAGTTGTGGTGTACAGGAATGAATACAGTAATGGAAAATCATCAAATCCCATGAAAAGGCAGATGTTTGAGCCAGTAGACTAATTCAGCAAGTCCTCCGCTATTCCTTTTCTCACCTAAGTTTCCTCCAATAAGTGGACCAAAACAGAGCCTTACGAACCACAGCCCAGCAACATTCCCATTAATACAGAATAGTGTTAAATAAAAACCTATGCTAACTTTGACATACCAAAGTGTTAGGTGAATAAAACACAGATAATATATAGAGAATGACGATAATGAGGACAGATTTTGTATGACATGTGGAATCCATCTTATATAAATGAAAGGATGTGTGATATTCAACATAAAATCACACATACCCTAAAAAATTAACTACTTTTTGAACTGCCCTCTCCTACCCACTGCTTCCCCGGAACACACCTAGTTCTAACTGTTCTCCCAAGCAAGGGATCCTTGCTTAAAGAGGCTAAAGCTGACATTTGGTGTGCAATGTGTCAAGGAAGTCCTACTATATAACTTCAGTTTTCAAACCACCCTTATTATTTTGTTCCATCAAAGGACAAGAAAGGAGAAAAATGGTTGAAGGGTGGTAAACTCACTCATCTGGATTGTCTGGAGTACAAAAGAGCTCCCTCTCTCTTCTTTTTTTCATAGCATCGTTCCTAATTACACAGCTCTCCTTCTCTTTAATATTAAGTAGTATTCAGCATCACAATATTAAGTCAGTAACCTGCAATTCTTCAAATTCTCCCTTCTGATGGAATTTAAAAGGCTCCTCAGCAGTTCCAGAGTACTGGTACCAGGCCAACACAGACAGTCTCATTTCAAAGTGTAGGCTGCCACCTACTGACTGTGATCCATTTTCTCAACACTCCACTCCTCCCCAGAAAGCTAAACAATTTCTTGCAAGATGTTCTTTGCTATGCCATTTTACGCAATGTGTTCAATTATATCAATATAATCTTTTAAATACAAATGCTTTTAACCTCAAAAAAATACTAGGCAGACATGTTTCTGAACAGCTAAATACCCTGGCCTGTACTCAAAAGGGCAGAGAGTTATTCTTAAAAGAGGCATGCTATTTTTTTAATATAGAAAAAGTTCTGTTTTAATATATTTCTCTCCACCATTTCCCTTATTCTTTACTCCTAAAACCTGAGGCTCACTCCTTCTCATTAGAGAGAGCTGATTTAATTATTCACATTGATCAATCTGTAAATTATTCAAAACTTCAAGTCATAGTCTTAAAGCGCTTAGAAAACTTCACAGCAGCTGCTGACAATAAAGCTAAAAGCTAGCCCTTTAATTAGCTCAGCCCACTGTCATAGAAACATAAATCTGCAGGAGTCCTCTAGGAGAGTTTCTCCCTGTTTTAACCATTTTTAAAGAAAAAAAAATCAGGGACACCTGGGTGGCTCAGTCAGTTGAGTGTCCGACTTCAGCTCAGGTCATGATCTTACAGTTTGTGGGTTCGAGCTCTGCGTCGGGCTCTGTGCTGGGCTCTGTGCTGACAGCTCAGAACCTGGAGTCTGCTTCAGATTTTGCATTTCCCTCTCTCTCTGCCCCTCCCCCACTCATGCTCTGTTTCTCTCTCTCTCTCAATAATAAATAAACATAAAAAAAATTTAAAGAAGAAAAAAAAATCAGACCAACCAAACATCATTAAAGGGAGATAAGGAAATCCCCTCTCCGAGGCAGTAGGCCATTGTCTTGGTGAGAGGGTAAAGGGTAAGTTCACTCAACCACATTCACTTCATAAGTACTGCCAGACACTATCTTAGGAGCTAGGGATGCATGGATGACTTAAATACCTGTTGCCTTGCCTTGCAATGCAACCTGCAATATGTAAAAAACATGAAATCTGAACAGTGAAAACTAGTGCTTGGGTCTGCCTGGGAGGGTGAGGAAGAGCTTCAGAGGGGAAGCTTCTGAAGGCAAAATTGGAGCTTACCAGGTAGCAGACGGGAGAGATCCAAATGGTGTGTGCAAAGGAAGAGAAATGGAAAAAGGCAAAGGCTCAGAAAAAACATCTAGCAATTCAATATCAGTAAAGAATAAAATGAATTTAAAAAAAAGAATAAAATAAAATGAATGAGGTCAGGTAGATAGGCAGAGGACAGAGCTCAGAGTCTTTCGTACATCCCACCAAGAAATGTGCCTTTGAGAATGATCACAGCAAAGTAGGGACGGGAGGGAGCGTGACTGCTAAGAAAAGGGGTAAACAAGTCCAAGCAGGGAGGATTAAGAATCTTAAAGCAGACCAGGGAAGCAAGAATAGAAAGGAGAGACCATATCGCAGACAAGCTGTGAAGACGAATTTGTAGGATGTGACTGGGGGTGAAGGATGAGAAAGGAGGAAGAGACTAGAATCCCCCCAGTTTCTGGCTCAGGTAACTGAATGGATATTGGAATGCTCACCAAGATAGGGAATGCAGTGGGAGCCATGGATTTGCTGGGTGGAGTTTGAAAACCAGAGTTTGGAAATGCTGTCTGAAGTGGCTGGAACATTGGGGTGAAGGTGTGCCATGGTACAAGGAATACACAGATCTGAAGTTCAAGCCAGAGATCTAGGCTGGATTTAGAAAATCTGAAGTCACTTGTGTGTGAGCATCGGGGAACGTGGATGAAATGCCCCAGAAGGAATGGTACAGTGAGAAGAGCACCATGGATGAGAGAGAACCTGGCAGGCAGCCAACAGAAGACTCACCAGCTTGAACAAGCACTCGGCATGCTACCACATTGGCTCAGGCAAGACAGACTAGTGAGAGCTCGAAGCTGCTCAGAAGCATAGCTACACCAGATGTAGACAAGACTAAGTAAACAAAAGTACAATTCGTCCTCTGGTTTCCAGTTCCACATGCAAGGAGCTTGGAAGTAGCCACTCTGTTCTAACAGCAAGCGAAAAGCTGAACAGACTGAAAAATCAACAACTCTTCTTGAACCCATAAGGCAGGGGGTGCCCAGGGGGTCCTAAAGAGACAGACAGATGAATATGGGGAATCTTGACTTACCAGAGCAGAGACTGAAGAGCAAAAATCATGGCAAGAGCCAGTGCCAGGAGAGGAAAACTTGAACTGTACTTGAGGAATTGATGGAGGTTCAGTGTGTACGAGTCTGAGAGTTAAAAACTCCAAGGAGTCCAGTCATAGAGAGGCCTCCACAATTCTGTGAGGGTCTCCTCCAAGAGCTCTGATAAACATCAGAGAAAAATCCCTTCTTGCTTCCAGCTGAGGAAGCACACAAGGAACCATTTTGAAATTTGCCACAGCACTCCCTTCTTTTTTTTTTTTTTTAATGCTTATTCATTTTTGAGAGAGAGCATGAGCATGAGCGGGGAATGGGCAGAGAGCGAGGGAGACAGAAGATTCAAAGCAGGCACTGAGCTGACAGCAGCAAGCTCAATGTGGGGCTTGAACTCACAAACTGCAAGTTCATGACCTGAGCCAAAGTCGGACACTCAACCTACTGAGCCACCCATGTGCCCCATAGCACTCCCTTCTTAAAAAGGCCTGACCTCAATTGAAACCAGTTAACTAGAGCCTAATCTGCTATGAATGTATAATCAGAGTGTAATCGACATGGGGGAAGGAAAATGGCCAACTCCACTCAGCTCCATCCATCCTGTCCCATCGGAGAGGGAAGAAAAAACACTTGTGAAGTTCACAGTCTAGAGGCATACGCTCAGTAAAGGACTTAGACCTATCACAGGACTATAGAATGCTTTCCTTCCCCGTACACCTCACTCCCACATCACTAAAGGCCTATTTCCAGCAATTCCTTTTACCCAGTGCATCATGTCCAGCTATCAAGAGAAAATTACAAGGCATACCACAAAGCAAAAATCACAATTTGAAGAGACAGAGTAAGCATCAGAACCAGACATGGCAGGGATTGGAATTATCAGAACAGGAATTTAGAACAAACATAATTAATATGCAAAAGACTCCAATACATAAGTAAACAGCGTGTTTTAAACAGTTAATATATGCAAATATACTCAGATATATTCAAATACGGTCTAGCTGTGTGTATACCAAGATGGGTACCATGTTTTTTTTCATATTCTGGAACATGGACAATTTTTATGTTCTCATTTTTGCTTTTCTATATTTTCCAAATTTTCTACAATGCATATGCATTGCTTTTGAAATAAATGTTTAAAAGCTTTTAATTTTTTTAAGGAGCTAAAGTTTGTAGGAGTCTGAATCTGCTGGAACTAATTTAGATAATGTAAGGTAGTTGAGATTGGCCCAACCATCTCAAAATCTAAACAGCTATTAGTAACAGGAGATAGCAGAGGGACAGGACTCAGAAAATCAATCTGCTATAAAGAGAAAAGAAGTTCCTGGTAAGCAAGATGGACCACGCCATGGTATCTTGGATCCAAGTATAATATAACCTCAGAGAAGAAGAAGGAACAACAATTAGAAAAAAAAAATTGGAAAGACCGTCCTTCATTATTTGCACGCACCCATGAGTTTTAGAGGGCAATGGCAAAGGTAAGAAGAAAAGTAGGTATCAACTCCTCCCCCTAAACAGAAGTGCTTTGCTGACTTCCAGATTAGTTAAGACTCAGAGAAGAAATGAAAAGTCAAATCACCTCAAAGTCACCCCTAACAATAAGGAGTAGAAATACATTCTTTACACAGCAAGTCAGGGCAGGGCAGGGGTAGGGGACACTGGGATGCACCAAAATGCACTCTAACAGTCTGAAGTCTGAGTCAAATGAAGAGAGTGAAGGCAATAGGCAGAAATCAATCACATGCCAAGCAAAAGGCATAGATCAGCCAAGGTAAAACATGTGGAAGGATAATGGGACGGTTAATTTTATGGGTCACCTTGGCTAAGTGATGGTGCCCAGTTATTTGGTCAAATACCAGCATAGATATTACTATGAAAGTATTTTTTAGATGTGATTAATGTTTAAATCAGTAGACTTTCACTGAAGCACGTGACTCTTCATAATACGATGGGCCTCACCCAATTATGTGAAGGCCTTAGGAGAAAAGTCAGGTTTCCCAAACAAGAAATTCAGCCTGAAGACTGCATCACAGAAACCCTGCCGGGATGTACAGCTTGAGGGCTTACCCTACAGATTTCAGACTTGCCAGCCCCCTCACTGTGAGAGCCAATTCCTTAAAAAATAAACTTTTCTCTCTCTCAATACAGATACAGGTGTAGGCATATAGATACAGGTATGGACACACATTATAAATATATAGAGGTACATATACATACAAATAGGTATAGATGCATATACAATACCTATATACACACATATAAAGATATAGCTATGCAGATATATCCTAATACTTCTAATTCTCTGGAGAACCGTGATTAATACAGGTAATAAAAGATGAAATATATTAACAGAGACCAATTGTGCAGAATCTTGAACTAGAGGCAATGGAATTGAAATTGGCTAAGGTAGGCAGTAGTAAGAGATCAAAGCTTCCTCGATTTGAATGACATAATAAACAGTATATTTAATGAAGATTATTTTGGCATCTATTATACGTGTGATATGAACCAGGCCAGAGGGATGCTATAGTGAGAACACACTGAAAGAGGGGCACCTGGGTGGCTCAGTCAGTTAAGCGTCCGACTTCAGCTCAGATCATGATCTTGCAGTTTGTGAGTTCAAGCCCCACGTCGGGCTCTGTGCTGACAGCTCAGAGCCTGGAGCCTGCTTCAGATTCTGTGTCTCCCTCTCTCTCTGCCCCTCCCCTGCTCATGCTCTGTTTCTCTCTCTCTCTCTCTCAAAAATAAATATTCATTAAAAAAATTAAAATATCCTTTAAAAAAAAAGAACACATTCAAAGAACTCTAGACCAAAGGATTCTGTGGATGGTTGTGGAAATGGAACAAAAAAAACTAAAAAGCAAAACCAACAACTATCTATACAATAAGGATATGGCAAACAATTTAACAGGCATATCCTGTATTCTCAAGATATTTAAATAAAAGCTATACAAGAATACCATTCATATATAAAGATGTTAACTTACCATATTTGTCTCGCAAACCAACAGTACATCTAAAGACTCCACCAAAGGCAACATCTTCACCAAATATTACTGAAAAACAATGTTTAAAGAACATATTTTATTTGATAATCCCTAAATGATACTAACAATGAAAAATAAGTAATTTCAATGTTTACATTTTAAACCAGAAAACAGAAATAGATCAAAGGTTTAAAATAAGGTTTCTAAACTTCAACATTACTGACATTCTTTACTGGATAATTCTTTTGTTGTAACAGCCTGTTCTGTACATTGTAGATATATAGCACCAACTGCTCCCTACCCCGGGGATGACCACTGCCCTCCCACACACAGCCCTAACAGCCCAAAAGTGTCTGCAGACATTGTTAAACATGAGAGGAGGAAGGGGGATTAAAATCACCCCAAGTGATTAAGAATCGCTGATCTAGGATGTCATTTTGTTTTACCCATTAAGAAAATGAGGCCAGGGTGCCAGGGTGGCTTAGTCGGTTAAGCGTCCAACTTTGGCCTAGGTTATGATCTCACAGTTCATGAGTTCGAGCCCCCTGTGTCTCCTTCTCTCTACATATCCCCTCATGCTCTGTCTCTCTCTCTCTCTCTCAAAAATAATCATTAAAAAAATAAGAAAAGAAAAGAAAAAAGAAAATGAGGCCAGAGTAGTTCGTAATTTGGCAAGTCAGAAAGAAAGCTAGAGGCAGAACTATGACTCACACCCCAGGCTCCTGAGTGCCTGGCCAGTGGTTTTCTTTCAGGTATGGTATACAATGAAAGTCAACAATCTGAAGAGTGAAGGAAAAGCATTCCAAGCTGAGAGAACAGTCACTAATAGGAAAAGGACTTAAATCATGTGAAAGGAGGAAAGTATGGTGGGACATAGTGAGCAAGGCAAAGAAAATAAAAATGGGTGTTCACAGAGCTGAATTCTATTCCTATTAATGCACCTGACCAGCTTTGTGAACCTCAAAGAAACAATTCACCCCATTATTTACTCAAGAGCATTCTCAGATGACATTCAAACAAAGCAAAATCTAATCATCCACTACTGTAGCTCTTACTTTTTCCTAACAAATAACCCGTTCTTCACTTGACCTTAAAACTAGGGATTTTCAGGGGCAGCTGGGTGGCTCAGTTGGTGAAGCATCTGACTTTGGCTCAGGTCATGATCTCACAGCTCATGAATTCGAGCCCCACATCAGGCCCTGTGCTGACAGCTCAGAGGCTGGAGCCTGATTCAGATTCTGTGTCTCCCTCCCTCTCTGCCCTTCCCCTGCTCGTACTCTGTCTCTTTTTCAAAAATAAATAATAAAACATTTAAAAAATTTAATAAAAAAACTAGGGATTTTCAAGTGGAAGCCCAAATATATACATATATATTTACATATATTAATATATCTAAGTAAAGCCAATCAGATTTAGAAAACATATAGCAGGACAACTGTTTTGGTACCAATGATTAAATCTGATGAGCTGATTATTTATAAATATTAAAGTTACTTCCAAAAAATCTTATAACTTAAATGTATCTCAAAGGACAGCATGGAATCAAATCCTCGTTTCATAAACAGATTCATAAATCTGAATGAAGTGGTATTTACCATTTTTTTCTATATGCTGGAGAAACAGAAGTCCCCAGTAGGTATTAATCCAGAAAGTATTAATATAATATCAGAACCACACATACTATGCGAAAAAGTTGACTTGAAGATGTTAGATATACATGAGAACTAATTCACCATGAATTGATTTTAAAAATGTGTTAATAGCATAATCTGATAATTTAACCTTAATCATTTGATCACAATTTTTAAAAAATTTCAGGTAGATGTAATGTTAACCATTGAGCTCCAGACTCAATATTTCCAGCAAATTTTTGATTCTGAATTAACACATCTACCATAGTCAAGCACAAAGGAATTTTACCTGCAGTAGGATCTTTAGCCAATGAGTTATCCAAGGCACTTGTTATCGCCTGGAAAAGATTCATTTTCTGAGTTTGCCCTGTAAAAATTAAAAAAAAAATTTTTTTAAGTAACATTTCCTACATTGTAAAATATATTAAAAACAACCAGTTTCTTAACAGTTGATTACAACATGATTAAAATCAATGTAGAAAGGAAAGTACAGAATGTACTATGTGAATTTATTGGATTATTCACAATGATGCTGGTTCTGTGGAAAATACAAAAGCAATAGACTTTGGTGCTTGACTACCAAGCAAAATTTATACATATTAAAAAATTAAAAAACAAATATAAAAAAGGAAAAATGAATATAACCAAATCACCAAGTGTGTGTAGACAATAAATAAAAGCAGAAAAGAGAACCAGCCAGAGTGAAAGTGGTCTGGGATGATATTTGTTGAGAATACAAGCCCTAGGGGTGCCTGGGTGGCTCAAATAGTTGAGTGTCCTACTTCGGCTCAGGTCATGATCCTGAGGTTCATGGGTTCAAGCCCTGCATTGGGCTCTGTGCTGACAGCTCAGAGCCTGGAGACTGCTTCAGATTCTGTGCCTCCCTCTCTCTCTGCCACTTCCCCGCTCTCTCTCTCTCTCTCTCAAAAGTAAATAAACATTAAAAAAAAAAAGAATATAAGCCCTGACAAATACATGTGACTCAAGGAATGTGTTAAATATGCCAGTAACAGCAAACGGTCATGGGTCATAAGACAATGAAAAAGGCTAATGGTAAACTTCAGCACTCAGAACGTGCTGGTGTTTAGAGAATACAGTATATATTCCCATGCCTCGACACACCAGACCTGGTCCTTCCTACTGTCTCATTGCTCAAGTAGAATCTCTGCAAGCCAACTTCTAGCTCCGTAAATAGGTAGATGGGATGGCTAAATGGAACAATACATGTAAAGCAGTTAGAAGAGTGCCCAACACAGTAAGTGCTGAACCAGTATGAGCTATTTATTGTTAGAATCTGGACTTTGTCCGTGCCCTTCATCTTGACCTTGGCATTATTCTGAATGGTAGAAAACTTTGTTTAACAAAGTTCCAAATGTTGCAATTCAGAAACATCATTACTTTAGAGCTTTAAGTCTTGGTGCTGCCCAGGACCCACAGACATCCAAGAACTTTAGGTCCGCTCCTCTCCAAAACCACTCTTCAGGATGGAGCGAGGCTTCTGCCTGAATCTTCTCTAATCCACAGGCTATCTTCATTTTCACCCATAGCTAGCCATGCTGGTAGCAAATCCCTTAAACACCTGCTAATTTCCCTGACTACTGTCCCATCTAACCTCTCTACTCCTTGGTAACCTGGTGTGTCCCAAAGCCAAGGTCTAATTTACAGTGTGGGTCACAACAGCTACTGCTGTTGCCATCAACCCTGTAGTTGTGACATACGCTGGTCATAACCCTTTTCCTATAGACTCATCTTCGTCTCAAGCCCAGCCTGGATCCACAGCAGGCTCTGATCTATGACACCTTCCATCTTCCAATATCCACTGAGACTCAACCTTCTGACTCTACCTGCTCTGACCAAAGACATCTCTCTGAATCTCTCTGACCCCTTCCACACTGCTGAATGCCCAGGCTTCAGGTCTTGGCAATACCCACTCAAATCTTCCATGCTGCCATCTGTGCCAAGAATAAAGGCCTGTTTCTACTCTTATTTTGTGGGGGGATAATAGGAATTCATTCAAGAAAGTACAGGACTATTATGCTATATATGCCAAAGGATACATAATCCATATACATAAAGGATACATAATCACATGTTCGTGATAACTTCAAAATTTCTTTTTCTTCAGGCTAAGGCTGTATCATTTAATAGATGCTTGCCTTAAATCCTTCTCCATGCTATAAAAACTCTTTACTAGTGTTTATTGGTTCCCAGCATCAGATGATAATGGTTTAGGGCAAACTTTCCCATTCTTTCTCCCATTTCGTACATTTCCTAAAGTCAGATTTTTTTTTGTCTATTATGATTTTCATAACTAAGAATCTAAGGAGGATAGAAATGCCTAAACACCTAAGGTGGCATTTATTTCAAGTATGCTGACCATCTGAATTAATCCTGAATGCCTCCAAGACATCTTATTTCCTTTCTATTCAATAAGTTTTAAGGACAAAGAAAGCAAAGACTTAAACAATAAAAAACATACCAAGTAAATCTGGAAAGTATTGTTTAATTACCACAAAGAATTTACTCATCTTGTATGAAAACAATTTGTAAGTAAGAGTATTTAAAGGTTTTATGTCCATGTAAGCACAAAAACTTCTACTCCTGAATGTTTTGTTTTTCAAATAGATTCAAAATTTTAGGGGTTTAGATTAACTGCTATTCCACCAGATGCTTTTAAAAGATTTAAATAATTTTAATACAGTAACATCTACTTCCAATTATTTTTAAAGTGGCAGTATGGTCTGTGAACAGGGCAGGAAGAAATCACAAATTATTCACAGGTAGGATCATTTTAAATATTTATTTCCTTTAGAATTACTTATTCTCCTACAGGTTACATTAAAGGCCATTGATAAGATAGGCCTATGTGCCCTCATGACAAAGTATGTACCTGAGCACATCTAACTCTGAGCGCTAAAACATTATTCAACACTGCTGCCCAATCATGCAATTACCAATATTAGTAATGGCTGCTAACCCAGATTGACAACTCTTCTTTCCCAGGGAAAAAGTTATAACAAAACAAAAATATACACAACAGTGCAATTTCCCTAGTCAAGGATACAAGCTAATGGGCACCCATTGGTAAGACACAGCTTTATGGCTGGAAGTGAGCTGCTCACTTGAAATTATCCTAAGCAGAGCATGTGAAAAAATAGGCCATCATCACTGCTGCAAAGATAAAGTGGCAGGTAATGCAGGGTCAGTGGAATATAAGGAACACAATAGAACATAAGTCCTAAGAAGTCACGGATTCTTGTCTATTTTTGATCAGAGGTATATGCTCAGTGCTCATGACAATGTCTGACATGTAGCAGGTGCTCAAAAAATACTTGTGGAATGAATGACTGAACAAATGAACATGTGAGGCTGGCTCAATAAAGATAAAATCTACAAAGCAAATTGCTAATCAACCACTTAAAGAGAAAGAAATACAATAGGATAAAATATCTATCAACATTACAATTCAAAGTCAGACTGCAGGAGAAGGGGAATGAGACAGAAGTGAGACTGCAATGGCATCTTCAGTTATTCTGAATAACTATCCAGTATGTGGTAGCACTGAAGAGAGAAGCCTTCCACAGAGGTAGAGCATCTAAGACAAAAAGGGCAAATGAGTGCCCAAGGAGCAGTCTCTAGAATAAGGTCAACAACAGCAGGGCATGTTTAACAGTAAGTGTGTTTACAGTTATATCCTGAACAAATAAAAATACACAGCTGTGGGGGCACCTGGGTGGCTCAGTTGGTTAAGCATCTGACTCTTGATTTCAGCTCAGGTCATCACAGTTGGCGGAATCGAGCCCCGTGTTAGGCTCTGCGCTATAAGCATGGAACGTGCTTGTGATTCTCTCTCCCCCTCTCTCTCTGTCCCTCCCCCAACTCATGTCCTCTCTCTCTCTCACTCAAAATAAATAAACATGTTTTTAAAAATACACAGCTATGATATGGAAAGTTAGGGTCTACTTTCAGAAACCAAAGTTTCTGCCAGCATATTCAGCACTGGCCCTCCTCTGAGCTTCCTAGTCCTTGGTATACACCTGTACCAAGTGTCATAGTCCTCAGAAACCTCAGCATTTAGTGTCTAACACAAATATGACAATCAGTCTATGCCTGTTTAAGCAGGATGGATGATTTTAGTGGGATAATCTGGCATTAACCACACTGTGAAATGGAAAGATGCCTAAGAAACTACCTATTTTCTCCCGACACAACTTCTTCCACCCCTCCAGTTGTCTGTTCTTCAGGAATCCCTTTCTATGTGCCAGGTATGTACCTCTAACCCACTCTAATCCCTATTATGGGGTTTCCCAAACTCTAACCCATAAAGCAAGTTTCATGGAGCATTCAAATATGAGGAACAGGACCTTTTATATTAATATATAAATGAAGTATCTATAAACACAAATGCCTTTTTAAGGTGCCAATAATGGGGGAAGAGGCTGCCACCTGAGGCCAAAATTGGGAGGACCTAAGAAAGCTTAAAGCTGAAGAGACTATGGCTAGGAGCCCTGGATCCCCATCTCAGGGCACCTGGTGACTCATGTCACAGTATGACAAACTACAGTTGTTTCCCTCCCTTTAGCTGGATACTTCTCTCCTCAATCTCTAAATGCTTTTTAAACTCTTCTGTATGCAGGTCACTCCCAAATGAGTATCTCTTAATTCAGATTCCTCCTCTGAATTCCTGACTTATATCCAACTATCACCAATTCCCCACTCCAGTGTCAGGCTTTTCTAACTCAGTAAGCACACAACCAAAAGCTTTGTGTCTGCTCCCAAAACCAGTCTTTTGCATCTGAGCAAACAGCACCATTCTCCACCGAAGCATCCAGGCCAGAAATTGAGGAATTATTCTTGAATGTCTTCATTTTATTTATTCCTTATACTCAATCCATTCAATCCTGCTTCCAAACAGATTACTTCCAACATACAGCTTAAAGTCTAGTACTACCAACCATGTCCTAATTCGTGAACTCACCATGTCTTTGCTGTTTCTGAAAAACACCTCCTAATGGCCTTAGTCAGCTCTGGCTTCTATAACATACCACACAGATTGAGTGGCTTGAACAACAGAAACTTATCTCTCACTGTTCCAGAGGTTGGCAAGTCCAAGATCAAGATGAGTTGCTGATGAAAACCCTCTTTCTAGTTTGTAGAAGGCCATCTTCTTGCTGTATCCTTGCAAGGTGGAGAGATAATCTCTCTTGTGTCTTTTCTTATAAGGGCTCTAATCCCATTAACGAAGCCTCCACCCTCATCACCTAATTAGCTCCCAAGGACCCCTTTCCAAATACAATCGCACAGGGGATTAGGGCTTCAACATAGGAATGCGGGAAGGGGGAATGACAAATTCAGTCCAGAGCACCACCTCCTCACTTCTACTCCTTCATCCCTCATTCATCAAAGAGCTGCTATAATAAGTCCTAAAAAGTAAGGCATGTCACATTACTCCTCTGCTCAAAATCCTTCCAAGTTCTCTGACTGCGCCTGGAATAAAGCCCTACTCCTCACCATGTCCACAAAGCCCTGCTTAATCTCATCCCTGTTCACTTCAAAAGTCCTATTTGGCACCACTGTCCCCAAGGCTCACCACCTGAGTCTTCTCTCAATTCCACCAAACCAAGCTCCCTGCTACATGAGAAACTTTACGCATGTTGGATCCTCTGCCTGGTCCCTCCTTCACACCTCCTTGGATACTCCTTCCTGATCGCTTAGAGGCTGGTTAAATACTACCTCTTCTTAGGGGCCTGGTTAGGTCTCTATTATTCTCTTTCCTAGCACGTGAACATGTCTTGCAGGTCATTTATTAAAATTTGGGATTGAGGGGTGCCTGGGTTAGTCAGTTAAGCAGCTGACTTCAGCTTAGATCATGATCTTGCGGTTCATGAGTTAGAGCCCTGCATTGCGCTCTGTGCTGACAGTTCGGAGCCTGGAGCCTACTTTGGATTCTGTGTCTCCGTCTCTCTTGCCCCTCCCTGCTCTCGCTCTGTATCTCTGTCTCTCAGAAATAAATAAATGTTAAAATTTTTTTTTAAAAATTGAGGATTGATTTAAGTATGCATTTACTTGGTATTTTTTGTCCACCTCCCCTACTAGACTTCAAATTCCATGAGGACAGGTCCGTATTCACATTTGTGTTTTGTGCTAAGTACTTAGGACAAAGTTTGGCATCCAGGAGAAAATTAAAATGTAGAAACCTACATACACACACACACACACACACACAATGCCTAAAATCAGGGGCAGGGAGAAGCCCAGATGTGTTCTTGGGAAGCAACACAGAGCAATGAAGGCAGCCCACACACTGGCATAACCATGAAGGCCTGGCCTGGAATCTGTTAGGCCATTGGGAAAGTTAGCCATGACATTCCTCTGCCTCCTCCATAAAACAGGGATAATATCTAATGTACACAGCCAGTGTAAGAAGTATGGGAAATTATTACTATCAAATGTCAAATATTTATAAGCATCTACTCTAGAATCGGGAGACCGAATCTAGCACAACCAGTTCCAGGCACCAATAATTACATGGCTTATCTCACTGAGTCCCCCCAGCAATGCTCTGAGGCAGGACAGATGAAGAAAAAAAAGCTTTTGAAGACTCATAAACACGCTGACCTCACAATGCTAAGTTGCAAAGAGGGGCCCAAATTTAGGCACGTTTGACTCAAGAACCCCAGCTCTCAGCTTCCTTGCAATATTGCCTCTAGAAAGTTAAAATTTCCCAAATGATGGCAGAAATGGAGTGCGGACGGGATGAAAAATAGAGCAGAGGAAATACAGTCAATAATACTATAATAATGGTATATGCTGACAGATTGTGACCTTACTTACCTGGGTGAGCACTGAATAGTGTACAGAATTACTGAATCAATATGTTGGACACCAGAAATGAAAAAAAGGTGAAGGGATGAGGTGAGAAACTATCAAGCAAGTTCCTGGACAATAAGTAAAAAAACTTGAAGGTGGGTAAATAACAGTAAAAAAGGAGGACAGGAGTCTCTGTTCAAATGAGATGCAAAAGACGCAGCAAATTTGGGGAAAGCCAGGTTTGATGTAGGGTTAAGAGGGGGCAAAGTGCAGTGTGCTGTGCGAATAATGCAAGAGACAGCGTGGTTGAGCGCTCAGGGGCATGGCCTCTTAGAGCAAACTGAGCAGACGACTCAAAAATGAAGCCGGGCTTCACCTCGTACAGATAGTGTCACTTGGGGAAGTTTGGGGTTTTTTTTTCCCCAAGTTTACATTTAAATTCCAGTGAGCTAACTACAGTGTCATATTAGCCTCACATGTAGGACTTAGTGATTCATCATTCCCATAAAACACCCTGTACCCATCACAACCAGTGCCCTCCTTAATACCCTGCACCCAAGTGTCAAAAAGTAGAGTTTAACCTCTTTGTATCTAAGTTTCTTTACTGTAAAATATGGATAACAAGACATCTGTCACAGCACTGTTACATGAGGATCAAATGAATTGCTACATGTAAGGCACTCAGAACAGTGTTTGGTACCAGATGACCTCTGATAAAAGTGTCTGCTGTCATCATTATTATCATTTGGCGGGGTGCCATGGAGAGGCCTGGACGAGCAATGATAAAGTAAGAATAAGGAAACACAATAGGAAGAGAAAATAGGAAGGACACAATTCGGGGCAATTCTGATAAGACTGGGAAAAGAGATGGAGAGAATTATCTAGTCTCAAAAGTTCCCAACTTTTAACATGGTTGTTTTGGTGCCACAGTAGCACTCAGACTAGCCTACCTCATGATGCTATATTCTGCCAACACTTTCAATGCTATAGAATAAACGTTTGTGTCCCCCCCCCCAAATTCACATGTTGAAACTTCATCCCTAATATAATGGTACTTGGAGGTCGGGCTTTGGGTGATGAATAGGTCATGAAGGTGGAGCCCTCCTGAAAGGCATTTGTGTGCTTAGAAAGAGACCCCACAGAGCTCCCTCAGTCCTTCCACTATACGAGGTCACAGTGAAAAGACAGCTGACTGAGAACCAGGAAGTAGGGCCTCACCAGACACAGAATCTGTCAATGCCTTGACTTTGGACTTCTCAGCCTTTAGAACTGTGAAAAATAAATTACTGTTGTTTATAAGCCACAAGCCTATGGTATTTTGTTACAGCAGCCCAAACGGACTGAGGCATCCAATCAACACATCCAAACCTAAGTCATCTTCTCTTCGAAAACATGCTTCTCCCCTCCATCATCGCTCATTTGTATCAGTGATGCCACTACTCTACCACCCATTCAGCCTCCCAGGCTAAAACTGGCAAGTCATCTTTGCTACCCATTTCCCTTAGCCCCCAGGCGCAAAACAGCACCAAATCTACTCAGTTCCTTCGAAACACACAACTATTCCCACTGATACTCTCCAAGTCTAAACAATTATATCTTCTCACATGGACAGTACAACATCCCTCTGACTGATCTCTGCCTCCTTACTTTCCTAATCAATTCTATAAACTCTCCCAAGAATCTCACACGAGTACATCTCAAGTCACCCTCTTACCTGTAAACAATCAATGACCCTCCACAGCCTGAAACTGCGTGTAATGCACCTGGCAGAGTCAGCTTCATTGGACATATTCAATCTTTTCTCTCCCCCACCTTTTTTTCTGGCTTTCCAAACTTATTTCTCCCCCTCCCCTTTTTCCTCTAAACAAACATACTACTTCCCATTCCTCATAAAACCCTATGCTTTCTAACCTCTCTTAACTTGTGCGGCTCCCATCTCTACAATTCTAATACTGGAAAGAAGACCTTCACCCCCACAAAAAGAGGACTCTTCAGTGTACCCTTGATTTCTAAACGCTGCCTATCTCTCCCCACCAACCGCAATGCCTTTCCCAGTCACTACTTAACAAGCTTACCTCACCTCAGGGATTTTGTCATTCCTCATCTTTATGTCTTCCAGGAAAAGACTGTTCTACCCTGGTCTTCATTCCTCACAGTGAAGTTTAAATGTCACCTCCTCAGAGTCAACCTTGCCCATCACTCTATTTAAGCACTCTTTCATGTGTCAAAATAACCAAAATTTTAAAAATAAATATATTTGCAGCATACATGAAAGGCAAAGAGTTACTATCTTCATTAATATCTTTAACATACAAAACATTAGTACCAAAGTAATGTGGGAGGCTTTAAAGGTAAACATATTCGGGTTCAAATTCTGGTCCTGCTACGTCTCAGATTTAGGCAGGGCACTAACATCCCTGAACTTCAATTTTGTCATCTATAAAATGAGCATAATACTCTCTAGGTAACAAGGTTACTGTGAGGATTATAGACTGATGTCTACCACACACCTGGAATACACCAGTTGTTCAATAATGGTAGATGGGATCAGTATTGATAGAAAAAGATTACTAGGCATATAAATTTTTCAATATGCAAAAACAAGGAACATCCAATTCATAAGAAAAAAAATCTAACAAATAAATATCTGGTAAATATTCCTTAATAGAAATAAAACAAATATATATTAAAACAAAGTGCAGTTATCACAAAATATCCAAGCCATGTGTGTACACACACAATTCTGATACCAATTCCAGTGTGTGTGTGTGTCTCTGAACACACAGCCACGCAATTCTGCAACACAAGCTGAGTCTCCTACAACTCAGCTCAATTCTGATACTGTCGACCTGGAGCTAGCATCATATCCCACATGTTAAGGGCTCACTCCTTGTAAGACTGTGTCCATCCTCCAGTTCAGAGGCCAGCTGCAAGTCCAAGTCATCACCTCTGCTTCTGACTGACTGGCTATAGATTGGAGGTTCCAACAACCCCCCTCTTTGGGTTCAATTAATTTGCTAGAACGGCTCACAGAACTCAGAAATATTTTACTTACTAGATTATTGGTTTAATATAAAAGGATGTGGGGCGCCTGGGTGGCTCAGTCAGTTAAGCGTCCGGCTTTGGCTCAGGTCATGATCTCATGGTTTGTGGGTTCGAGCCCTGTGTCAGGCTCTGTGCTGACAGCTCAGAGCCTGGAGCCTGTCTTCGGATTCTGTGACTCCCTCTCTCTCTGACCCTCCCCTGCTCGTGCTGTCTCTCTCTCTCTCTCTCTCTCTCTCAAAATAAATAAAACATTAAAAAAATCTTTAATATAAAAGGATGTAACTCAGGAATAGCCCTGATGGAAGAGATGTTTAGGGCAAGGTATGGGTAAAGGGCATGGAGCTCCCACGTTCTCTGAGCATGCTACTATCCCCAAATCTCTATCTATTCACCAACCCAAAAGCTCCTCTAAATCCCATCCTTTTTGGTTTTCAAAGGATGCTTCATTATATAGGCATGATTGAGTAAATTCATTCAACCTCCAAAACCTTTTCCCTTTCCAGAGGTCCGGGGTGGGACTGAAAGCCCCAACCCTCTAATCACACAATTGATTCCTCTAGTGACCAGCTCCCATCTTTAGATGAATTAGCTTTCAAAAAGTTACCATCAGCTTGACAAGACATGTTTATTACTCTCATCAAAAGAAATTTCAAAGGTTTTAGGAGCTCTGTGCCAGGAAACGGGGACAAAGACCAATATTTTTTCTTATTATAAGTCACAGTATCACAGCACAATCATGATTTTATCATGACACCCAATACTCACCCTCCTATACACACAGATGGAAACTGATAATATGAACTATGCATTAAAAATCCATTAAACTGTTTATATCTTTGAGTAAGAAATCTCATCCCTTGGATTTTTCCTAAAGAAATCATCTCAGATACATAAAAGATACATGAAACATTTCTATCCACAAATGTTTCTATCCACATTGTTTATAACACTGTAAAAGTGTAAACAAGCGTAATAGTAATTATTAAAAGTTTCCACTTAATGAGTGAGTGCTTCTTGGGAGACAAAACTGGGTTTGTGTATATTGTACACAATTGTCTTTACTCCTCATAGCAACTTTTGAAGTAGGTATTATTAGTAACTCCTTACTTACAAAGAAACTGAGGCTTAGAGAGGGTAAGTGAGTAGTCCAAAGGCATCGGTCGCAGGGCCAAAACTAATCCTAGGACAATCTGATTCTAGGGTCAAGATTTTTACCACTGAACTATGGTGTTTCTACTCCATGGACACTCTGTTTTCTAAAGAAGGTTATGGGGGCAAGATGGCAGAGAAGTAGGGAGCTCTGTAATCTTCGCCCACCTGCATCTAATAAACTGAGAAGGACCGAAGGGACACTACTCTGATCTGCAAGAGGGGGAAGAGAAGAAACAGACTCCAGAAAGAAGACAACCTCAAAGATGCCTGAGTGAGTGACTGTGAACTGGGAAATTGGAGGACGGGCCAGGCCCCAGAGGTGAAGGGGGTGGTAGGCGCAACCCAACACAGGGAAAGTGCACTGTGCCCCGGAGAGACAAGGGGAAGAGAAAGACTGAAAATGCTCATAGAACTGTGTCTAAAGAAGAGATAAAAAAAAAACTTGCCCCAGGACAGAGAGAGATATTGTCACCCCATACATAACTGCTGGGTGCGGGGAGAGAAATCCGTCCCATCTAGCTGGCGAATTCTTCCTTGGGCGGAGCGACAGCGGCACCTTTCTAGGTGGCACCGGGAAAGACGGCCCCCTACCCCTGCGCGATCCCAGCAGCAGCGCCCATTCCAGGCGGCACCGGGTGAGATGGCCCCTGCTGCCTGCGCGATCCCGGCTGGGAGGCCGGCTGCCAGCGGGAGCACATCTCATCTCCACTGGTAGTATTGAACTGCATGGACTAGGACTTGGAAGCGAGGCGGAACATGGAAAATACAATTTGGCTCGCCCTCAGCACAGGGAGATCGGACTCAAAATAGAGGCTTGCAATGCTTGGTTCGAGCAGAGCTTGAAGCGCCGCCATTCTTCTCTCCGCGACCACCAAGGCGGGGCCTCGGAGAGCAGCCACCGAGACTTGACCGACCTATGCCAAAACACGCCCATCCGCACGGGAAAGCTGCCTTTCCTTTTTCTTTTTTTCCTCTTTTTTCTTTTCTTCTCCTTTTTTTTCTCTTGTCATCCAGATATATTTTCCCTTATCTCATTCTTTTCTCTCATCCTGGCTGGTTATACGCCTTTAGACGGTCCATAGTCTTTTGCTGTCTGTCCCCCACCTTGGTTTTTTTTTGCTTTTCTTTTCTTCTTTTCTTTTCTTTCCTTCCATTTCCTTTTCTTTACTTCCTTTCCCCTTTTGGTTTGCTTGTTTGTTTGATTTGTCTGTGCGTTTGCATGCTTTTCTTCCTTGTGTGTTAGTCTGTTTTCCTTTTCAGGGTTACCTCAAGAAACAAGCCAAAGTACACATGGTGGAGAGACCCAAATATCATGACTAGGGAAGTAAAATAATTAAAGGCACAACAAGAGAAACCGAGGGACACCATTAAAAGAATGCTTTTGGAAACGACAGGCCCTGGACAGTCAATGAGACTCCTTTAATAGAGCAATACGAACAGGTGCACAGTGCATAAGGAGCTTTTAAAACTGACAAGAGACAGAAAGCTAGCCAAAATGATGAAACGGAAGAACTCTCCTCTAAAGAAACTCCAGGAAGAAGTCACAGCCACAGAACTGCTCAAAACAGATTTAAGCAACATAACCGAACAAAAATTTAGAACAATTGTCATAAAATTAATTGCTGGACTTGAAAAAAACATCAAAGAAGCTATTGATACATAGATTAGGGACCTTCAAAATAGCTGTGACGAGTTAAAAAAGGCTATAAATGAAGTGCATAATACAATGCAGGTGGCCACTGCACGGATTGAAGAGGCAGAGAGGAGAATAGATGAATTAGAAGACACAGTTATAGCAAAAGAGGAAGCCGAGAAAAAGAGAGAGAAATTGATACAGGAGCATGAAAAGAGAATTCGAGACCTGAGTGATACAATCAAACGGAACAATATCCGTATCATAGGAACTCTTGAAGATGAAGAAACAGGAAAAGGTCCTGAAGGGGTGCTTGATCAAATTATAGCTGAGAACTTCCTGAATATGGGGAAATAAATAGTCACTGAAATCCAAGAGGCACAAAGAACCCCCTTAAGATGGAACTTGAATCGACCTTCGGCACGACATATCATAGTGAAACTGGCAAAATATAAAGACAAAGAGAGAATTCTGAAAGCAGCTATGGATAAAAGGACCCTAACATACAAAGGGAAACCTATCAGAGTGGTTACAGACCTATCCACTGAAACTTGGCAGGCCAGAAAGGAATGGCAGGAAATCTTCAATGTGATGAACAGGAAAAATATGCAGCCAAGAATCCTTTATCCAGTGAGCCTGTCATTCAAAATAGAAGGA
>CM053577.1:75653634-75708268 GCA_028646485.1 Cryptoprocta ferox
GGGCAGAAGACATGAAGAGACACTTCTCCAAAGAGGACATCCAGATGGCCAACAAACACATGAAACGATGCTCAGCATCACTCATCATCAGGGAAATACAAATCAAAACCACACTGAGATACCACCTCACGCCAGTCAGAGTGGCTAAAATGAACAACTCAAGAGACTATAGATGCTGGCGAGGATGTGGAGAAATGGGCACCTTCCTACACTGTTGGTGGGAATGTAAACTGGTATAGCCGCTCTTGAAAACAGTGTGGAGGTTCCTCAAAAAACTATGAATAGAAGTCCCCTATGACCCAGCAATAGCACTGCTCGGGATCTATCCAAGGGATACAGAAATGCTGATGCATAGGGGCACATGTACCCCAATGTTCATAGCGGCACTTTCAACAATAGCCAAATCATGGAAAGAGCCTAAATGTCCATCAACTGATGAGTGGATCAAGAAGATGTGGTTTATCTATACAATGGAATACTACATGGCAATGAGAAAGAATGAAATCTGGCCATTCGTAGCAAAGTGGATGGACCTCAAGCGTATCATGCTAAGCGAAATAAGTCAGGAGGAGAAGGACAGATCCTATATGTTTTCACTCATAGGTCTAACAGGAGAAACCTAACAGAGGACCATGGGGAGGGGAAGGAGGAAAAAGAGTTAGGGAGAAGGAGGGAGACAAAGCACGAGAGACTCTTGAATACTGAAAACAAACTGAGGGCGGAAGAGGGAAGGGGAAAAGGGAAGTGAGGGTGATGGTCATGGTGGAGGACACTTGTGGGGAAGAGCACTGGGTGTTATATGGAAACCAACTTGACAATAAACCATAAATTTAAAAAAAAAGGTTATGAAAACTATGTAATAATATGGGAAAATACCTCTGATTAAAGAATGCAGATTGAATTTGTATTAAAACTACAGTTATGGGAGATTTTAATTACACTAATTTTATTAGTGGAGTAATTTAATTCCACTAAACTGAAAGGAACTACCTGGAAGATACATACATCCATCCTTGCTGTTAGCAGTATTTACAAACAGTAGTGGGTGGTGAGATTACTTTTTCTTGCTTTTTTCTCTTATCCACATTACCTGTAACATGTGTTTGTTATTTTTATAACAAGGATAAACATATAAACATGATTATCATTCTACCTGGACTTTAGTAATTTCACAGTTGTGGATGGGGGTGGGGGGATTAAGAAGAACTGTATTCTATTCCTTATGTATTGGGCTAAAGTTTCTTGGCTTTGAAGACAGAACTCAAGGTTCATCTTGTTGGTGAGAAAAAACTGCTACTCACCTTCATGGCACCTACTATTTCACAAAAGTGTGACACCTCAGTAAATTATTTCTACATGCATTATAGCACATTGTTTAGAATGGAAGCTCTAGAATATGGATGATTAAAACCCAAAACAGAAGCTATCACTAACTTATCCGTGTAACCTTGGACAAACTATGTCAAGACCTCAGTTAATGTTACTCGCCTTTAAAGGTTGTCCTAAGCATCAAATGAAATAAGGAATGTAAATTTTTCAGCACAGTATTTGCCAATGGTAAGCACTCAATATATGTTCACACTTGTTATTCACAAGTAAAGACACCCTTCCAAAAAATATCACTCTAGCATGTGAGAGGTTATCAGACAATGAAAAGGTAAATGTTCTCATATGGTTTCCAATGTTCTGATAATAGACACTAGATCTTTCAGAGATCACATAAAACTTGCAGAAGAAATGGTAAAAGTCATGCAATTGTCATACTATGAGGAGTTTGCTACATGCCCTTCCTACCAAAGAGAGTGCTAGATGGCCTCCTCTTCTGGTCACCTTCATCAATTACCCGCTCCTAGGCTAAATGGCAGCCTAGTCCAGCATAGGCTCATGCTAGGCTCAAATGGAAAACCTGGGTTCTTTCCCATCTCTAAGAACAACCTGTTCTATAACCTTGGGAAAATCAATTCAATTACTTAGTCCTTCCGTTTCCTCTTCTCTGCCAAAGCAAATAATAATAATTATAACAACAACAACAACAAAAGAAATTTTAAAAAGAAGGAAAAAATTCTCTTTTAAATACCGCTGCCTGTAGTTAATGGCCCAGCTCCGGACAAAATGAGACAACACCTAGAGCCAAGGCTGGGAAAGCAAGGATGGAGGAAAGAGAAAAGGAGGCGTTCCCTGGACACCATCCCTCCCCCCCTGCCTCGCCTCGCCAGTCCGCGGTATCCCCTCTCACCCAGCTCGAGTGTTCAGAGGGGCTGCCTCTCGTGGGTTGGACAGTCACAAAAACAGAGCGAGGTGGAAACTACAGTCAGACCCTAAAAGTAGTGTGGCTCCAGAAAGCAGGAAAGGAATTACACCAAGATGCAAGGAGATCAGCCTGCCGGCCGCCACCGACACAAGCAGGGTAGCACTCCCGGCGAGGTGCCCACAGGCCTGGGAGTCTGGGTTGCACCAGGAGCAGACAGGGCAGCCCCAGCTCACCATACTCCTGGGGCTCCGGGTCGGGCTGGAAAGTGAAGTGAGCCACCTGCCGCCTCTGTGCCGCATCCCCAGTGGCCGAGACGGGCTGCAACAAGGCCCGCTGCAGCCCCGCGCCTCGCAGCCGACGCCACCGTCCCTCTGTCCCGGCAGCACGCAGCCCCAACAGCCGGCCCGCAGTCGCCGCAAAAGCCGCCATCCCCACTCGCAGCCCCGGCTTACGAGCTCCGCTGCCGCACACTGCCGGCAGGGAGGGCGGAGCACCGAGGAGACTTCTACATTGGTTGGATCCAAGGGGCGGACCCATGAAACAGACCAATTCAAGTTCGGAATTCGGGGGTGGGGAAGCCCACGAGAGGGGGCCAGAGGGGTTTGCCTGTAGTGCGCATGCGGAAGAGGAAACCGGGCGGGGACGAGCGGGCAGGTGAGCTCCAATGAAATTGTTCCTGGAGGTGGAGTCTTCTCAAAGTCACTGTGCGGGCTCGCAACGCGGAGGCGTGTCTGTAATGTGACACGCTAATCCTAGATTTGTTCTTTTCCGGTGTCATTCTCATTGTTACCTCCGATAACTTTTTCATTTTAAGATTTATACTTTCTTTTAAAATGTAACCCTTTTTTCTCCTCTCCTATTCTTTGTATTATTCTATAAGTAAAAGATGGAAAGGGTTACTGATTGGCTGTGGTTATTGGTTTTGTGTTTCAGAAAACGGGGAATCACTGCCTAAAGCTTCGCTCTTTTTCCAAGCCCTCCTTGAATGTTTAATAAGTATGTATACATTTTTACTGATTTTGTTTTTCAGGATTTAAAGAAGAGCTAAAGAGGTAAACTTAGATTTCATCCTATAAATCCACTTAATAAGAATTCAGATGCATTTTTGACCGGGTGCAATGAAAATGGACCTGACCGGCTTACTCTAGCTTAGAAACTTGGAGAATTCGAATTGTTAATTTACATTTCTAATAATCAGCTTTGAAAATTTTCCTTTTAAAAAGCCACATGTTTAAAAGGATACCTTCCCTGCTCATGAATGTAAAAATCACAGTAAAATATGACAGACAAAAGTGAAAGTGTTACCATCAGATGAATATGGAAAGGGGGAGGGACAAGCCCAAAGAGAATTTGGAGAAGACTGGGAGAAAATGAAGAGAAAGGCAAAGGGGAAAAGATTGTTCCTCTTCTGTTATTTTTGGCCTCCCCTCCCAAACTGTGTTTGGTTTTACATGGGAGACAAGGGAGGAGAGAAGAAATGGGATGAGGAGAAAGGGTGGAAGATACACCGACTGCCTGTTTTCTGATTGGAACAGAGAGAAACAAAATAAAAACTGCTAGAGGGTGCCGTAATTATATCCATTATTCCTTAACTCCTCCACCGAGCTCAAATATGCAACCTTTAGGGTATTTTTAACTTGGCTTTTCTTAGTGTTTACTTCTGTTTAATGGTGTGTGTGCTGTATTGTTTTTTTCATTTTTATGTGCGTGATGGTATTTTTTATTTTTTAACAGAGGAGAAGCAAAACAAAATAAAATTACATTGCCAAAGTCAAATTTTCATTTAAAAAAAAAGAGAGAGAATAAAGAGCAAGGATAAAAATCAATCCAGCTTTATTTTCTCAGTTGGCTAATAGTCTGGGGAGCTGAGGTACTGAGATGATTTTAGCCTGGGAGAAACAGAAAAATAATAAAAGGACTAGTGAGACTGTATTGAGCCTTTGCTGTGAACCAGCCAAAGAGGAGCTGCCATTGAGACAAATATGCTCAATATATAATCTTGCCTTTAAGAATGTTCTAATTGGTAGGGAAAAGGGACAAATTACATGACAACCACAATATGATAGGGGGTCTCGAACAGTGTGAACAAAGTGAAACATGCAAAAAGCACTAAGTTCTGTTTTTAGAAGTCAAGAATGCTTCCAGAAGTAATGCTGAGCTGGACCTAAAAGACAAGTAGAAATTGCCAGGCAAACTAGGAAGGAGAAGGTATTCTAGACAAAGAAAAAAAAACATACAAAAGCTAACTGAGCCAGAAGGAGCAGAGTGAATTCAAGAAAGAGAAAACAGTTTGGTAGCTGCTGGATTTGGGGTATAAAGATTAACGGCAGTAGGAAAAATAAATTAGAGGGAGATTTTCAACGTCTTCATATACTGGTCTAAGAAGGATAGACTTAACAACTACATACAGTCAGGAACAACAACAAGAATACCCAAGTAAAAAAAAAAAAAATTTTTTTTTAACTTTTCCTATCTCCAACCACACCCTCTGCCTGGTAACCATGGAAATGTCTATGTTACTATAGTGGGACCCACCGTGGCCACATTTCATTGATATTAAGTTGGGAAACCGTCATTTTCTGAGAATTTTGGAAGGTTGTTTTGGAAAGACAGGGTATCTTTAAATGCCACTGGGAGATGCAAAAATTGAAAGTTTTCAGAAATCTGGTGGATGAGAAAACATGAAAATATGACTACATTTGAGTTCCTGACACTGTTTGTTCCTGAGGCCTATGTAGTTTCAGGTCCTACGTTTCCATGAGACTATAAGATGCCATGATGCCCTTAAAATAGATTCTCCTCTGTATTTACTTCGAATTACTTTTCTAGAATCTTACCTCCCTGAGCACCTATAGAACCCATGACTCTGGTGGGAACATAAGGAGAAGTTGCTCGTCGTTCTTCAGAATGACTCGTGGCTTATTCTCTGTCTTCACTACCTGTACATGCTTGTACCTGGTTGAACGCAGCTTGCTTTTGGAAACCCTTCATGTGTAGCAACATAATATTTGTCGTATTCTATCCTTATGTCCTGGGCCCTGTTCCCATTCAAACTTGACCAGAGGGCATCAGGGACACAAGTAGCCAAGGGCTCAAATCCTTGCATTAGAATTTTAAAGTAGATTGTAATGTCAATGGCAGAAACAATAATTTGAGAAAAGAGTTTGAGTTTAAAGACTAATTTCTGAGTATTAAACTTCAAGAACCTGAATGACTTAAGGCACAAACTTCATGATCTAAACAAAATATTATAAAAAGCATGCTAATTTAAGAGCCAGTTTTCCCACCTTCCATGGAGGCAGAGCCACAGAACACAGAAGAACTGTAGATGTCTTTCTTTGTAGATAGACCGAGGAGTAGCACAGAGTCCCCAAACTCCCCACCATGGGATAGCATTTGGAACAGCAGAATGCTTTTCTTATATAGCCAAGAGAGATGCAGGTATGGGCATCAAGGTCCAGAGAACTTAAGAAGGCCTCGCAGTCAGAATGATAAGGGATTTGTATCCAGAATATGCTTTTTAAAAATTTTTAAACTTAATAATAAAAGATAATTTTCCTAATTAAAAAATAAACAAAGAACTCATCCATTGGTAGTGGGGATGCAAAATGTCACAGCCACTTTGGAAGACAGTTTGAAGGTTTCTTATGAAACTAAACATACTCTAGCCATACAATCCAGCAATCACACTTCTTGGTATTTACCCAAAGGAGATGAAAATGTATACCTATACAAAAAACTTCCCACAAGTATTTATTGTAGCTTTACTCATGATTGCCAAAATTTGAAAGGAGGAACCAAGATGTGTGTCAGGACATGGATAAACAGTTGGATTGGATAAATAAACAGTGGTATATCCAGACAATGCAATAGATTTGGTACTAAAAAGAAATGGGCTATTGAGTCATGATAAGACATAAAGGAACCTTAAATACATGTTATTAAGTGAAAGAAGCCAGTCACGTGTTACACAATTCCATTTATATGAAATGTCCAGCATAGGCAAATCAGTGGAAACAGAAAGTAGATTAGTGGTTTCCAGGGGCTAGGAAAAGGGAATAATGAGGAGTCGCTGCTATTAAGTATGGAGTTTCTTTTTGAGGTAATGAAAATATTCTAAAATTATATAATGGTGATGGTTGCACAACTTTATGAATGTACTAAAAACCAGTGAATTGTACACTAAAAGAGTGAATTTAGTAACATTTAATTATATTTCAGCAAAGCTATGTTTAAAACTCAAGTTACGGAAAATAATGGAAGTTATATTTGTACAGCTGAATATGTGGTTTAGGAGATTGACTCCCCTATATCATGTGTTTGACAACATGTATGCTAGTTGATAGACTGAAATTAGTTTCAATTCAGGGCTGGAAATACTTAGATGGAAGAGCTCTATGCTTGCTTTGCTGATTACCACATGGAATAATCCTGTGAGGATCATTCTAAAAAGAAAATTCAAAATATAGTGAAAGCCAACGTGTTTGTTTCCCAGGGCTGCTGTAACAAAGTATCACAAACTGGGTACAGAGTCATTATCCCACAGTTCTGAAGCTGGAAGGTGTTGGCAGAGTCACACTCCCTCTGAAAGCTGTAGGGCAATTCTTCCTTCTCTCTTCCTAGCTTCTGGTGTTTTACCAACAATCTATGGTGTTCCTTGGTTTGCATAAATCAATCTCTCCTTTGTCCTCACAAGATGTTCTCACTCACCATTCTTCCTTTCTTGTCTCTGGTATCTTCACAGAGCCATCTTGTGAGGACACATCCAGTCCTATTGGATCATGAGCCCACGTTACTCCAGTATGATTTCACCTTACTTAATTTTGTCTCTAACACCGCTATTTCCAAATAATTTCGTGTTCTGAGGTACTAGGTACACAGGAGGTTAGGTTCAACATAACTTTTGGGGGATGGGCACAGTTCATCCATAATAGCCAGAGATTTAGTGATAGAAACAACGCTGAATGGATGCTTTTGATAAACTTTCTGGAGATGCCTGCATTATTAAAGAGTTTTTGTACATTATTTAGTAGATTTCTTCCAATACAGAATTCTATGATTTGGAGTAGAGTTAAAGAAACTAGAGATATTTGGTCTACTTAAGATTTTTTTCTACATAAGATTTTTGAAGTGATATGTCAATTCTCCTTAAATGTTTAGTGGCTCCCTTGTAGAAAAAGGACTAAATTTGCTGTTTGGTCCCGGAGAGAAGAACAAGAAATAGAAGAAGTAAGTTCCATCTCTGTATAAAGAACCTCTTGTTAAGTAGATTGTCTTGGGATGTAATGAATTCTCTATTCATTAGAGATAGGCAGGTACAGGTTGGATGAACACTGTTGGAGGAGCCTCTTGGAAGGGCTTCTACTTCATTTAGGAGTTAAGGGCTTTCTAATTTTAAGAATCTGATTCTACTATTCACTAGTGTGCATTAAAAGCCTTGCATGTGCCAGGCACTGTGTTTTAATGAACATTATTTTAAGCCAACCAATGGGTCTAAGCTTCCTGTACCATCCAGCATATGAATTATCCCTTTTTCTGCTCTTCTCAAGCATCCAGACAACTTCTCTCTGGCTTCTCATCTCCTGCAGGGGCTTCAGATGCATTTGTGATCAGTCTTTCAGGAACGTGAACCATCTACCTGGATAGAAATCTTGTGAGTAGAAACCACAGGAAAGTGTCATCTTTCAAAGTGACATTATCTGGCATTTGTGCTCAGCCTGGTGGAAGGATTTAGATACAAATGATGGCTCAGAATATTGCTCCAAATATTGATATCAGCTTGTATGTGAAACAGGCAGAGCCACTTATCCATAAACAAAAATATATGCCAGCTTGATTTTTTAATGTTTATTTATTTATTTTGAGAGAGAGAGAGAGAAAGGGCAAGTGGGGAGGGGGGGAGCAGAGAGAGAGGGAGACAGAGAATCCCAAACAGACTCCACCCTGTTAGCACAGAGACCAATGCAGAGCTCAAATTCACAAGCCGTGAGATCATGACCTGAGCTGAAATCAAGAGTTGGACGCTTAACCAACTGAACCACCCAGGTGCCCCTTGATTTTTTCTTAATTCCTAGCATAATTTGTAAGTATTGCCAGGTTTCTAAGAGCCTAATTGAAGTTATGGCTTACATAATCATGAGAACTGGGACCAAAAGAAATTTTTGACACCCATACTTCACCTTGCCTCTATTTTGTTGTTGATGTAGCTTTTACCCATTTATCTCTACTCCAGGCCTAATGAGTAAGAATTTCTCAGTGTGAAGTTGAGGCCATGATTTCACAGTTCATGAGATGGAGCTCCCTGTCTCTCTTCCCCTCCCCCACTAATGTGTCCTCGCTTGATCTCTCTCTCTCTCTCTCTCTCTCTCTCTCTCTCTCAATAAATAAATAAATACTTTAAAAAACATTTAAAATCATAGAACATAGAAAAGTCATAGAACATGACTACTAAGCACAAGCCAACTACTTTACATGGTGTTTAGCTACTCTAACTCTTCAGGAAGATTCTCAGTTATATGCTTGGTGAAGGACAGTACATTTGTCCACAACATGATGCATAAGTGTTACCATATGTTACTATTGTAGACTTACATGATTTTCAACCATAATTTTGGCTACTCACAATTTTTGCCTAAGACATATTAGATTTTGGGATATAAACACCCACTAATAATGCATCTCTCCTCTGTGGAGGCAATATGAAAACCTTTACATGCATATTTCAATCTTTTAAAACAACTTGATGAACAAGGTCTTACAATCCTCATTTTCCAGGTGAGTAAACAGGCTTAGTGGGATTCATTGAGTAACCCCAGTTGAAGGAGCATAAAACATTCTTACCTCTGTTTTTCAGATTTCAAGACTTGTACCCTTACATTGTGTTTCTCAAATGTATTTTGCAGAATAATCTCTGAACAACAACTTGTTCAAATTTCAGATTTCCTGAACCCCACACTGAGAAATTCTTACTCATTAGGCCTGGAGTAGAGCATCTGCATTTTTAATAAGCTTTCCCTACCTGGTGTCTTTGATAAGGTTGGTCCACATATCATATAGACAAACCCTATAAATCCCATACAGCCTTGCTATACACTATGTTCCCTGTCTAGAGAAGAATAGCCACCACCTTACCCCCAGTTAGGGTTATTTAGTTACAAGCAACTGAAATCACCTCTAGCTCCTTTAAGCAGAACTATCATTACTTTAGAAGATATGGGATGGCTCACAAAAACTGAGGAAACAAAAAGAGCTGACACCAGTGCAGACCCAGAGATCCAGGTAACAGGATGCAATTCAGAGACTTATAAAAATATTAAAACCTCTAGCTTGAAGTGACTCACCTGTCTTTGATTCGGTCAAGATTTAGTTCCTTGGAGGAGAATCTGGTTAGCCCAGATTAGTTCATTGCTACCCCTTGACTAAAGAAGAGAGGGTATCTTGTTGACCAATACTACATAAAAAGTAAAAAAGATTACCCAAACATAACTCAAGGAGCTGCTACCAACCAAATGGGGAAATGGTACTTAGAAGCCAAAAGAAGACCTAATGACCATACAATCATCCTGTCTGGTAAGTGCCTGTGTGGTCCCTCCAGTCAAGAAAATTTCACCAAAAAAGTCCTCCCTCACTATGGATTCCTCACTATGGAACATAGTTCATTACTGGAACATGATCACGAAAAGAGTACTTTAAAATGCTTCTGAATTTCTGCAGAAGAGTGGTCGCTTCATAAATCTGAATCCCTGTACATCTTTTCCTAAAAAAAAGAAAGAGTAAAGAAAAGCAAATTAAACACACAAAATGTAATCTACAGAATAGTTAGAACACAAGAACACACAGAAGTCTACAAACTCCAGATTCATGTGTAAGTGAGGAAATTTAAAAACTTGCCATTGGCTCACAGAGGTGGAAGGAGTTTAGGAAAAGCTTTGTTTAGAGCAAGAAAATAATGTGAATAATCCTGTGTCTATTGAATAATTTAAATTCATACTTTCAAACATTCCAACAGAGAAAACTCCAGGCTCAAATGGCTTCACTGGGGAACCCAATCAAATATTTAAGGAAGAAATATTACCAATTCCACTTAAAAAGTCCAAGATACAGAAGATAAGGTAATACTTCCAACTCGTTCTATGATGACAGCATTACCCTGATATTAAAATCAGAGAAAGACATTATAAGAAAGGAAAACTAAAACCAAATATTCTTTGTGGACATAGACCCAGAATCCTCAACAAAATTCTGGCAAATATAATAAAGCAATATATACGAAAAGATAGTACATCATGACCAAATGGAGTTAAACATGGGAATGCAAGGTTGGTTTAACATTTAAAAATCAATCAGTTATATTGACCATACCAACAGACTAAAAAAAAAAAGTGTTCATTTCAATAGAGGCAGTAAAAGCATAGACAATCAAAAGGCAGAGATTGTCAAACTAGATAAAAAACAAAAACCCAGCTAAATGCTGTCCATATATGACACACTTTACATTCAAAGACATGAAAATAAAAGAATAGAAAAGATGTATCATGCAAACAACAACCAAGAAAGGTAGTGTGACTGTGTTAATATCAGATAAACTTTAAAGCAAACAAAATTACTAAGGATAAATAGGAACATTTTATAATGATAAAAGGGTCAATCCATCAGGAAGATAAAACAATTATAAACATATATGCAATATAAACACAGAACACAAAACACTCAAAGCAAAAGTTAATGTAAATGAAGGGAAGAAACAGACAATTCAACAATAACAAAGACTTCATACTCTGCTTTCAATAATGGAAAGAACAACTAGGCAGAAAATTAGCAAGGAAATAGATGACTGAGCATGCGACTCTTAATCTCAGGGTTGTGAATTCAAACCCCATGTTGGGAGTAGAGATTACTTAGAGAGAAAGAGAGAGAGAGAGAGAGAGAGAGAGAGAGAGAGAGAAGAATCAAATTACCAGAATCAGAAATGAAACAAAGAAAACTATATCAAATACAAGGAATGACAAGGATTTAAAAATGGTCAATAGTTGTATAAATATAAAAGTTATCCTTTCCAGAGCACCTGGGTGGCCCAGTTAGTTAAGCATCTGATTCTTGGTTTCAGCTCAGGTCACGGTTTCATGGTTTTGAGCCCTACATCAGGCTCTGCGCTGGCAGTGTGGAGCCTGCTTGGGTTCTCTCTCCCCCCGCCTCTCTCTCTCTCTCTGCTCCTCCCCAACTTGTGCTGTCTCTGTCTCTCTCAAAATAAAAATAAAACCTAAAGTTATCCTTTCCATTTCTTAATTCCATCAAAATGCAAAGAGTTGTTTGAAAATTATAACATTGTACTGTGGGGTTTATGATGTATTCAGATATAAAACATATGACAATAGCATAAAGAATGGGAGTATAAATGGAATTACATTGTTCAAATTTCTTAGTTTGTATGAAATGATCTGATATTAAGTCTAAGTAGACATTGATATGTAAAATCTTTAATCAATTTTGAGTTGATTTTTGTGCATGATGTAAAATAATGGTTAAACTTCATGCTTTTGCATTTGGCTGTCCCGTTTTCTCAGTGTCATTTCTTAAAGAGACTATCCCTTCCCTGGTGTATATTCATGGCTCCTTTGTTGTAAATTAATTGACCATACATGCATGGTTATTTTTGAACTCTCTGCTTTGTTACATTGACCTATGTGTATGTTTTATGCCAATACCATACTGTTTTAATTAACACTGATACGTAAAGAGTGAGTATTGCAATCCCTAGAGCAACCACTAAAATATCTTTCAAAGAGGTGTAGCCAAAAAGTTAACAAAGGAATTAAAATGACATAAATATTTAGTTAACCCCAAAGCAAGAAAACTTCCTAAAACATTACTGATAATGGTTATCATATTGAAAGCATCATTATCATCTTATAAAAGAAAAATGACTACATAAATAAATTAGAGTACAGCATACTCTATAGAGAATATATAGTATAGAATAAATTAATTATTATATATTACTTAGGGAGTGAAAGAAATTGGTTTAAATACCAGTCCTTCTATCTCTGGTTGTACGACCTTGGGTGTATCGATCACTCTGAGTCTCATAGGGAGAACATTAAAACTGACCTAGAGGGATGCCATGTTGATAAAATCACAGAACACATACAAGAGGCTGATACATAGCAGTCGCTCAATAAATATTTGTTGAATTAATTAGCTAATTAACATATAAAAAAGGTTTAATACAGGGCCTGGCCCATAAAAATATCTAATAAGTATTAGCTATGATTATTTTCATTAACAACTTACAATTATGGGTTGTAGTAACTTGGTCAAGGCACCAGGTGGCATGAGATAATAAAAATTATTGCCACTTGATAGTGCTCTTCAGAACACAATTGTATAATGATTTGCATATTACATCTGTTTATAAAAGGTTGAGATTCAAATTTCCTAAATCAACATATAAACTTCAAAATGCCTCTATTAATTCATTTTCTGGTAGCAATTTCATGTCACTATTGCAGTGTATCTGCCTTTGCTTCTGTCACATAATGATGTCTCAAGCCCCAAATATTACACACATTATTTTATTTTATCCTCAACTCACCTAGGAGGTAGGTACTAACTCTAATTTATAGATGAGAAAACTGAAGCTTAGGGAACAAATGTGATTCAAACCAAGCCCTGACAGAAATGTTTTTAAAAATTAGGTTACATTGACTCACATGGTCCTTAATTCTTCTAAAGAAGAATGAATAAATAAATAGCTAAACTAACTCTTTTCCAGCAAAATAAAATAAGCAATCTCCATGTTTATTATACTTTATAAGCTTGCATGTGGATGTACAACATTGAATTTAACATACTATAATTTTTAAGTGAAAGCTTATTAACAATCCAAAATATTTATATAATACTCCTACCCAAGAGTCTTAAAATTCTTTGTGGTTTAAAAAATTAATATATAGTAGAGTAGATAGGCATCAGAAATTTCCATTTATAAATGAAAGAACATTTACACATATCATTTCATCGAAGTCACTGGAATTCCATCTGGAATTCCATCTGGAATTGGTTTCAGAGTACTCAAATGCCTGGTATCCAAGACCAAACTAACATTTACTTATTTTCTCTTTCATTCAACAAATATATACTGAATCCTCTGTGGGGACTAATATAAACCTGTGGGGACTAATATAAACCAGACACAGATAATTCCATCCTGTATAATCCTTGAATACAGGGAGAGGACATTCCAGATAGGAAAACAATAACATGAGCAAAGGCAGAGTGGAAGAACAGGTTCCTCTGGAGCAGGGCAAAGAATACAAGACAATTCATAATAAGAAATAAAGTTGGAATGGCCCCTCATGGGCAGGTCAGAAGACCTGTAAAGGTCATCTTACAGAGTCTGGACTTTGCTTCAAAGTGTCAGATGAGTCATAGTTATGGTCCTGATGAGAGTAATAATGGCCTGAGCCAGGTGTAATGAAATCCTACACCACCAGTCCTACACCAGTCCAATCCACTGGCTTATTTTCCTTCTTCACAATTCTCTTAAGCTTTAATGAACTCAAATAGGGGTTTCTTTTGTTTAAAAGAATCATAAAATATTAGAAAAAAAAGATACTAGCAAGTATGCTGGTTTTCACACTAAGCTCTTGCATGGTGGCATGCAACAGGCCAGTCAAGGGGGGCTCTGGGTCTCCCCATCTTATTTAAACAGAGCTTAACTTCTAGTTTGAATAAACTGCTTTAAATATGCTAGACGCCAGAGGAGAAGGAGATGTGGGCCCTTACTAAAGCAATAGGATCACAGTTTAATCAGTGACCCTACAAGTCTCTTTGCCATGGAAAAATTCTCCTATATATGATCCCAATGACCCTGTAGAAGATTGCGTCTCAAACCACAAACATCTCAATAGGTTTTAACTTTGTCTAAAATCTCATTCCACAAAGAAAACTCTCAGCCATGTCAGAGGATTCTCCAACCTCATTTTCCCTCTTGGTGCAGTTAACTCACAAGTGAAGCAGCATATGTAAAGAAGAGTGAATGTGGCCTGCTCATCCAATAACTGTGCAGTGTCAGCTGGCCTTTGGAAGGTTGGCTGGGATAATTGCTCTAGACAGTGCTCTAGAGATAAGTAAACAAAGTGCTTAGAGTGATAAAGTGATCAGTAGAGATAAGCAAACAAAGAAACTTACTCTGGCAAAAGTAGTGAAATGGCAGAAAATCCAACTCTTTAAAAGATGGTTGAGCTAGATCAGTGGTGTTAGCATATAAACTAATCATTTCTAAAGAAAATATTATAGAGATATATTTGTAATTACACTACATAGCTTTTTAAAACATATGTATAAAGCAGTTTATTCAAACCAAAAGATACCAAGCTACTCCACTTAAACAAGGCAGGAAGACTCTCAAATTGATGACTACTGACATTGAATTGACATTCAAGCTCTTTCAGATAAGTCAAGTACATTTTGGCTTCTCACACAGTCACATTGGGTCAGATAAAGAAGCAGGTCAATAAGAAGAAGCAAATGGGCTAACCGTGATGACACTCTTCCTCAGTTAGCTTTTGCTCAGATATACCCCTAAAATTGTTATCTTAAAGGAAGGAAGAAGTGACATTCTAATCACTAGACTCTTCCCAGCTTTCATCTTTATAAACTGATATAAAACATCTGACACTTTTGCCTAACCGTTTTTATTTCCTTTAGTCTGCCATTTCTCTTTCCTCTACCACTCTGTTATTTCCTTCAGAGGTTCCTTTTCCTCCTTCCACATTTCTAAATGTGAGGATCCTGAATTCAGAGCTCTGCCCCTGGACTTCTACCTCTGTTTCTCCTCGATCTCACTTCTTTCTACTATCACTCGGTGGTAATGGTAGCTCTCCTCCTTGAAGATCTACTGTGTGCCAAAGAGTGGTAAGTGCTTTACATGTATTTTCCCTGACCTTCACTGAAATTCTGTTAGTTAATGACAATTTTTACCATTCTCCAATGAATAAAGTCAGAGGTTCAGAGAGTTCATTCACTTCCTTTTGGATATACATCTAAAAGTGGGATACCTTGGATTCAAACCCAGGTAAGCTTGAACCCAATGCCTGACCTTTTCCCATGCTGTCCATGATGATTGTCAGGTGAAGTTCAACACTACCTACAACAGAATGGAATTAGCAAAGATACAGCCAGACAGATCAATGGTTAGAAAGGAAAGTTCAAAAAAGTCCCAGGCACGTTATAAGAGATGATATATGATAGAGGTGGTATTTCATGTGAGTGAGAAAAAATGGGTTTTCCAACAAATTATATTTCCAGAAAATGAATTAAATGATATTTTGACATGAAAATTTAAATATGTCCTACTTCATGCCATATCAAAATTCCAACTGATTAAGATTTGTGATGTAAAAAAACAAACTATAAATATTTACCTATATTTTATATACATATATATTATATCACATATACTTGTGTTTTCTATATTGATTTGTATTTTCTAGATACATATTTACAGAACACAGAGGAAGAAAAAGAAGGACTTACACTTGCAATACATACCACCAAAGGTGGAAAGCATAAAGGAATTAGTGAGAGATGCAATTACCAAACACATAAAACTTCCACAGGGGGAAAAAAATCTCTTAAATATACAGCTCTGGGCTTATGCAATCACCTCCCTGCTATCCATGCTGCTGGCTTCTTATGTCTGTTTATAGTTGGCTATTTTCCCATTACCATTGTATCCTTATTTAGAAAAAGAAAGATGTCTGAATTAGTAGTATTGAACACTTTACTCATTTGCAACTGTGACCTCAAGTATGCCAAATTTTCTAGAACGCAGTTCCTGTTCTTATAACTAGAAAGTGATGACCTGGAAAATTTCTGAGGTGTTTTCCATCCCCAAATTATCATTCCCTTTGTACAGCCTCTATTCCTTCTATTGCAGCTTGAGGAGGATAATAAATAACCGCCCTTTCTTTTCCTGAGTTTAGAACCAACTAAGAAATAAAAACACACCGGAGACACAAATGGTAACCAGAGGAATAGCAATTTCATCGATAATGCTGAGCCTGAAAATGTGGCTTGAAATCCATGGCCACATGAACATGTTAACACTCTCCCCTGCAACACAGAATTCAACTCACCCACCAGTTGAAAGCTGAGCTTGACCACCACAAGGTGGTCCCCTGTCCCCCCACTGCATGGCAGAGAAGGAAAATAAGGGGAGAAAATGAGGGATTGAGTCACATAGCTTCATTTCCCCCTTGCAACCTCACTAGAGGTTGAAGTACAATGTGACTACATCCTGGTATGTGAAGTCATAAAGACATGGGGAAGTTGTTCTCTGACTCCAGTGGGAGGGCACTTCTCTCATTGAAGCTCCAATCTTGTCTCTCTCCACACCTCTTGAAAAACAGCCCAGTTCAGAGTCCTTTCTCCATCATTTAGAAAAAAATTATAATCTTAGCTAAATTGGTCTTCGCATCTCTGGCCTTCCTACCATCTTATCCATTCTGTACACCACTACTGGATTAATCTTCCCAAATCATGTCATAATCAAGATATAGCTACACAAAATCTGAACTTGGAACGAGGAAACAAATTTTAACCCTGGTTCTTTTACTAATTACCTATATGGCCCTATACAAGTCACCATACTTTTCTACATTTAGGGAGTCCTCATCAATTGGGTGGCATGGTTAGACTGCCCCTACCTATTCCATAATATCAATTCAAGTGTCAAAAACTTTCAGTAAATTTTGGGCGCCTAGCTGGCTCAGTCAGAAGAGCATGAGACTCAGGATCTCAGGGTCCTGAGTTTGAGCCCCACATTGAGATTATGTAAATAAATAAAGTAACAAATAAACATGAAAAAACCCTTTCAGTAAATTTGTCTAAAGTATAAACCTATTAACATGGTATATATGACTCTATATAATTGACTGATGATTTCTAGACTTCACTCCCAGAACTTCCTACAGGGCCTCTCCTTTTTAGAAAAATATATCTCTAAAACATATAGTATTTTATTATTTCTGTGCTGTTCCTTTATTGGCAGGTACTCCCTCCCACCACCCTTCCACTCCCACCATTGCTTCTCCAGAGGCTGTTCATTCTAGGAGATCCAGTAAAAACAATGTTTCTTTCCCAGGGATTTTTGGATCTTGGCAGCCAGAAGTGATATCATATTCAGATCCGGGTTGGAGCTATACTTGTCATATACCCACCCATGTCCGAGAAATGTATTGCTCACTAAATCATCATGCCTTACTCCCACTCTCCTTGCAGCTAGGTGAAGCCTTGTAACTCATTCTAGACAATGCACTAATTTGTAAAAGGGATACTTCTATATCCGGGCCAGTTTTCTCTTCCCCTGCTGGGGCAATTTGACAACTATGTGTTATGTGTCCATTTCCCAAGACCTTGTGACACGAAAGACACGGGCGGAAAACTTGATGAAGCAAGTGAGATTTATTACTCCAACATAAATAAACCAGCTTGTCCTACTACACCACCTGGAAGAAGGCCGAGGGTCCCATGGCCAACCGCTATTTCCTCAATTGTACACAAAGATAGCAATACCACTGTGATAGTAGAGTACCAGTATTTATCATATCTATCTATTTATAATTATTAATTATAATCATCTATAAGAATAATTATTTATGTTAATACTATAGTTTATTATATGTGATCTAATACATATTATACTGTATTACTTATTATGTTATTATTTATTCTGTTGTTTATAATACATATCAAGGTGTTTATTATATTTTTATATTGTTTATACTTAAGAAGCAGCTTTTATTTAGGGCTTAAACGATATCATTAAATTTGTGTTCTAAGCAATACAACGGAGACCCAAATAGGAAGTTCCAGTCTTTTAGAAATTGCGCACTTTCTATTTGTTGGATTTCATGACATTTTTACCACTTCCTAAAAATATCAGTGACTTTAAAACAAGTGAAAAATAGGGGTGTCTGGGTGGCTCAGTCAGTTAGGCCTCCTACTCTTGATTTCAGCTCAGGTCGTGAGATCAAACCAGGTGTCCAGGCCCTGCATTAGGTGTGAGCCTGCTTAAGATTCTCTCTCTCCTTCTCCCTCTGCCCTTTCCTGCTTTCTTGCATGCGTGCACGCGCTCTCGCTCTCTCTCTCTTTCTATCTTAAATAAATAAATAAAAAATAAAAATAAATTGTTATTATGAAAAATTCCAAGACTATACTCAAAAGTAAAGCTAATGGTCCAATGAACCCCATGACCCAGATTCAGCAATTATCAAGACTGCTCAACTGCTTCCCCTATTTTTAAAAATGTCTAAACATTCGTATTTTTGTACATAACCACATTGCCATTATCACACAACAAAATATTCAATTCCTACACTTATTTTTAAAAGTTAATTAACTTTTCTGAGGAAATTATTTTGAAATGCAACACAGTACCTCCCTACGAACCCTGGAGATGCCCTCCAATCCAACAGAGTGGAGGCTCCAACTGTTCAGCATCCCTGACGGCTTCCAGGGCTCGCAAGTATCAGCATCAGGTGACAGGGGACACGAGGCAGTCAGCCAGCCAGTTCTCCAAACGAAAATGCCCACACCCAGGATGAAAGGTGATCTCTGTCTCTTCCCTTAGCCATATAACAGGATGCTTTCCATTCCAAAGATACTCTTAGATGAGTGAGACTGGAATGGGAGAAGGTGTGATGTGTGTAAGAAGAGACTCAAGGAAGCTAGACATTCCCCAAATTGTTACAGCATGGAGGAGCTGGTGTCAGTGGCACTAACTGTTATAAGTGTTTGTTGTTATAAAAGGGGTGGGTCTATTCCTATAAGTCTTGACTTGCGTGGAAAAGGGAATTAGAAAATAGTAGGGGATGCTTGAAAAGACTTCAGTCACAGACTGAAGTTGTGAAGATCTAGAACCGTGTATGGTATCCACAATAGGGCTCCTAGTATATTATCTATAATCGTTGATTAAAAAACTGAACAAAACAACAATAAAAATGAGCTACATATGAACAAGCTGTGACTTGCAAGCTTCAAAGCCTGGGCAAGTCATTCACCCCTAATGGTCGGTTTCCTCACCTTGGAAATGGGGATACTGAAGCCTACATCTCATTAGTGGTATTCAGTGAGGACTAGAAAAAAAAGTGCATAAAGAGGGCTCAGTAGAAATCATCCTATACAAACAAGGTTGTAGTGGGTGGAATATGCTTCTAGAGATTCACCAGGGTCCCCCAACTTCTGCCTGTGATCCCATTTTGGAGTTGGTGTGACCTCTGCCCTCTTCTTTTTTTCTATCCCTGGTCATAAAATGTTAGGAGGGCAGAAATATAGTCCCAGGTCATCCATAAAGCATGATCATGAGAGGGGAGCAAGTGACAGTGGGGCAGGAGCTCCACTGTCCCTCCAGAGAGCGTTTCCTTGAGCTCAGTGCCTAAGGCAGGCTTAAGTACCAGGCTGTAGACACATCATGGGGAAATTTCAAGTACAAACTAAAAGTAAAAAGTTACATAAAGAAAAAAGAGAATTGCACGTTACTCCATTTGTTTATATATACATTTATATACACACATATATATACATATATATATGTATACCTAATTTTTAAACATGTGAAGATTAGAATTGTTGAAGCTATTAGCTTATTATAGATAAATCACTGAATTGTTTTGTTACCAGGAAAAATCTGTGATGACTTAGCAAGGCTTGGGGCAGCAGAGAAAGGAAATTAGAATGAATCCCTTTTTGCCATCTATAGGGAGAGGCTGAAAAGGAGTGAGATAATCAGGTATAGACAGGTTCACAGGAAATAAAGTGTACTCAAAGCTGAAAGCCTTTCCCACTCCTGAATCCCCACACTACTCAATTCCCTACAATAGCCACAGCGTGTGATGTGTCCCAAATAGTGCCTCTTTGGGGCTCTGAAGATGTCAGCTTGCAATCTGGGGATTTCACTACAACAAAACCAAGCACAATAGTAACAATAAGAACAAATAATAATAGAGAATGTTTATAAGAAGCCAGTCAAGTACTGCTTTGCCCGTGAAAGCTCCTGACAGGCAGTATTTCCTGATAAGGGGGCAGAGTTGAAAGCCCAGTTGGGTGCCAATGCTTTTTTCCCCTCTAAATTCAGAGAGGATGCTCTTGCACTTTATTCCAGAAGTTGCAATCAATTTTGGGTCTATAAGTTGAAGATTGTTCTCTAATGTAATGGACTTTTCCTTATTATTCAGGAAGCAATTCAGATTGGGGTAATTTCTCTAATCATTTACAACCCAGGTACTCTTTCAGCACATCTTTTACCTGATCACGTATGTAACAGTGAGCTTACAAAGGACAAAAATTGTGGGATTTTTTAGTTGTCTTATGGTGTATTTTAGACATTTTACTTCAGAAAAATTTCAGACTTATACAAAGTTGCAAAAATCATACAAAGAATTCCCATATACCCTCCACTCAGACTCTCGAAATGCTCACATCTTACATAACCACAGTACCACCATCAAAACCAGAAAAATACTAATAAAATCTACTACCTAGTCTGCAGATCTCACACAGTTTTTGCTAATTTTCCCACTGATATCAGTTTTTCTTATCTAGGTTCCAATTCAAGTGACATACATTTAGTTCTCATGTTGCATAGTTAAACCAGATTCTATACCAGAGGTTAGGAAACGTATTCTGTAAAGGGTCAAGTGATAAATATTTTATGCATTGTGGGCCAGAGGATATCTAGTAATACTATTCAACTTGGCCAAAAATAACCACAGACAGTACGTAAACAAATGGGTGTGTCTATGTCCTGATATAATTTTATTTAGGAAAACAACCAGCTAGATTTGGCTGATGGGCTATAGTTTGTCCATTGTAGACCATTGGTGCTCAAAGTATGGCCCTTAGACCACCAGCATGTGTATCACCTAGGAACTTGTTAGATATGCAAATTTTCAGGCTCTATCCTGGACCTAGGAATCAGAAATCATTAGAAGGAAGGGTGGGAAACACCAATATGCATTTTAGCAAACCCTCCCAGATGTTTATGAAGTATGCTAAAGTTCTAGAACACTGATCTAGACACTTTCTTGGTGTCTGTCTTTTAAGAATGTGAAAAAAAATAAAAAATAAATAAATAAATAAATAGAATGTGATAGTAGAGAACACAGGCCTATCATTTTGTAGGATATCCCTCAATTTGGGTTTGATTGATGTTTGCTTATGATTAAATTCACGATATGCATTTTTTGGCAAGAATGCCAGTGAAATGCTGTGTCCTTCTCATGGGGATTATCAGAAGGCACATGATATCAATTTGTCTCTTGAAAGTTGAGGATAACTTTGATCACTTGGTTAAAGGGATGTCTGTCAGGTTTCTGTACTGTAATGTTACTATTTTTCTCTTTGTAACTGATAAGTATGTTGTGGGAAGATACTTCAGGTCTATGTAAATACTTTCATGTGCTAATTTTAGCACCCATTGACCACTTTTGTCTAGAACAATTATTCCTGTCCTTTTTGCCAAATATGACTTTTCTATTTTCATCATTCTTTCTACACTTATTATTTAGAATTCTACTTTAATAAATAGCAGTTCCTTATCCTTCATGTAATTATTTATTCAATGTACTTATATCAGCATGGACCCATGGATTTTTGTTATACTTATGTATTGTAATTCATTATTATCACCATTAACTGTGTTCTTTCAATTGTCCCAGTTTGAACAAATGGGAGCCCCTTGGAATTGGCTCTTTTGTCCTTTTTGACTTGTCTCTACCATATTTTGAGACTTGAGAATTTATATTCTGTTTGCCTACTTTTCCACTTACTTAGTGACTGGGGTTCAAGGAATATGGACCACTTTTAGCTGTGTATAGATAATAATAATGAGAAATATATGCAAGAAAAAAAAGAAAAATCAACACAAGGTGAACTTAGCCTTTTGAGTATGACTATAAAAGACTATCTTTGGCTTTGTTTTAAATTCATGATTCACTTGTAATTGGGTGCAAAGATTTACCTTTGAGGCGGTCTCCTATATGTGAGCAGATGACCCACGACTTCCAAGAGATTGTTACCACTGATAACAGAATTCAATAATTTCACCTCTACCTCCTTAACCAACAAATTTCAAAACTCTATTATAGAATAGAATTTTCTACCCCATATTGGTTATGAATACAATGGACCTATATTTTACTATCTTAACATCTTTGGAAGTAAACAATGTGTATGTTCTCCAAAATAAATAGCAGCATTATCCAGAGACAGTGGTAAAACTTGGTTTCAGAAAACAGAAACTATGTTTTGTCCATTTTTGTGACATCATCCTGACATTCCTGAGTTAAGAATTACCAGCCGAAATCTGCAGGTGGTATGTGCTTTGGGTCCACAATGATGCAAGACCCTGTCCCACTGCTTTTGATTGCTACAGAAATCTCAGACTGGCCCTGTCCAATACCTACTTCTGTTAGGTTTGTGACACAGGTTACAGGTCAGCAAACATGAATGACAAAATGAACACATTTTGTAGGTAGGAATAACAACACAATATAATCCTTTATCACCCAGACATTTGGAATTGTTGGCAATAAGTGATTGGCTTAGTTATGTATTTACTTACCAGGTATTAATGAGCATGAACTGGGTTCAAGGCCCTGAGCTAGGTCTTAGTGGAATATCTAGTGGAATACCCCAAAAAGATCATTCCTAAGGATTAAATAAGTAATTTTCTTTAAAAAAATGTGACAAAAAGGCTAAATAAATAATGGGTTGCACAAATACCCACATGCACATGTACACACATGAATAAGAAATTGCTAAGGCAATTAAAAACTATTCTCCATTGGACATTGCTCTTTTGGTAATTCACTGAAAAACTAATTTCTTCAGAAAATTTTCAAGTAAAGTTCAAACTATTAAAAATAAAATTATATTTTAAAATCAATTACTGGAGCACCTGGCTGGCTCGGTCAGTAGAGAATGTGACTCTTGATCTCGGGCTTGTGAGTTTGAGCCCCATGTTGGGCATGGAGATGATGTGATAGATAGATAGATAGACAGACAGAGAGGTAGATAGAAAAAAAATGAATTACTTATGACACACAGTATGATTCCATTTATATGAAGTTCTAGAATAGGCAAAATTAATAATAATGTAAAAAATCAGAATATATTGGCAATGCAGTAATATCTATTGCCATACCACAAATTACCCCCAACTTAACAGATTAAAGTAACAATTATTATCAAATAATTTCTGAAATTTGGGAGTGTCATATCCCAAATGGTCTGGTTCAGGATCTCTCGTGAGCCTGAAATTGGGAGAGTGGCCAGGACTCTGGCAGCTCTGGTCAAACTGGCAGCCCTGGTCAAACCAACGGATGATTGCAGTCCTGGCCGATTCATTGCTAAGATGGTTCATTCAGATGGCTATTGGCAAAGGTTTCAGGTCCCTACTGACTCAGGCCTCAGTAGAACTCAGTTTCTTGCCACAGTGCCTTGCGTATTCTCACAGCTTGGCAACTGGCTTTTCCCACAACAAGTGATCCAAAAGACAGCAAGATGAAATCTGAAATGTCTTTAAAGATATATGGCATTATATCTATAACATCCTATGGGTTATCTTGGTCAAACTTATTCAGTGTGGGAGGAGACTATACAGGGAATATGGTGATCTCTGTAGACCATCTTAGAGGCTGGGTACCGTAAGGGGTAGGGGTTAATTGGGAGGAAACTTTCTGGTGAAATACAAATGTTCTATAGTATGATAAATACATGGGTCACATGTGTACATACATTTATTCAAACTGTATAACTAAGATGTGCACATTTCAATAAAGGTATATATGTTTTATATAAAATTAAGTATAAATAATAATAATCAGGAAGGGGTGGAGAGTGGATGGAAGATATACTAGTGGTAGAATATTGATAATTTTTGAAGATGGAGGGATTGGTACAGGTGAATGAATTACACTAAAATATTATACTTTATAAAATTGCAGTCCTGAGGGTTATTTAGAAAGAATGAGGGAACTAAGGAACTGCACATATATGATATTTACCCAAAGATGCATCCAAAAAGCTTTAAATTGATATTCATGGAAATGTTTTAAAGTGAGTCACACACAACGCTGCCTTATTAAGTTGTATATATGAATGACTGTATATGCATGTGTGTGTATGGAAGGGGGTTCTCACTGGCTCCAGGTTATCATTATGCCTCGTATCATTATTGTACTGTTCTGTGAGAAAATCTCTTCTGGACTAAAGGCACCGTAGGGATAGTTTTAGTTGCTTTACCTGATAGAATTTCAAGCATTTTTCCCAGAAGTGACTTTGTAAATACTAAATAACAGCCCAAATTTCCCAATGGTAGTTAACTCCTTCTACAAAAGCATTGTACACAAATGTCCTAGATGACTGCTTGTTTGAAATCTGTCCTCTTTTTATTATATTGTTTTTGCCTTTTCTCTTCCTGTTACGCTAACAAGCCTTCACAGATTCAGCCCCAGAGCAACCCATTTTCCACTTCTAACACTGATACTACTCCATTGAGGACTAAGGAACCAGGCAGTGGTTCTACCTAGAGATGCCACAACTTAATGCTTAAGAGGAGAGCAGAGGCACTGAAGGCAAATCACATTGCCACCACCAATTACATATTATTTCACTTGTCTATGTTTTTTAACCTTTCTATGTCTCTTTTTCTTATATGTAAAATGAGCTTAATCATAGTACAGCAAAGGACTACTGTCAGGATTAAATGAGTTAACACTTGTAAAATGTTCAGGACAATGCCCAGCATTACAGATCCATTGCAGTCAAAATAAACTCTAAGGAATTCCTGCTATGCTGTTTCAAGTAGTAAATAAAGGATCACGTTCCATGAATACAAATTTACAGAAAGCACTCACAAGTAGAATTTACTGTTTCAATCACAGAAAGCAACCAGGTTAGCTTGCTATAGAGAGGTATCATGTTGCATGATCATATACCATTTTTGCTTAAAACCATAAGCAACTCACATAAGCAGTTAGAATCAGAATCCTTAACATACCTAACCTACTTTACAATTTTGCTCATCTAATTTCAACTATTTTCTGGTACCTCATGTTAATTATCATCTTCCTTAACAAATACACATTTTAAGCACCAGATAGCCCACCCCAATAGCTGGAATTTCCAGGCTTTTAACACTTTCCCCACCTTCTCTTAATTTAGACTCTCCTGGGGGCGCCTGGGTGGCTCAGTCGGTTAAGCGTCCGGCTTTGGCTCAGGTCATGATCTCCCTGTTCGTGGGTTCGAGCCCCGCGTTGGGCTCTGTGCTGACAGCTAGCTCAGAGCCTGGAGCCTGGTTCAGATTCTGTCTCCCTCTCTCTCTGACCCTCCCCTGCTCGCGCTGTCTCTCTCTGTCTCTCAAAAAAAAAAATTTAGACTCTCAAAAAAAAAATTTAGACATTCCTATCTGGTCTGTCTCTTTGGTTTCACTTATGAAGTTGAATAAAGGAAACCTCATTTAAAACGAGGTAGGGAGGCCGCAAGGAGAGCTCTCACTTCGACCTACTCTCTTCAATTGCAGACCCCATTCTGAAGAGATGTATCTTGCATTCCCAACAGGAATAAGCCTGCTTTGCTACTGCAACAGGAGGAAGAATTTCTCAATGCCAGCAACTACCTCAGCCAATGAGAAAAGACCACAACTCGGCCAATAAGAAACTGTCACCACTCTGTACTCTTGCTTTCCTCCAGTAGACTTTTGTTCAAAGTGGCCCCCCAACTTCCTCCTTTTCTCTACAGAGTAACACTCTTTTCCTTTGATCTCCAGTTTTGTCTGTGGTTTTACCATAGCTCACATGACTTGAATTGCAATTCCTCTGCTATTCCTGAATAAACGCATTTTGCTGGTAAAATAACTGAATGTTTTACTTCTGAGGTCAACCTTACTTGGTGTCAAAGAAGTAGGATCCAGAGAAGAACCCCAGCAACTCCAAGGCTGGTGAGCAAACAGGTGCTGGCACTCACTGAGCCCACTGAGCTCTCACTGATCTTTTGTTGATGGTGGAGTTTGAGGTTAGTTTTCTCCTGGATTAAAGACCTACGCTCTTCGTGTTTTGAGCTCTCCAGGCTTAATTTGGGATCTGCTTTAAAGCTTTATCTTTTCTGATTTTGTGAAGGCTTTGTCTTTTCTGGTGAGTACTGTGTTTTTGTTTTGTTGAACCTTGGTTTTGAGTAATGAAATCCCAATCCTCTAAACTCTCTCAGGAGAGCCCTTTCTCTGGGACCCTCACTTAGTTTTAAACCCTATGGGCCCTCCTCTTGAACATTTTTAGTTACATGGGCCAATTTAGCTAAAGATAATTTAAACTACAATGGCTATTATGGGGAACTTTCAATCTCCCCAAATGTTTTTTCAGAATTGCCATGGCTCTAACATTTAATAATAGTAATAATAATAATAATAATAGGATGCCTATTTTAACTGGTAACCTGAGGCTTCCAGACATTTTCAGGATTCTAAAATGTCTTTACAAAATATCATTTCTAAATTGACCAAGGTGAACAATTAACAGAAGACAAAAAAGCTTCTGAGGCCTTTCTCCCTTCCTCCATTTGTCTGGGGCACCATTTGCTCACCTCCCCCTCTTTGTCTCCAGGTATGCAACAGACATCTTACGCCAGATGTCCTGGCACCATCTTTCTTTTCCACCTCCTGCACTGGCTCCACCTTCTTTATACCCTCCATTTTTTCATTCTAATCCTTTCACGGAACTTCCCTTTTTCTCCAGACCTCACCCATTTCTTCTTCTCCCCAACCTATTAAAAGCCTGCTCCTTTAAAGTCAGACCCTCTGTGGAGTCAAATGCTAAATCCCTAATTTCTTACAGTCCCTGCACTAAAGCTGAACTACAAGTGACAAACACTTTCCCAAAGTGACTGAGGATCCTCAAAAACTTGCTGAGGAGTTTAATATAGTTACTCAAACTTATCAACCCAGTTTCTCACTTTTATAGGAGGTCCACAGGCTTGTCAGCAGGGCCAGGCATACCTCTGGATGAACACTGTCAATTGGGACAATCTTGAAAGATCTCTAGAAGTCTGAGAACTATAAGACATGATCATCTGCCTTGTTACATGATCAAGTTCATGGAACTGCTAAACAACTTCACCAGGTAATTGCTATGGCTTTCCCCAAACCTACCAATTGGAATAAGATTCAGGCTTATGCCCAGAAGCCGGTGAGCCCATGTATGATTATTATAGGCAGCTCCAAATTGTTGTTGTTGTTTAAAGTTTATTTATTTATTTTGAGAGAGAGTGCAGAAGGGGCAGAGAGAGAGGGAGACAGAGAACCCCAAGCAGACTCTGAACTGTCAGCGCAGAGCCTGATGCAGGGCTCAAACTCACAAACTGTGAGATCATGACCTGAGGTCATGACTCGGATGACCAAGACTCGGATGCTTAACTGACAGAGCCACCAGGGTGCCCCTCCAAATTGTTTTTAAAGAAAAAAATGTTGAATCCACTAGGGGACTTGTGACTCTATGTTCATCAGTGGGCTGAACCCACTGGGATCTTTCTCTTCTAGTTAAAAGGACCAGGATGGAATGGGGAACTATGTCCACTCTAAATTTAATTTGGCAAATCACCTTGCCAGCACCCTACATGATTCAACCAAAAGTAAGTCCATCAAAATTCTTAATATTCAACTCCGGCAAATGGAGGCCTCTAATAATACAAAAAAAATGTTAAGGTCTCTGCTATTATTGCAAAGAGCCAGGACATTGGAAAAAAAGACTGTTACAAACTTAAGACCTCCAGACGCCTTCCACCTTCTAGCCAACCTTCCTAGTATCCTCCTAATTCTCAGTGATGGAGCTCCAAGGAAGTACAGGGATTTTTTTCTAATCCCCCCTCTTAACTGACTAGGAGAAACAACTCTTCAGATTAAGGATGAATCTCTGATTTTTTGACACTGGAACTACATGTCAGTACCACTGCTCTGAAGCATCCCTTGCCTCAGAGTACCAAAATGATTCAAATAGTGGGGGTCTCTAATAACCCTCCACAGGTTCCTGTCTCTGAATCTATTCCCTTTTGTCTAAGCCCTTCAAGAGATAACCACACGCTTTTCTTTAGTCCCTCTACCCCTATTCATTTACTGGACCAAGATTCTTAGAAAAATATCATACTGGGAGAAAATTTCTTTCTCCCAAAAGGGGGAAATAATTTTAGAATTTTAATTTTAGAAAATTTGGGAGAAAAATTTCTTTCTCCCAAAAGGGGGAAATAATTTTAATATTTTATGGTAGTAATCAAAATAGCCAACCAAGAGAATTGAATCCCTCTTCAACATCTTTTATTTGCTTTATAGCTGAGTCTGAGGGCACTGATAATTTATCCCTACTAGATCAGCTACCTCCCTCCTTATGGGCAAAATCTTCAACTCATATTGGCAGAATGCATGCTGTGCCTTTCATCAAGATTCAAATAGACCCCTCAAAACCTCTCCCCAGAATTAATTAATAACTATAAATAAAGAAGGCATTTAAGGCATCAAGCCCATTTAACAGAAGATTACAATACTCAGGGCCTCATTATCACCTGCACTGATCCTTCTAACATTACTCTATTTTACCTCTGAGAAAACCAGTGGCCTACGATGGAGGTTTGTTCAGGACCTGTGAGCAATAAAGAGCATTGTTATCCCTCGGCATCCTGTTGCTCCTAACCCCCATACGCTACTGACATCCATTCCCGTTGAGGCAAATCTTTCACTGTAATTGATACATGTAGTGTATTTTTTAGTATTCTAGTTGATAAGGCTAGCCAATATTTTTTTTTGCTTTCACTTGGAAAGAGCCATAATAAACCTGAACACTAATGCCCCAGGGTTTTATTGAGAATCTTTCTTTTCACAAACTTTAAAGACAGATTTGGATGACGTCAAGTTTTCTGCATGTTTTACTTTGTTGTAGTGTGTAGATGACTTACTTCTCTTCTCCCCTTCTCAAACCTCATCAGAGGAGACAGTATCTACCTGTTAAAACTTTTAGCCTTAAAGGGATATAAAGTCTCCAAAGAAAAATTGCAGTTTTGCTGAGACTTGACATTCAGGGGATCTGATCTTGGAACAGGGGCTACATTTAGACCCAGCTAGGTTTCATGGTATCCTGAACTTTCCCAATGGAAAATGATGTGCCAATTATGACGTTTTCTCTGACTAGTTGGCTACTTTCAAAATTCGATTCCAAATTTCTGTCTTATGGCCCAACCTCTGTATGCTTTACTGAAAAACGACAAACTTGGTCCTATTATTCTGGGAAGATCGGGCTGACATAGTTCTTGGAAATTTAAAGAAAAGGTTGACAAAGCCCCTCATGCTTGGACACCTAATCATCAACTTCCCTTTTTTCTCTTTCTATTTGAGAAGGAAGGCAATGTCCTTGGAGTACTCACCCAAAAACATAGGATCCATCATCCATTCTTAGGATATTATAGCCAATGACTGGACCCTGTGGCACGAGGATCTCTCCTTGCCTCAGAGCAATTCCTGCCACTGCCCTTTTGGATAAGGCCACTGAGGAAATAATCACAGGATCCCATTTAACTATCCTTGTGCTCCACGCAGAAGCCCCTCTGAATTCTCACCACACTCAACACCATTCAGCCAGTCATCTCACCTTCTATGAAATCCTTTTGCCAACTGCTCCTCATGTAACTCTTCCTCACTGTAATAACCTGTCCTGCTATTCTTCTCCCCTCTTTTGCTGATGAAAGCCCTCACCCCTGCTTGATGCTGACAAATCACCTTTTTATCCCTGTGATAATTTACAGAAAACTCTAAACAATGCAATTTTTTCACGGTGTACTGATAGTCTTATTTAAAGGATGAAAAGGGTGAATATCATGCTGGGTATGCTACTGCAACAACTCCTTTTGAAGTTGTCAAGGTGGCACTTTTACCTTTGGCAACTCTGGCCCAACAGGCTGTTATATGCCCTTACTCAGGTTTGCACCTTAATCAAGGGTAAAACTGCAAATACTTACACTGATAGGTGGTATGCCTTTGGGGTAGCTCATGACTTAGATGTTATGGAAGTAGCGAAGTTTCCTTTCCTCCAATGGGGATAAATCTAAAAATGGCTCCCATCTCCAAAATTTATTAGATGCCATACTTTTGCTCTCTGCTCTGCATATTATGCTCTGAGTCCCAGGCATTCCAGACTCAACCCCCAAAGGAAACCACCTTGCTGATGTTTCAGCCAAAAATGTTTCTGTCAAGGACACCAAAACCAACCCTCTGTCATGGTCTAAACGGATGTCCTCCTAAGTGATAATTTGGAAAAATTAACCAGAGACACCCAACAATTGGCCCTAGAAAAGAAAAAGAAAAAAAACCCACAATATTAGAAAGCTAATAATCACTGATTCGATAAAAAGAGATAATTCTGTTTTAGACCAAATAACAATCCATCCCTAGCAAAAATTCCTAAATTCTCACTAGTTACTACTGTACATGGATTGAACCATTGGTTTACTGACAAAATGATAGCACTCATGAATAAATATTGGTAGGAAAATACTAATAAGGCTGCAAGAAACACCTACCTAGCGTGTCCTGCCTGTCCTAAATATAGTCTTTGGAAACCTGCCCACACTGGCCTGTAGCATTTTAAATTGGCCAATGGACCATTTGAGGTTTGACAAACAGATTTCATACAGTTTGCCCCATCTCATGGATATGAATATGTTTTAGTCATAGTTTGTATGTTTTCTCACTGGACTGAAGCTTTCCCTTGTATACAGGCCACTGCTGCTTCTGTGGCAAAAGAAGTCTGTTAGAAAAGAGTGCTACTACCTGGGGAACCCCACTTGAGTTTCACAGCCACTAGATGACCCACTTCACTAGTCAAGTACTTGAATAGATGTGTGCTGTTTGGCTGGTCCTACTTCACATTACTTACCAACTTTAACCCTCAGGGCCAACAGAATGCACTAATAGCACCATTGAGAATCAATAAAATTTGTAGAGACCCTTCAAATACCTTGGCTAAAAGCATTGCCATTGGTCCTTCTAAATATGAGATCCATCCCCTTTGGAACTCATAGACTCTCACCTTTTCAGATAGTCACAGGGCACCCGATGCACCTGGCCTCTGCCTCTTCTGATCCACAGCTGATAAAAGGAGATATATTCCAATATTGTAAAGATCTAATTGCCTTAGTTGAGAATAACCAGGCTTTAGTAGAACAATGATTTCACAGCACACTCCCACAAGACAAAGACCTTTAGAATCATACCTTTCCACCTAGAGATTTAGTCTATTGGAAAAACACCTCCAAAAAGACTCTCTTCAACCTCGCTGGAAGGACCCCTACAGGTACTATTAACCAACGCTGTGCTGCCAAACTTTAGGGAATACAGTCCTAGATTCATGTGTCACATCTAAAGAAAGCACCAAACCCCAACTGGCCCTGCACACAAACTAGTAGCCTAAAAGTAAATATTTCCAGTAATGAAAGCAGATAACATCTTGCAAAGATAGCTTTCGCAAGATACCCAGACCAGGTCTGTGTACCTGTTTCTCACTGTTTCTTTTTACATTATTTTTTCCCTCTCTTTTTTGGAAAGACCATGATCTTACTGGTATTTCCCAATCTATTGCAAAACGGAGAAACCTTTCTAACTGTTGGATCTGTCACCAGAAACTCCAATCTGTTCATGATATCTGAGATCCCTTAGTCTTACCTGTAACCCATTTCTCTTATAATCTATTCCCTATACTCAAGTGGGATATAAATGGGACAAGTCCTCATTTAAGGCTTTTAGAAAAGACTCCTTAAGGATAGGATGGTACCTCACAGAATGTCATCCCAATTCCTCTGATCCCTGGCTTGAAATGGCTACTTAGGAAATTCCAACCAATGGATCTATCAATGACCAGACCTTAGTTGGAATTTTCTGTGCTCCCTGGTTTCATTTTTCTTTGTGGTTAGCTTTTCCCGACCTTAGTTGGAATTTTCTTTGCTCCCTGGTTTCACTTTTCTTTGTGGTTAGCCTTTCCCAAGGGCATATGAATGTTTAGATAGCTGGTGAACTTATTGAGATGTTTAGCTTTCCCTGTCAACATCCATAACAAAGCAGAAATCTCCCATTGATCTGCCCAGTCATCCCCTAGAGCTTCCTTACATAGGAACTTCCAGGAAGTAGTCATGACTCCAGGTTTGCCTCCATAGGGAGAGCCTTTCTCCCTTCTGTTGGAGTAAGTGCCAATGAATACATGATTGGAAACTTCTCCCTAAATAGGAGAGCTAGCTGATTCCATAGCTAAAGCAGTAAAAGCCCAACAATGATCACTTGAGCCATTGGCTAAAGTAGTTTTGGACAATCGCATAGCCCTTGATTATCTACTTGCTGAACAAAAAGGTATTTGTGCAATAGCAAATACCATCTGTTGCACATGGTTACATGCCTCTGGACAGGTAGAAATTCAATTACACAAGGTCAGAGAATAAGGCCACTCATTACAACAAATTTCACCTAATGACCTCTAGTCTTTTACCTATTTATCCAGTTACCTTCAAGTTTGGGCTCCTGATTTTGAAGACAGTCTAAATTGGATTTGTCATATTACTTTTGATTCTGCTTTGCATCATTATTTTAAAGTTTTGTACCTGTTGCCTGTCAAACCTTTGTGAAAAAGGCATACCCAATAGGGTGATGCTGGCTCAGTGCTTCAAGATGATCTCCAATGTTTATCACCTTGATAAGATACAGACTTTAGATAAGAAATGCCTGAGAGTCTCTCTCTCCTAACCTTCCTTGCTACTCAAATGTGGCCTTAAGTGGTTTTCAACTGCTGTGCACTTCCCCTTGTGGTACATGACAATCAGGAAAGGTCCTTTCTTGCACCAAGGAACAAAACCCACTAAATACCAAAAACTTGACTCTGGATTAGTGATGCTTTCTTTAAAAGATCTTGAACAAAAGGGGAACTCTCTCTTCAGGGTTCTAAAACATTTATCTTCTACTCTACCTCATCCTGAAAAATATCAGTTCTGAGACTAGGAGGGCAAAGAGGTAACTAAAGTTCTAAAGGCATCCAGATAGCACTAGAAACAAGAAAAGCCCTTGGTCATATTAAAGACTCTGATTCTAGACCTTTAAGAGTAAAACAACCTATGCCCATTTAACTTGGCTTTGTCACTTAAACTTGCAGTGAGGAGAAATAAGAGTTATTGTTGTCTTTTGTTTTAGGGGTGTTTTGTTTTGTTTTTAGCATTCACAGGAAAAGTTACACTTTTGCTCCAAAGCAGTCCTTTAAATTTCTCATTGATCCTGTCTCTTAAGGCTGAGGGCAGCCTATTTTGGCCTATAGTTACAAGGCATAAAAGAGGGTCAAGGGCACAGAGAGAATGGAATGGGAATCTTGGGTGAAGAATTGGAAGCACTGTACTGCCTGTTTTGAACCTCTTCCTCCAAGAGTACTAAAAATAACCAAGTGCTGCTACAGTGTGTTTCCATGAAATGCATGTGCATGCCTGCCCTTGCAAAATGACCTCCTACCCCACCATAATTCCCTCAGATGTCTTTTAAGAATTGAGAATAGGGGCACCTGGGTGGCTCAGTCGGTTAAGCGTCCAACTTCGGCTCAGGTCATGATCTCGCGTTCGTGGGTTCTAGTCCCGAGTCGGCTCTGGAGCCTGGAGCCTGTCTTCGGATTCTGTGTCTCCCTCTCTCTCTGACCCTTCCCTGCTCACGTTCTCTCTCCTCTCTCTCTCTCTCTCTCTCAAAAATAAATTTAAAAAACTTAAAAAAACTTAAAAAAAATTGAGAATAAAGGGCTTAAAGTGCCAAAACCTGGGAGAATTAACATGCTCATATGAATGAGTTGTAAATGTAAATGATGGTCTCAGATCTTTGTTTGAATTGAGGGAGAGAGCCAAAAACTGTAAGAATAAAAAGAATCATGTAAACTCTAGGAATAAGGGAAAAGGGAGGGTTTAACACTGAAAAATAGTAAACTGAAAGCAGAGGCTGCAGAGAGAAGAACACATCCAGCCATTTCACTGGGGCTTGGTTACCTTTATCTGTAAGAAAGACCAAGCTATAGTACGAGAGACACCAACTAGCCAGGTTTGCTCAGGTCCAAGGTGTTACCTAGGACCGAGAGGTTTCCCAGGATGTGACACTTCCACTGCTAAAACCAGGAAAGCCGATGGCAAACCAGAATTGTCACCTTAACGATACTTCATATCCCATGGGCTCTAAGGAAGCTCACATTAGCCGAAAATCAGATTTCAGAGTAAAGGCCTGAGGGCACTTTCCATGATCCAAAGTTATGATACATGGAGTATTTAGTTTATTGGTGTTCCTGCCTGCCTTCGTTTGGCTTCTCACTGTGAGTGGATGGAAGGTACAGATCCATGAGCTTTATAAGTACAGTGGGCCTTTGAACAACTCGGGATTGAACTGAGCTGGTCCACAAAAAATGTGGATTTTTTGAATAAATACAGTGTAATACTGTACATGTATTTTCTCTTCCTTATGATTTTCTTAATAACATTTCCTTCTCTCTAGCTTTATTGTAAGAATACCATATATGATACATGTTAATATGTTAACTGGCTGTTTATGTTATTCATAAGGCTTCTGATCAGCAGTAGACTATGAGTAGTTAAGTTTTTGGAGAGTCAAAAGTTCTATGTGGATTTTTGACTGTGTGGGGGTTGATGCCCCTAATCCCCATTTCCCAAGGGTCAACTGTAATATTTTAACCTTCAGTGAAAGACAAACTATACCAAAAATGGACACATATTAAGTAAACTGGTTGTAATTAAAGTGATCAGTTCCTTTAAGCTTTAAAATGCTGTGATTTAATTGTCATAAAATTATAAAACAGATGTTGGAACTTTTATAAATAACCTAGTTCTGTCCCTAACTGTAAGAAACACCTACTTGTTGCCCTAGTCCAACATATGTTGTGATTTTCTTTCCTTAGATTTTTAATAATAAAAGGATGAGCCACTGTCCATCAGGATATATTTCAGCTTTTTAATTTTCATTACAGGGTCATTCATATTCACTATAAAATGGTCATAGTACTAGTATTTACGTCCTTGAGTTGCTGTAATGATTAAGTGAAACTATTTAGAATTTCACCTGGCATAATGCATGTGCTTCACGCATTTTAGCTATTGCTATTATTTTTTGTATTGGTCAATCATACTCTGATTCAACTTAGGCTTTTTGTGTGATATACATTTCCAAAATGGTTGACTAGGAATGGGAGCCAGGGATTGAAAACATTAAACTTGGGGAAACAAATTTCATTGCTTCCAACTAACCAGTGATGTTTTCAGTAGGTCGGTGTATTACCAGCCCCAGATGGTCACTGTGTTGACGGTAACAAGCACAGACACACAGGAAGCATGGCGCATTGCAATTCAGAATGGTAGACCCAAGCCATCGGTTAGCCCCAGTTTCTGTCTCAAGCAATGTAGTTGTGTGCAGAGGTGAAAAACAGCCTGACCAAAGAAACATGATATACACATCTCTGCAATTCAATTACAAGTACAGTATAAAGTGTTGTTTTCAGGGTCTTGACCTTTAAATAATAATTGAAGTGACTTTATTTTTACTTTCAAATGTAGCTATTTCTGGAGGGGTAGTTACTTTATATTATGGATTCTTGTTTCATTTTGGCCTTCTGTGTTCCTTATTCCCATAAATGGTACCCCACACTGCCCAAGCTGGAAGCCTACAATTGCCCTTTTCTTTTTCCCCCTTCCCCAACTAAAGTGACCATCGTATTTACTGATCCATCTTCTTCTCCTCACCCCTAATCAGCTGTCTGGGTTTAAGCCCTCACTCTCTCACTCATAGCCTTTAGCAAAAATCTATTTGTTCATGTCCTCACTATTCCATTTTTCTCAAAGAATTAAAGAGACATGTCAAAGTGCAAATAGAGACAGAAACATATCTCCATCCTGCTTAAGGGCGATTCCCAGTTAGTGGTGGGAAAAGAACCAACTCCTTAGCATGGTATACACAGTCCTTCCCACCAGCCCTTACTCTGAGCTCCAGCTTCAGCTCCTGCTGTGCCCCTACCAGTTTCATGAGGATAGGAGCTGTCTTATTTATTTTTGCATACCCAGCACTTCTCCCACTCCCAGATTTGATAAATGTTTGCACAATAAGGGAAGGCCTGCATGCATAACAAAAAGCAAGAATTTTAAAAAGATACTTTGAAGGGGCGTCTGGGTGTCTCAGTCGGTTAAGTGTCCAACTTTGGTTCAGGTGATGATCTCACAGCTTGTGAGTTCGAGCCCCCCATCTGGCTCTGTGCTGACAGCTCAGAGCCTGGAGCCTGCTTTGGATTCTGCGCCTCCCCCTCTTTCTGCCCCTCCCCTGCTAATGCTCTTTCTCTCTCTCTCTCTCTCAAATATAAACAAACAAACATAAATAAATAAATAAAATAAAAAATAAAAATAAAATTTTAGCTCTAAATTTTCTATGAATGGCTCAAATTTATTTCAGATTGTCATACTGAAACTTCAAAATCAGCTAAAGCTCAATTTCAACACTTAGAAACTGGTCATAGAAAACATATTTTATAGACAGGTACAAATAAGTGTATATATGTATGTATATATGTGTACACATAGGCATATTTCATAGAACATAAATATTTTTATTTCCTAAACATCTATCTTTTAGGTTCTGTCTGTTTCCTACAAACATATCATTTAGTACAATAAACATATTGACATTTGTATCTTTTTGCCAGATAAAAAATGAGATGTTTCTGATTAAATAGTGACAATTTAAAAAATTAGGAAAATTGAGAATGAAGAGGACCGAAGACCAAAAAAAAAAGTGGGGGGGCGCTAGGCAAGGAGGTATTGTGATTGTGTGATTGGAGGCCCAAGGAGTAGAGATCCAGCCAAAGGAAAACATAGTTGAACAAAGTGCAGCTATGACCTGACAGAATGTCTTGTTGACCTACACATGTGGCAACCCATTAGACATCATTTCAATCAGGTGCACTCATTATCAAAGCTATACTGAGTCCCTCCTATGTGCCGAGCACTATGCTGGGTGACAGGAGACCTAGATGACCATGAAATAGATCTTGACTTAAGGAGTTCACAATCTAGCAGGAGAGACAAATAAGCTATTGACTATTACAATATGGTGGCATATTCAAAATGCTATGAAACACAAAGAAGGAGCTTGAGTGATGGGACCAACAAGGAGGCCAAATCAAGGAAAGCTTTTTTTTTAAGGGAGGTAACATGAACCAAGCCTTTAAGGGAAAACAATGAAGGGTTATCCATCAGAGGACCCAGTGTGAATACTGGCAAGAAGTTTGGGAATTGATGGCACATGAGGTGCCAGATGAGAAGTGGGGTGGGGATGGGGGTTGGTAATGAAGCTGGACAAGTATGTGGAGGACAGATGATCCAGTGTGAAGGGCAATCTTAATAATCAATGGAGGACAGAAGTCATAAAGCCAGTACCTTAATCTGATGCTCAGAAACCAGACCACTCCAGAGTGGGTTATTTCATTGGATATCTGTTTTTTATACAGGAATCAATAGGGAATACTTGGCAAGGGTCATTTTGATTCATTAAGTTTCAAAATCTAGAATCATACTTTTCATTCAGTGTTGCAGATATAGTCCTCTTCCTAACCACAGTTTTCAAAATGCTAGTCAAATCTCATATAATCCAAACACAGGGATTTTCTAAATGTGGCCAGCCTCATTAGAGCTAGCTATTTGATCTTTCCAGAAAAATATGCTTCATTTGAGTATTGTGGGCTTCTTTCCCATTTTTACATTTATACATGTATTTATACTCCTACCATTTTTACGAATGATTGGTGTAGTCTGTGCTATTCACTATAGAATAAAATAAGGATAAGATAGAAGTAGAAATGTAGAATTATGACTGGGAAAAATAGGGGAAAAAAAAGTTCAAGACTCAGGAAAAAGAACACAAATGTACAGATGATAAGAGCAGATATAATTCTTTCATCAGAGCTTCAAATCTAACTCTGAACTTCCTGGAAATCAAAGCAAAAAGGGGTATCCACCAGTCAGCTATCTCTTTTCCCCAGGAGAAAGAACGAAGCATACCAGTTGATCAGGAAACATGGGGTCTAGAACAGGTCTTCTCTAATTTGTGTGACCTTGGGACAGTAACTGAGCCACTCTGTGTTTCAGAGTTCTCATCTATGAAATGTATAATTATATTTCACTCAGTCTCTTTCAGGAGGATCAATTGGAATTATAACAGAAGTACTCTGAATAATTTAAAATGTCATACAAACATACTATTATTTGTAACAGAATGCTGAAAAAATTGCCTTAGGAGAATTTGCTATCTATCTACGATGACGCAACTGCATGGCAACATCCCTGATGGCATGACAATCATGGTGACATTTACATCAACTTACCAAGTAAATCAAACAGCAGCATCCCACAGGACTGTCATTTGCATGGCTTTAGATAGTGCAATTCTTGGGACATATCAAGTCTGCCTCTTAATAGAAACAGCATCTCTGATTCCCATCTGCCCAGGCAAAAATATCTTTCTATCCTCCCATTATATATAATCCTCCCCTTAGCTATTTATTTATATATTTATTTGGAACCTCAAGAGAGCAGAGCATTGAGTTAATCCATGCATTACTGTCATATTTACGGCACATTATCACTGCTAACACATGCAAAAATCTTCTATTGATTTTTATATCTATTTATTCATTTCCCCTATATCCACTACCATTGCCTTCCCTCATATATGTACCCAATTTAATATTTGATGTGTATCATTTTATTTGCATGTTTCCTTATAAAATATGTGTTTTCCTGCATGCCTTTATTCTAATGAACTTGAATGCTGTTGTGCTCTAGAGTTCATTCTGTTTCCTACTTTCTTAGCACTGTTTTTAAGACATACGCATGGTAGCCCATGGACATCTAGTCTACTGCTGACAGCATTCCCTACATTAACTACCCCATATCCCCCATAACAGATACGCAGATTACCTACATTTCCTTGCTCATAAATGTGTTGTCATAACATTGTTGAATGTTTCTCTGGGAATGTTTATTTAGACTCATAAGCTCAATAATTCTAATTGAAATTATTGAGGAACAACTTAAATGAGAAATATTTATTGTAATAAAATAGTTGAAATATGGTCTCTACCATCAGACAGGAAGAAGAGAGTAAAGGAAAATGAAATAAAGAATTTAAATGAGTTTAAAATGAAAAAAATTACTTTTTTAAAAATGTTTATTTATTTATGAGAGAGATAGAGCATGAGCGGGGGGCGAGCAGAGAGAGTGAGAAACAAGAATCTGAAGCAGGTTGCAGACTCTGAGCTCAGCACAGAGACTGAGACGGGACTCAAACTCATGAACCACAGATCATGACCTGAAGTTGGACATTAATCCACTGAGCCACCTAGGCACCGCCATAATTAGTTTTTATAGAGGGAAAATAATAGAAGAATCATCAATATAGATGTGTCTGTTGGAGAAGAAAATTGACAAGCCGGCCTGGAAAATTGACCAGTTGGCTTGGAACTGAACCCAAGTGATCAGAGGGTCCTCATCCCTTCCCCGGTGCTTGGAATGTATGCTCTCCCCACCATTCTCACAGCGGGAGCTGTTTTCAAGGACAAAGCCTTGAGAGAGCAATGTGTTGTTGAGGCTACGTAGGCGGTATATGTAACTAAAACCAGTTAAGGCCTGTCTATAAATTTTTTAAGATTTGGTGGATGGTTGCAGAGATCTACTCATCTTGTGGCTGCTAAGACAAGCCTCAGGGGAAGTTCCCTTGTTTACTAAACACGCTCACCTACAAATCTGGAGTGGTCGGCCTCTTTCCTCAGTCTCCTCTTCCCCTGTGTATAGGAGAGTTAGTTTGCAAGCCAAGAGAGTCTGGAGAGTACGAGATAGGAAGAACATGGGGAAAATTGGCTGAATTATAGGAATATCCATTTTTCTTTTGATATTTCTGGGGTATGTGCAGTGGGGAGTAAAGAAGATGAAAGACTGGCAAGATCCATGGTTGACTTCTGGAATTGATTTCTTAACTTAAATGTAAATACAGTTACATCATGTATGTTGCTCACTCACATCATTGTATATCACACTCACTTATGCAATCAATAGCAGTAGTCTTTCCCTCTCCCTTGCAACTAGGTACATGAACTGCCAAGCCTCCTCTCCTTCTGCTTTGGGAACCCAAGATCTACTTAGGCCTTTTTTCCCTTTCCCACTCTACCAATGATTGGCTTCAGGACATGTTTATGTTATGACTTCTGAGTTTGAAAACATTCAGTCTCCTCATTGAGGGACACCTGCTCACTAAATGTACAAGTAAATATACAACCCACATCTAATTTTTTCTCATTATTTCTCAATATTACAAATCCTTCTAAACCTGAATGGCAAAAGAGGACTGAATGCCCCCTGAGCAAATTTCAATAATGTGATGAGTTTGAATAAGTCGAGAGTCCTGTGAGATGCTGGTGTTCAATTTAAGGTGAACTTAGTGGTGACCAAGGTATTCCGCATTCCTATTTTCCTTGCTCCTACTCTTCTTCTCCCATTTATTGTACTTTTTCAAATAACAAGGAGGAAATGTTATTTAGGGAGCAAAACTATTTATAGATAACAAGATTAATTGATTGCTGAGATTGTAACATCTATCCTAATATCAAAACTAGAAGGGAGATGATCCTTTTTTCTCTTATTCTTTGCCTTGGTTAATTGTTCACATTCCCAATTTTTATTTTGTGTCTCTGTGGTAAATTAATGTAATTTTTTGTAATTTTGGGGGGGCAGGTATTCTCTTACCCAGTTCCATTAGGCCTGGTCTTGAAAGTGTTGCACATTGACATCTCCCTCTTTGTTGCCTGATCAAAGTCTCAGTTCAAGCAAAAGGGAAAAAGTGGAAAAATAGATGTATCTTTGTCATCAAAACTACATGTGCTGGGGCAAGAAGCTCATTTGTGTCAATAAAATGCACCAAAGAGCAGTAAGATTTTGGGTGAATCTTAGGACATTTCTAGACCCCCTTTTCCTCGTTAGTACAATGAGAATTTTAGTGAGATGAGGTCTAAATGTTGTCTCATTCTCCACTTCTCCCACTACTGATGGTCCTCTTTGGAGGAGTTTTCCTTTTCAACAATCACAAATAAATTACGCAAAAGCTGTGTATCTGGATACACATAGATAGGTGTTCTACATGATATCATTGACTGTCCATTATGTCCTGGACATTTCACATTCATTGTTCCATTTAACCTTCAAAATAATGTTGCAAGGTATTAGTAATCACATTTTACATCAGAGAAAACAGAAATTTAGAGAGATCAAGCAAGTTGCATGAGAACCCACAGTTACAAAGTGATGGAGCTTGGAGTCAAGTGGGTCAGCCCCCAGCTCTATACTCTTTACATTAAAACATACTGTCACTCACACAAATCAGGGCAAACCAATGTGCAGACTGTAATGGCCAAAATTATTCTCATTCTATTCTAAATACCATCAAAGATATGTTAAAGTGTTTGTGTTGTACCAGAAATTAAGTATTCCAAGATACTTAACTTGCAGGAAGAGATGGAAAGAGAGAGATGCCAAACTGAGGCGATAAAAGAGTTCAGAGGAGAGGACTTATTCTGGGCTGGGACTTTCTGGGCCGCTTCACAGAGATGATAGAACTTAGTTATAGAGCCTAGAGAAAATGTCTTTGTCTGATAAGCAGAAAAAGGGCTTATATATTATATAGGATGCCTCCAACTACATAAAACATAATATACAACTCAGCTTGGCTTAAATATTAAGGAAAATGTATCTCATATAACAAGAACTCTCAAGGTCAGATGGCTTCTGGATTAACCTCATGCTCTAGAACATCACCAGGACCCATGATTTTTCCACTCTCATGGTTTTCCCTTTTACTCCTAGTTTTCCTCATGTTTGCAAGAAAGCTATTGTAGTTCATGATATTAAATGCAGACATAATCATATCCAGAAGAAAAATACGTACTGCTTCTTCCCATGAACTTATTCATTTATTTTAAATGTTTATTTTTAAGAGAGGGAGAGAGGGAGAGACAGAGGGAGAGAGGGCGAGAGCGCAAGTAGGAGAGGGGCAGAGAGAGGGAGATACAGAATCCAAAGCAGCTTCAGGCTCCAAGCTGTCAACACAGAGCCCAACGCGGGGCTCAAACTCACGGATGGGGAGATCATGACCTGAGCTGAGTCGGACCCTTAACCGACTGAGCCACCCAGGCACCCCTTCCCATGCATTTATTTTTAAGACCAAAGATATATTTCCTAGAGTCTCCCAGCAGACTTCCCTTCATGTTTCATTTGCCAGAAGATATATGCCCAGGCCTAAACCAATCACTGACAGATCAATGAGACCCATGGCTGGGCTTAGGCCAATCAAGATTAACCCCTAGAACTGAGAAAGATCCACTCTTCTCTGAGTCTCTTGGAGGAGGGTGGGTTCTTTTGGATAATCAGAGTCCTGTCCCTAGGGCGAAGAGGGGGAAGGTAACAGTAGGTAATTAGGGTGGCTACCTTGTGCACAAAGATAAGGAGGGGCAGCAATGCTCTGGAAAGATGACCATAGCAAGGGCAGGCACTAATGGGGACAGGATTGGATCAATAGGTAAGTAGACCAGAATGAGAGTTTTCAGGGCTACAAAGATAAAAGAACTTATCTTTGGGCAAGCAGAAAGATGCTACATTATTTCCTTCACGTGCCAGGAAAATAGGTTAATATCAAGGGATTTTAGCACGGTTTGTATGCTGTCTGGATCATTAACTCTTTTTTTCATGTTTATCTCTCTCTCTCTCTCCTTCTCTCTCTACACCAGCATGGGGCTTGAACTCATGACCCCAATATCAAGAGTTGCACGCTTTTCCAAATGAGTCAGCCAGGCAGCCTGTAACTCATTTTTTAATATTCCCTAAAATCATGTCTCATTTTTTCATTTTCAAAAATGTTTTAAATGTCTAATATGTTGCCAGCAGTTTTCTTGTTCCTTTACTGTTGACTGTGTCTTTCATGCATAATTGGTTATTTTCTGACCATTGGGCAAAGAGGCAGAAATGTAGGGATGAAATGACAGACTTGGAGATATAGGCCATCAGGTATAAACTCTAACACAGAAACAGACAAAAAGGAAAGAGTTTTCTAAGTTCAGTCTTGCCAAGAAGAAATCTCTTGAAACTCAGCAAAATCTCAAGGCCAATAAGTATAGCAAGAAGTACATTAATGACATCTAATATTTATTGAGTGTTTATATTGTACTGAGCACTATACCAAACAGTTTTCCATATATTAACTAATTCATTCCTCACAATGACCCCACAAAGTAGGTACCGGGTCTTCATCTATAAAATGGGGATAATAACTAAGGCATGGAACAGTTAAATGACATTTCCATGATCACACAAGTAATAAGTAAATGGCAGGTCCAAGATTCAAACTTGAGTAGTTCCACTCTTTCCATTATTGTCTCTTTGAGAAGGTACAGATCAGAATAAAGTTTTGCTACAAGTCAATGATAGAAACAACTCATATTTATTAAGTATTTACTAAATGTCTGGCATTCTGCTAAGCACTTTCAAGCATCTAACATTTACTCCAAAGAGAGATCATGCAAAGTATTATTATTCCCATTTTGTAGGTAAGGATACCAAGGCTTCGGAGAGATTAACCAATTATGTACAAAATGGCACAGTGCATGACAGAGCCAGGATTCAAATTCAGATCTGAATAACTCCAAAGCCAATGCCCTTACTTATGTAAACAATGGGAATAAATTCTCAGGTGAGGTGAATTACTATTCAAAGACCAAAAGAACACACAGGCATTAAAAGCCAAGTATATGCCAGACCCTGTGATAGGTGCCTTTTCATCATTATTTCACTTCATCTCTTTTACTCACATTTTCTTAGGATTAGGTCTCACTTCTGAAAATTTGGGATGAAGTTAGGTATTAATTATTCTTGTCCAGATAAAGATTCATGAGATATAGACTCTTGCAAAATATAATTACTTTTTTAAAAGATGTAGAGGTTTTAAAAAGAAAAAAAAAAAAAAGAGAGGCCTAGGATGGTTGAGTCAGAAGACCTAAATTCCAATTTCTGCTCTGAAAATAAACAGCAGTGCAGTTTGGGGCAAGTTAGTTTTCTGAACTCAGTTTCTTCATGTACAAAGTGGCAAAGGTTGGCCTGAATGATATCATTCTAAAAACAAGACTGTCCTCTTAGGGATTGCTGCAACGTATTATTCAGGGAGAAAGCAATTCCCTGCCTCCTGGTGGCTCATGAATGTCAAAATCACTTGGCTCACAGAGTGAGACATAATATAAGGGAGTTGTACTTCATCATCATCTCCCTTGATTCCTACTCACATGGCCACTTCACCTTTTAGATTCTACTCACCAACTAAAACTTGGGTGGCATGCCCCTTAAATCAGACTGCTCACTCACACTGTCTTCCTGTCATTCCCCTTCCAAATCCCCCGTCCCCCACTGCTATCTCCTGCTGTCTGACCCCCATTCACCTTCTTTGACTGTTTCTCTTCAACCCCTTGTACAGACTCAGGCACTCAGCAAGTACTTACCAAGTGTTCACAGGGTATATCTAACAAGGGCTCTCTTCCTCCCTGTTTGTTTCTTTTAATCAAAAAGTCACCTCCTTAAAAAAAATCAAAATTTGAGGGGTACCTAGGTGGCTCAGTTGATTGAGCATCCGACTTCGGCTCAGATTATGATCTTCCAATTGGTGAGTTCAAGCTCCACATCGAGCTTGCTGCTGTCAGCGCAGAGCCCACTTCGGATCCTCTGTCCCCCCCTCTCTGCCCCTCCCCTGCTTGCACTCTCTCAAAAATAAACATTTAAAAAAATAATTTGAGCATTTACTGTTTACAGCCATGTTTCCCAAACATGCTTCATGATGGGAAACATGTAGGTACTTACTCAAACTATGCGTCTTCAGGACCCTCCCCTGAAGAATCTAGTTCAGAAGGTCTGTGGTAGGGCCTTAAAGAATCCATGTTTTTCACAAATATACCAGGTGTTATTATCAAGCCCATTTTGGAAAGACTCATGTGAAGTATAAGAAAGGAATCAGGCATTGTGAGTGTGACAGTAGGAAGTTAAATATTATAAAACCTTAAGAAGCTTATAATCTATTTGGGGAAACTAGATCCATATACGTAAAATAATGGTTGTCAATACATTACAAGGTGGGATAAATAAATGCATTAGACCATAAAAGTGCATATAAGACCAGAAGAAGTTCAGGGGGAGAAGAGAGCTCTGGGCTGGGCTCAGAACGGAGACTTGGGTTATGCTGCTGAAGACATAAGGGATATGATTAAGTATGGAGAGCATGGAGGGAGGAGTACATAGAATGGCAGAAATGTCGGCGAACATGGAGCAAAGGAAATACATAAGATAGAAGTTGCTAAATTTCAACTTAATCATGTAGGGACTGGGGAACCATTCAAGATGTTTGAGCTAGGGGGCAACAGAGGAAACAAGGTTTTTAGCAGGTGAATCTGGTTATCACGGTCATCAGTGGCTTAGAGGTTCTCACCCAGAGGGCCGAGCCCCACCCTACCTCAAAGTTTCTAATGTAGGAGGTCTGGAAATGAAGCATGAGAATTTGCATTTCTAACACGTTTCCAGGTAATACAGATGCTGTCAGTCCAGGAACCACGCATTGAGAACCACTGCTGTACCAGTGATGGACTGGAGAACACAGTAAAGAGCTGGGGATGCCTAAGTGCCAAGACAAGAGTGATGGTTTAAAAATAGGAATGAAAGAATAGGAAGGAATCATGAAAGAAACTGATGTGTGGTACGAATGGATATGGATAGGCAAAGCAGGAAAAAAGCGAGATAAAATTATTTAGATTTCAAATCTGTGGACCAAAATAGCACGAAAAAGAAATGAAGAATGTTGGATATAGAGCCATCTTGATTTTAGGAAGATAAAATGTTCAGTCTGTCATAATGAGCTGCTGCTTGAGTTGAATCCTTCTTGCCTGGTTCCACATTGCCCCTGTTCACAGACAGCTAAGCAGCAAGGACCAACTGGTGAAGACAAAAGGAATGCAGAGATTCCCAAGAGTGCAGGAAAGTGCTCTGGGCACTCACTGGATAGATTGGGTAATCAGTGAGTGACAAGGTCTTCCAACCTGACCTGACCCAGTTAGCAAGTCTATCCCTGCTGAGCCCTGCAGCATTGTTTCAAATCAGTCATTTATGCAAACTCCCACCCAAACCAGAAAATCGTGCTTAGGACCAGAACTACAACTACTATCCTTGTCAATCTACACCTACCTGCCAGCTGTGAACCTTGACTCACTAGGCCACAGCTCCCACACTTCAGGGCTGGGCAACATCTCAATATCTCTTGTCCTTACCACAAGGGGACCCTTTCTAGCCCTACAGAGAATTCTGGCCAGCCTCAGAGTATGGAGAAGGAGCCTCCAGCCTGGGGTGGGGAGAATACCTGGTTATGACAGAGTCAGCCCTTGGGGAGTCCCCACCAGACAGGGGAACCAGGAATGCCCTCAGAGACAGCAACAGAGTGAAGAGAGATGACAGCACTCCCGCATCCTGACCTCACCAGCCTCCCAGATCCCAGCGGGCACACTGGACCACACTGCTTGCCCCCTGTGTTCTGTCAGCACTTCTATGTACTTGTTCTACCATAGTATCAATGAGAACTAGAAAGTCAATGCCAGGACATCTGGGCTACAGCCCCCCCCCCCAAAAAAAAATATATATATATATATATACACACACACACACATATATAATATATATTATAATATATATATTTTATATATATTCCTTTATATATAGAATATATATATATATTCCCTTTCATATCACAGAAGAGGAGAAACAGAAAAAAGCACCTGAAGGGCAGAAACTTCAGTTTACTTCATTTATTTGAATATAGACATACTTCGTGTAGGGGCATGTATCATGCGATGCCTCTGTGGAAAGACAAATCCCTAATTCTGTATGATATCCTCCCTGTCAGTCGAGGCTATATTTGGAAAAAACTGTCTGCCTCTGTGAACATCCTTCATTCCTAAAATCCAAGTGTTGCAAAGTAAGTCACTTGGAATGGGTGGTGGCCATGAAGGACATCTTATTTTGTCTACCACTCTAGGATTACATCAATCCATTGCGCTGGCTAAGTTGCTGATATAGCCAATATTGTTTCTCTCTATGTATTCAACCAATATTTATCAAGTGTCAGCTATGGACCAGGCGTTATATTAGGTTATGGGAATACAGTAGTGAACAAAACTGATAAAAAGCTTTGCATCCTGGCAACTGGTATTATACTGGGGGGGAGGGGAGAGAAGGGGATAAATAGTAAAATAAAAACAAAAAACTAAATCAATTATAGAGAATGTTAGAAGGATAAATACACAAAAAGTAATAAAGCAGCAAGGAAGGGGATTGTGGAGTGGAAGGGGAGGGGATAATGATTTTAAATATGCTACTTCAGGAAGGCTTCATTAGGTAAATGACACTTGAACAAACACAAGAAGATGAGGGAAAAAGCCTAGTGACTACTAAGGAGAAAGGAGAAGAGGGAACAGCAAGTCCAAGAGCCATAAGGTAGGAGTGTGCCTACTGCATTCAAGATATGGCCGCATACAGCAGGAGTCCTATCCTTCAAGGACTTGGGCATTTATCTGAATTAGATGGGAGTCACTGGAAGGTACTGAGGAGAGAGCAAAGTGCCTGATTAGAACAAATCATTCTGGCTGTCCTATAAAGAGCAGAACATGTAGGGACAAGAGTGAAAGCAGAGGGAACAGTTAGAAAGTTATTGTAATGACCCAAGGTGATGTAGGTGCTGGTGGCACCACCATGTAGGTGGTGGTGGTGTAGAACTGTTTGAATTCTAGATATATCTTGAAAGTGGAACCAACAGAATTTTCTGGTTAAATCGCCTTTGTCTTCTAACATATTAATTAAACCTACTCACAAAGATATTAGGTTGGCCACCACACATCAGGGATGGCTTAAATGTAAACCCAAGTTTCAATTGCCAAATCTAATATCAAATTGCTGATAATAATAAAAAAAATTCCATGATGGTAACAAGATCTTTATTTATCTGTGGATTTATGTTATTAGTTATGTTTTAGGACAAATATTAACTTCCATCCCTATCAGTTCTGAATTATTTTACACAAAACAAAAAATAGGAAAATATTTTATACATCCACATCATAAGATATTATACAGGAATCAGAAATCATACTTATGAGGGTTTAAATGACAGGAAAATGCTTGAGAAAGGTAGGTGAAGAGTATAAAGTTACAAATATATTATCTTGATGGTGCAAATATGCCAAATGTTAATAGTAATTAACTTAGGATGATGGGACTGGGAGTTATCTATGCTTCTATTATACTTTTCAAGTAGATTAAGATGAGACTATTATTTTCCTTTGATAGTAACATAAAAAAAAACACTATTGAATGATTCACAAGCAAAAGCCTCCATCTATGGTTGTTTTACATCTATCCAACAAGATGAGATGGAGCAGGCAATGTACCTACCAGGTTTATTTAGGCTGATCAGAGTCCCACCAAAGGGAAGAGGGGCAGCATGCTAGAGTCCCCTCAAATATGCAACCCCAGTGTTCCTAACCCTTCTCCAAAGGTGACTTTTCACACCACCCCATGCTTCACCACCAAACTCTTATTATATTTTTCTCCATCTAGTCCATTGTTGTTCCATGACTAATTATTATTTTCTTCATCTGCATATGCTTTAAAAAAATTTTTTTTTGGTAATGTTTATTTTTGAGAGAGAGAGAGACAGAGGATGAGCAGGGGAGAGGCAGAGAGAGAAGGAGACACAGAATCTGAAACAGGCTCCATGCTCCGAGCTGTCAGCACAGAGCCCAAAGTGGGGCTCGAACCCACAAACCACAAGATCATGACCTGGGCCGAAGTCGGACGCTCAACTGACTGAGCCACCCAGGCGCCCCTCCATATGTTTTTTTTTAAAGAGGATTATAATATCCTTAAACTAAGTGGAGACTTTGGAACAGAGTTTCCAATGGATCCTCTGTTCCACTTGATGGAAAGCCAACATTCTTGGCTCGTGAAGTATCAAGAATGTAAACAACTATTCACAACCACCTCCTCATTTCCCCTATGACTACAGGGGCTAGCCTTATTGTCTCAAATGTGCTAATTTAGTACTTTTCGAATAACATAGCATACAAATTAATTCCATATATACATACATATGCCTCTACAAACATTGTAACATAATAAACATTACTAAACAACTAATTAATATAGTTACTAATACATTTCTTTCTTCAAAACAATATACTTTCTTTCTGGACAAGTAAAGCAGAGAAGAAAGGACGAAAACAAAGAGGAAGGGCCAAGAACTGTAGAAAGCATCCCAAACTTGTTTGTAATACTTTGGGAAAGTAGCATCAATTAAAAATCCTCCAAAATGTCATGAAAATAAAAAACAGAATATTTTTATTCTGTGTCTCTCAATACGTAGTAGTCCTAGGAGGCCATGAACTACAGGGTAAGAATCCCTGATTGAAGCAAAGTAAGAATGAGTATTGACGTATCTTCTTATAAATTTTAATTAGTGCTGTTCATCATGTATTTTTAGCCCTCTTTCTGGACACATGATCATTACATTAAACCATGAAGCTTCTTCAGCCAATCAATTGTGAAAAGGATGGGCGCAGAGCCCAGTGCAGGGCTCAAACTCATGAACTGTGAGATCATGACCTGAACTGAAACCAAGAGTCAGATGCTTAACCAACTGAGCCACCCAGGTGCCCCTTAAGTGGCAATTTTAGGAAACAATCATTTATCATGCTTTCCCTTTCTGTCGGCCACAGCAAACAACAGTGGGGCACCAGATAGCCTGGGTCCAAGAGTTAGGGCAATGCAGAGCAACATGCTACTCCTCCCTCTTCCACAGACATTAGTGAGAAATACAATTTCATGTTTTAAAGCTATTGCTATCTTTCGGGGTTACTTGTTACCATGGCAAAATCTAACCTACCCTGATTGATACTGATACTTGTTTAAGTTAATAGCAAATGCTGGTGTGAAAATTGAAAGGAAATCTCATTTAGAATGGAGTCGGGAAGTTGGGCAGTGGGAGCTCTTATGCCCTAACACTGTTGTTAATTACAGATCCAACAGGAAGAGGTGGACCTAGCACATGGACACTACTTTGCTATCCCAGTAAGATGAAAAGCTTTCCTCCTTCTCCTGGCAATAGCTCAGCCAATGAAAAGCCACTACATTTAAAATTTTTTTAAATGTTGTTTATTTTTGAGAGAGAGAGAGAGGGAGACAGAGAATCCAAAGCAGGCTCCAGGCTCTGAGCTGTCAGCACAGAGCCCGACGCAGGGCTTGAACTCACAAACCATGAGATCATGACCTGAGCCAGTCAGGCACTTAACTGACTGAGCCACCCAGGCACCCCAGGCCACTACATTTTAAACTGCCACTTTACTCCAACAGAATTTGTTTTTTATCAGCCTTCCAAACATCCCCCTTTCCTCTACAAAAGTACTCCTCTGCTTTGTTCTGCTGTAGCTTGCTTGTTCCAGATTGCAATTCTCACTACTCCCAAATAAAGCCATCTTTTGCTGGTAAAATAACTGGCAGTTTTATATTTTAAGATTAACACTGGCTTCCTCTGGAATTTCCAACAACTGAGATCAAGCAAATTGGAGACCATAAAGGCTAACAAATTCACAAGAAGGTAAGTGTAAACATCGCAAGCTTCAGACAGCTATCCTTAAAAAGGTCTGCTCAGAAGGCTGCCTTTGACCAGAGTCCCGGAACTCATATTTCAGGAGTGTTCCCAGCATTGCCTAAATAATGAGTAGGCTCTCGTGCCTGATTTGTGAGGTACAAACAACGTGGTTTATGCTAAATACCTCCTTCCCTTGGGAGCCTAAAATTGTGGCACATGTTAGGTAGTACATGACCAGCCCCCCAAACACCCAGAGTGACAAGTCTCTAATAAGCTTCTGTGGTAGACAACATTTTGTAGGTATTGCCATAACTTACTGCTGGGATATTAAGTGCATCCTATGTGAATCACTGGGAAAGGGCACTTGGAAACTTGTGGCTTGTTTCCTGCAGACTTTGCTTCATGCACCTTCGCACATTTTCCCTTTGCTGATTTTGCTTTACATCCTTCCACTAGTAATAAATCATTGCCATGAATATGACTGAATCCTGTGAGTTCTCCTAGCAAATTATCAAACTTGGGGGTGGATATTAGAGACCTCTAACACAGTAAGAAACCAATGACAGAATTAGAAAACAAAACAGACTTCAATTCAGAAACTTCAAGTACTAGAATTGCAGATATGGAATATAAAATTGTTCCATGTAAAATGACTAAAGAAATAAATGACAGAATCACACATTTGAGGAGGAAGCAAATAACCATCAAGGAAGAACAAGCAGATTTGTAAAATAACCAAATGAACTTTCTAAAAATGAAAAAGTTTAAAGAGATAATGGCTGAGAATTTTTCAGAATTAAGAAGATATCTGTTTCCACAGACTTGGGAAGCATAATATATACCAAACAAGATTAAAAACAAAATCAATAACTAGCCATATTTTAGTGAAACAGTAGATCATAGAGCTTTAGATATTAAAAGTAACAAGAGGAAAAATGAAGATCACTTATATAGAAATAATAGATGGATATTAGAAATAATAATCAGATGGATAGACCCTGAAAAAAGCAATCTTCATGAAAACAAGGTCGAATTAAAACATTTTCAAGTAGGGGCACCTGGGTGGCTCAGTTGGTTAAGCATCCAACTTTGGCTCAGGTCATGATCTCACAGTCCATGAGTTTGAGCCCCGCATCAGGCTCTGTGCTGTCAGCTCAGAGCCTGGAGCCTGCTTCAGATTCTGTGTCTCCCTTTCTGTCTGCCCCTCCTCGACTCGCACTCTTGTCTCTGTCTCTCAAAAAATGAATAAATGTAAAAAAAAAATTTAAAAAAAAATCTTCAAGTAAGCAAAAAGATAATTTTATTATCAATGGATTTTTGCTAAAGGAATTTTCAAAATTCATACTTCAAAAGGAGAGGAGATCCTCTCAAAAGCATAATTTGGGGTACAATGAATATATAAAATAGCAAATGCTTCTGTGAATCTAAGTATTTCTGTATAAAATTATAATAGTAGTCTATGGGGTTATAATAGGATAAAAATAAAATATACCACAATTGTCACAGAAGTTGTGCTCATGTAGTTAAAATACATTAAAATCTTTCTTATTTGGCTGAGAAGGTTGAGATATTTAACTTGAGTCTTTGTTAAATTAAATAACATGGTAAAATTTAAGACTAATCACTAAAAACAAAACAAAAAAAATCAACTCATTTTGAATAAATGAAAATACAACTTACCTAAATTCGTGGGATGCAGCAAAAGCAGTGCATAGAGTAAAAAAAAGAAGAATGTTCTACAATCAATGATCTAAGTTTCTACTTTAGGAAACTAAAAAAAGGAAAGCAAACTAAATCCAAAGTAAGAAGAAGAAATAATAAGTAAGCAGAAATAAAGGAAATTGAAAACAGGAAATCAATAGAGAAAAATCAATGAAACCAAAAGCTGATTCTTTGAAAAGATCAATAAAATCAAAAAGCTTCTAATCAGACTAAAAAAATGGAGAAGAAACAAATTACTAATATCAGAAAAAAAAAAAAAAAAAGAAAGGACCTAACTACAGACCCTGTGGACATTAAAAGGATACTAAAAGAATACCATGAACAAATCTATGCTCACAAATTTGATAAACTAGATGAAATGGACCAATTTCTTGAAAAACACAATTTGACAAAACTCACGCAAGAAGAAATAAACAACCTGAATAGGTTTGTATCTATTAAAGAAACTGAATCAATAATTCATGACCTTCCAGATCGGTTCTCAGGACCAGAGGGGTTCACTGATAAAATCTACCAAATATTTAAGAAAGAATTCTGTACAGAATTCTTCTTTCCCAAGACTGAAGTAGAGGGAATACTTCCTAACTCATGCTATGGGGCCGGCATTACCTTTATACCAAAACCAAAGACAGGGGTGCCCAAATAGCTCAGTCAGTTGAGCATCCAACTCTTGATTTCAGTTCAGGTCATGACCTCATGGTTGTGGGACTGAGCCCTGTTGGGCTCTGTGCTGGGCATGGAGCCTACTTGGGATTCTCTCTCCCTCTCCCTCTCCCTCTGCCCCCCCCCCCCCCCCGCTCATGCAGGATCTCTCTCAAAAAAACAAAAAACGACCAAAGACATTACAGGAAAACTATAGATCATTATCTCTTATGAATATAGATGCAAAAATCCTCAATAAAATATTAGCAAATGTATAAAAAGAATTATGCACCACAACTCAATGGGATTTATCCCAGGTATGCAAGGCTGGTCCAACATTCAAAAATCAATTAATGTAATCAATCACATCAACAGGCTACAAAACAAAACTCACATAATCATTGTTAATAGATGCAGAAAAAGCAATTTACAAAATCTAACATCAATCCATGATAAAAACTCTCAGGAAACTAAGAATAAAGGGGAACTTCCTCAACTTAATAAAAAATGTCTATATAAAAAAATCATACAACTAACTAACATCATAGTTAACGGTGAGAAACTTGAAGTTTTCCCACTAAGATCAGAAACAAGGCAAGGGTACCCGTTTCTCCACATCCTCGCCAGCATCTATAGTCTCTTGAGTTGTTCATTTTAGCCACTCTGACTGGCGTGAGGTGGTATCTCAGTGTGGTTTTGATTTGTATTTCCCTGATGATGAGGGATGCTCAGCATCGTTTCATGTGTTTGTTGGCCATCTGGATGTCCTCTTTGGAGAAGTGTCTCTTCGTGGCTTCTGCCCATTTCTTCACTGGATTGTTTGTTTTTCGGGTGTGGAGTTTGGTGAGTACTTTGTAGATTTTGGATACTAGACCTTTATCCAATATGCCATTTGCCACTATCTTTTCCCACTCTGTCGGTTGCCTATTAGTTTTTTCGATTGTTTCCTTTGCAGTGCAGAAGGTTTTTATCTTGATGAGGTCCCAATAGTTTATTTTGGTTCTTGATTCCCTTGCCTTTGGGGATGTGTCGCGTAGGAAATTGCTGCGGTTGAGGTCATAGAGGTTGTTTCCTGCTTTCTCCTCTAGGGTTTTGATGGTTTCCTGTCTCACGTTCAGGTCCTTCATCCATTTTGAGTTTATTTTTGTGTATGGTGTAAGAGA
>CM053577.1:75708768-75731461 GCA_028646485.1 Cryptoprocta ferox
AAAAAAAAAAAAAAAAAAAAAAGAAACAAGGCAAGGAAGTCCCCTCACCACTCCTTTCAATAGCATATTGGAAGTGGTAGCTAATGAGCTAATGCAAGAAGACAAGAAGGGAGCCTGGCTGGCTCAGCTGGAAAAGCACATGACTCTTCATCTCAGGGTTATGAGTTGGAGCCCCATGTTGGCTCTAGAGATTACTTAAAAAAAATAAAGACAAGAAGAAACAAAATGTATGCAGATTGGGAGGGAAGAAATAGACTGTATGCAGATGACATGATCATCTATGTAGAAGACCCAAAAGAATTTCTGAAACTAATAAACAATTATAGAAAGGTTGCAGGATATAAGGTTAATATACAAAAGTCAATCATTTTCCTATATAATAGCAATGAACAAGTGGAATCTGAAATTAAAAAACAATACCATTTACACTAGCACACTCAAAAATTAAATATTTGGGAATATATCTCACAATATATATACAAGGTCTATATGAAAAAAACTACAAAACTCTGATGAACAAAATCAAGGAAGAATAAATGGAGAGATATTCCAATCATGGATAGGAAGACTAAATATTGTCAAAATGTCAGTTCTTCCCAACTTGATCTATATATTGAATGCAATCCCAATCAAAATCCTAACAAGTTTTCTCATGGATATTGACAAACCAATTTTAAAGTTTATATGGGAAAGGAAAAAAACCTATTAATAGTCAACACAATATGAAGGAGAAGACAAAGCTGGAGAATTGATACTGCCCAACTTCAAGACTTACTATAAAGTGACAGCAATCAAGTAAGCATGGTATTCATGAGGGAATAAACAAAATTTTGCTAATTCTCCACAAAAATTAACTCAAGTGGATCACAAACCTAAGTGTAATGTAAACTGCAAAACTGTAAAACTCTAGAAGATAACACAGCAAGAAACAGATGACCTTGGGTATGGTGATGACTTTTCAGCACAATCCATGAAAGAAATAATTGATAAGCTGGAGTACATTAAGATTGAAACCTTCCGCTCTGTGAAAGACAATATCAAGAAAATGAGAAGACAACAGAATGAGAAAAAATATTTGCAAAGATATCTGATAAAGGACTGTTATCCAAAATACACAAAGACTTCTTAAAACTTAACCTTAAAAAAACAAACCACCCAATTTAAAAAATAAACCAAAGACATCTCACCAAAAATGGTTTATGAGTTGGCATGTAAGCATATAAAAAGACTCTCCACATCATGTGTCATCAGTAAAATGCAAAATAAAAATGAGATACTACTTTTAGAATGGCCAAAATCTGGAACACTGACAACACCAAATGCTGACAAGGATGTAGAGCAACAGGAATCCTCATTTACTGCTGGAAGGAATGCAAAATGGTACAGCCACTTTGCAAGACAGTTTGACAGTTTCTTACCAAACTAAACATACTCTACATAGAATCCATCAAGCATGCTCCTTGGTATTTACACAAAATAATTGAAAGCGTATGCCCACACAAAAACCTGCACACAGATTATAGCAATTTTATTAATAATTGACAAAATTTGGAAGCAATCAAGATGACCTTCAGAAGGTAGATGGATAAACTGTGATATAGCCACAAAATGGAATATCATTAGGCACTGAAAAGACCTACAGAACTTTTTAATGTTTGTTTATTTTTGTTTATTTTTGAGAGACAGAGACAGAGTGCAAGTGGGGGAGGGGAAGAGAGAGAGGGAGACACAGAATCCAAAGCAGGCTCCAGGCTCCAAGCTGTCTGCACAGAGCCCAATACAGGGCTCAAACTCATGAACTGTGAGATCGACCTGAGCTGAAGTCAGACACCCAACCGACTGAGATACCCAGGCACCCCTGGAGGAACATTTTCTAAGTGAAAGAAAGTAATGTGAAAAGGCTACTAACTGTGTAACTCCCAACTATATGGTGTTCTGGGAAAGACAAAACTATCGAGACAATAAAAAGATCAGTGGTTTCCAGGATTTATGGGGTAGGGGTGGGATGAGCAGGAGAAGCACAGAGAATTTTTAGGGCAATGAAAATTCTCTGTATGATAGTATTATGATGGATACTTGTCATTATACATTTGTCCAAACCCACAGAGAATGAATTGTAATGTAAACAAACTATGGACTTTGGGAGATTACTATGGTGTGTCAATGTAGATTCGTTAAATTTAAGAAATGTACCAATCTGATGGGGGATTTGATAATGCGGGAGATTGTGCATGTGTGGGGGCAAAGGCTATATGGAAAATCTCTGCACCTCCCCCTCAATTTTTCTGTGAACCTAAAACTGATCTAAAAGAGAGTCTTAATTTAACAAAAGTCTATTGAGGGGTGCCTTGGGTGGCTCAGTCAGTTGAACGTCCAACTCTTGGTTTTGATCTCACAGTTTGTGAGATCGAGCCCTGAGTCAGTCTCTGCGCTGACAGTATGGAGCCTGCTTGGGATTCTCTCCCTCCCTCTCTCTCTCTCTGTCCCTCCCCTGCTTGCACTCTCTCTCAAAACAAATTAAAAAAAAGTCTAATGCATTCTAGAAAAGAAAAGAAAAGAAAAGAAAAGAAAAGAAAAGAAAAGAAAAGAAAAGAAAAAGAAAAAGAAAAAGAAAAGGAAAAAGAAAAAGAAAAGAAAAAGAAAAGGGAGGAGGGGACAATGTATTAAGATTTAGTCCCAAAGACTTTAAGACTACATTGGTAATTATCAATTACCAAGCAAGTCATACAGTGAGGGTATGCCCTATACAACCCATACCATAGAAGCTAGCATGATACTCTAAACACCAAAAACAATAGATATTATGAAGAATCAAAGGGAGAATTAAAAGAACCAGTGCAGCTCTAAAACTCTGGACTGTATCAGTGTCATAGAGCAATCAGGAAACCTATTTTAGAATTCAAACCCTTTGGAATTTTCTTCTTGAAGACTCTGTGTCTTCCCTTAATTCAATTTTTATTAAGAATTTTGCTGCCACACCAGCAGTGCATTGGCTTAAAGAAAATAATTATACATTTTTGTTTACATTTTAGTGTCATTTTATGCTACAAAGCTTTATTTACGTAGTTCTTCAGAATACATTTCAGTTGTCCATCCACTAGTCTAAGTGTGAAATGATATCAAATAGAGTAGATTTATAGGAAAGCATAAAAGAGAAAACAATTCCACAACTTAATATATACAGTATCATTAGTGGTTATTATTTTTACAGTTTTCTTTTGAGAATAATCCACTGAATTTTTCTGCCATTGACATTTCAGGGTTAAGTTGTCCTTAAGATCAGTTTCCAGAGAATCAAGAGTATAACAGTCCAATATATTTTTATAGGTGATATTTGACAGTTTGTGAGTAGGTGCAAGTCATTTTTTCTCCCATTTGTTTTCAAAAGTCTTGGATGATGAAGAGGAATCATGACCTTCCCCACTACTATATCGGTCATATAAAGTCTGAAATTAAAAACACAACTTGTTTTGTAATTTTTTAAATTCAATGGATTATCGGATTAATAGAGATAACTAAATATATTCTAATATGAAATGAATTTCTCTCTTGTTTTTATAACTGCAAAACTATTTTATAAACTATTGAAGATAATTAAGAATTGTAAACATCTACCTTGGCCTAAAACTCTATCATAAGATACAGCTCAATCTTTCTGTAAAAGGAATGTACCATAGCCATTAATAAGTAACAATATGCATCTTCAAGCCCTTCTTGGTCTCCCTTATTTTTTCTTAAATAAAGCTGGTCTTAGATAAATTGCTACACTTTAAAATACACTCATCAGGAAATATACTATCAGATGATATTTCAGCTAATAAACAGATGACATTAAAAACATAATTGTTATATAAATAGGCATAATCATTTATATTAAAATCTACATATTTTTAAAGGATTTAAGGCTAAGCCAACATCTAATTTATGAAGATGACAGACATCTGTGTCTTGAAGGAACTCATAACCTTAGTGATAAAGGAAACTAATTCATCTCTATTTATAAAAGGCTCTAAATAATACACTGGTAGAAATTTTAAACATGAATATATGAAATATAGAGTAAAATTATAAAATATATTTTGTTCTATTTGAATTCCTGAAGCCATTGATTTAACCATCAGCACTTGAGAAAATTTAAGAAAAAATTTACCTTTATATCATGAATATGAATACAATAGTGAATGTATAGTAAATTCCTCTAGAAATGTGTCCATGTTCTTGACATCTTAGACCCGCTTTACCATACCCAGAGAGCTAAAAGTGTTTTTAATTTAAGCTCCCGTAATTTTATAACAATGTTATTACTGAAATAAATAATTAGTAACCACTTGGTTAACTAAACCAGTGGGCAATAAGCATACTTCGGATTCTAGAAATGTCAAGGTGTTTGATGGCAATGAGATCCAAAAATGGTGGTTTAGACATAAACACTGGGAGGCCGAAAGGTTTGAGGCATTCACTTTGAGAAGTGTTCTGACTGCTGTACACAGCTTTAAGTCATTACATAACAAATATTGAGACTTCTCCAAGATGGTTTAAGAAAAAAAATGGCCAGAAGAAATGAATTCAAAAGCTGTGTTAAGAATATTGTTGATTCAAAAGCCAGATTTCTTTTTAAATTTATCCCAATTGAAACCTGACAGCAATCTTAGGTATATACCTTATATGACAATCCACTTCCAATTGTGCTATCTGTACAGTAAGACTATAAATCATTAAGTCTATATTTGTCAAAAAGTACATGTTAAGTATCTAAATGTAGAAATATATTTCATAGTTATCTCATGATTGGACCAACTTTTCTTTGGAGTACTTGTTTAAGCGTCTTAATTCATTAAACCACACAAAACAATGAAAAGTAATGTAGATAGAGAATAGACATTCTTACTTTAGCAGCTCTCAAAATGGAGTTAGGAGAATTTAGACCAACAAGTTGGCCCAGAACATATTTCATTTCTTCAGTGGTGCCCTTAGCCATCTGATTACCTGTAAAAAAAAAAAAATGTAATCAATAACATACTGCTACCAATAAAAAAAAAAAATACACAAATACATTCTCTTTAACAGCACAATGGCTGGCTTTATGTAATTTATCATTGATCGTAGCTACTTACCAACGAGAAGTAAAAATGAATGCCAGCAAGTGAAAAAAGGTAATTTCATTTATTTTAGTATTTTAGAATAAAAGGAACTTCCTTAAGGAAGGAAAAGGCAGGGAGTAGCCCATTCAAATTCTGATTTTGTTATAGCTAAAAACCTGTTTATATTAGTAATTAGTATAATTAATATAATTACTTAGTAATTAATTAGTAATATAATAAACTGATTTTCAAAGAAGTACCTGGATGAGTTTGAATTTGAACATATGGATGCGCCAGAAGCTCAGGAATGGATATCCTCTGTTTAGGGTCCCTTATTAAACAACACTATAAAAATAAGGATTAATTTTTTTAAAAATCAAGTTTGCTTACATAATATTGATATAAAGTGTTTTTCAAGATTGCACTATAGTACAGAAGGTGCTTTCTAGATAGCCCACTCAGAAATGACAAGATTCCACAAGTCATTTTTGCAAAATTCCCAAGTATTCATAGCTTTATTAAAACACCTTCAAAATAAGCTTAACATGACTTAAAAAGTTAAGTCATTCAACAATTCCTTCCAATAGTTATATCTATCTATGCCAGATTTCAACTATTTTTTATAAGCAAACAATTTAAGTATATGAAATATCATTCTTCTATATCCATACACTATTAATGTTACCTTTAACACATCTTGAAGATCTTTCTCTGGGATATCAGGAAATTCAATTTCATGATTAGGGTCAATTATGGCATGTAATTTAGAAATCTGATTAATTATATGCTGAAATGGTGTCTTCCCATAAGTCATATAGTACAAAATGCATCCTAAGGACCAAACATCACTTTTGGGGCTTATCTAATTAGAAAAAAGAAAGAATAGTAAGTTGCTGTTATTTTGACATATAATTAAATGTAAGAGTATTTTATATACACACACATAAACATATATTCCCTACCATTTAAAATCATAACTAAACCTCAATGAATGTGCAAGTACTAGATTAAGTTTACCCGAAAAAACATCTTTCTCTAGTTTTTGCTATATTTGGTTATTTTATCAAGAAATGAGCTTTAAGTCTCTCAACAAACTCATAATTAAAATATTTGAACCAAAACATATATTACGTTCTTGTCAGCTTGTGACAATATAAACTAAAAAACATTAACTGCAAATTTTAAATTTACTTGTTTTCAAAAAACTATGTGATTACAATACATTTGTATATAAAATTAATAATATGTAAGTATGCACAGATTTTAAAAATGTTAAGTTGAGGTATCCTAAATCCAAGAACGCAAACTATAGAGCCAGGCTGGGCTGGATTTGAATCCTGGCCTTATCACTAGCTAATTCTATGTATCTCCATTTCCTCACCTCTAAAATAGAAATAATAAAAGTACATTGCCATGGGCATTAAATGATATAACTGTGAGATAAGGATAAGCATAAAGAATAATTTCTGGTTATAGTAAGTACTCAGGAAATATAATTATAACATGTTCTTTGTATTAAATAATCTCATTAGAAACAATGAAATATTATAACATAATTACCATTTTGACTTTAAGAGAGAGAGAAAAAAAGAAAGCAGAATAGCAGTGTTAACATTAGGAAAGGAGAACAAGAACGTAACAAAATGTCATTTTATAATGATAAAAGGTACAACTAACCAAGAAGATAGTCACGAACTTCTCTGTACTGAAACTACATTTAATAGATGTATGTTGAGTAAAAACTATAATAAATTTTTTTGGTGGGAGGGGTAGAGAGGTTTTAGGACACTTTTCAGAAAATGGCAAATAAACAGATCCCATTATCTGAACACAAAGAAAACTAAAAATTAGTAAAAATACTCCTTTTCCTCCAACTTAATCATCTGGAAATTAAATCCGTTTCTACGTAAGTCACGGATTAAAAAGGATTAATTAATCCAGATTCTGGAAAAACAGCAGTGGCTGTGACAGCATAGTTTTTCTTATTTATTTAATTTTTAAATTAAAGTATAGTTGACACACAATGTTACATTAGTTTCAGGTGTACAACATAGCGACTTGACAACTCAATACACTATGCTATGCTCACAAGTGTAGCTACCATCTGTCACTACATAACACTATTATTACAATACAATTGTCTAGATTCCCTATGCTGTATCTTTGATCCCATGACTTATTCATTCTATAGCTGTTCATTCCACAGCTGGAGGCCTGTACCTCCCATTCCACTTCACTTATTTTGCCCAATCTCTTACCCCCCTCCCTCCACCCTGGCAACCATCAGTTTGTTCTCTGTATTTATGAGTCTGTTTCTGCTTTTTATCTATTTTGCTTTTTAGATTGCAGCAGTTTTTCAATCTGTCCAAATCCCCAGATAAGATAGAGAAGCCAGGTAGCAAAACCATTGACATATGAAGAATATTTACAACAAAACCAAGTGAAAAACTGTACCCAAGAACCCCAGAATATGAAGGGAAACAAACTACAAACAGCCACGAGTCCTGCATAGTAGAGAAACAGAAAGCAGAGTGAAATAGTGAATGTGCCCAATAGACCTCAGAATAGAAATCCAAATAGCCAACAGATGTTCACTGGAAAGTAATTCGAGAACAGAGCTAGACTGGGAGGGTTTGAGCTCTTCACAAGCAGGGATTACCTTACATGGTAGGATAAAAAAATTTGTCTTCTATTCAGAATTATTAAGGCCACTGTTTAGCAGGTGATTCCATTGAATGGACATTTACCCATAATATTAAAGCATGGAGTTGACAACTGAAAACATCTGAACTCTACAAGCAATTCAAAAGAAATCTTATTTCAAAGTATTTTAAAACTGAAACTGGAAACTTTAGAATTATTGAAAATAAAAAATACTACAAAAAAGTGTAAGTAGAAGTTAAAGTAAAACTCAGTAAAGTTTAGTTTTAATGTTTTAATTAAGAAGAATACAAAAATTAAATTGGCAATATTTAAATCCAGAAACTAGAAAAAAAAGAAACCTAAAGGAAATACAAATAATAAAGATAAAAGCAGAAATTAGAGAGCAAATGAAAAACAGAATTAATAAATAAAGACTTGGTTCTTTAAAATTAACAAAACCTTGGAAAATCTAACCAAGAAAAAGAAAAAAGACAACAAATCTAATTATTAAAAGAAAATGGGAAGCTAAACAAAAAATAAAAAGAATTTCATAAAAGATTATTTGACATAATGTTATGTAAGTTATTTGAGAAGATATTTAGAAACCACAATTTTCTAGGAAGGAAAATGTAATTAGTAAATAAGCACACATTTATCAAGCAATTATTTGGGGCTAGACAATGCATTAAGTGATTTATATTCTTTATCATTTAATCCTCAATTACTTTTAAAATAGGTACTGTTTGTAAGCCGAATTTATAGATGAAGAAACCAGGCAAGTTAAGTCACAAAGATGGTTGTTAATGAGGCAGTTCTGTTACTTGAATGTAGGTCCCTGGACAACAATGTATGCTTGCATGCACTTGGTTACACTGCTACAGAGCAAGAAAGGATTAGCCCAGGAGCCAGAGGCATCCTGGCAGGCAAAATGAGCCCAACAAGAGACACCAGTGAGGCTAACACAAAGCTCACTGAGGTGGTAAAACAAGGCAAGTGGGCAAGTAGCTGTGGCAGCCTGGGGAAAAATTGCCTACTAGAATTGTACCTGAAAATGTAGAATTCACAAATGAATAAATGGTAAGAGATGGAAGAATCAAAGAGGAAACAAAAGACTTCAAAGGTTATTTTAAGGTGCCCAATTCAGAGCTAATTTAGTCTTAATTTCTACCTTTCATTTTGAAACTTAAAAAAAAAAATCTGGGTACATTTTTTGTTAAGAGCACATTGTTGAGACATCCCATATTAAAAGCACAACATTAAAAGAACAGTCTCGAATCAATATGTAACTGTAAAATTGAATCCCATGACAATTTGCCAAAGAAAGCAAGGTCTCTATAATGGCCTAAAAAGTTTCAGAACTTAAGCAACTTCCAATTATCTGTTAGGTTTAATCGGAGAATAGTCCATTCGCTATTGATGCCAGATAAATGGGATGTAAATAACCTTCATAGTACCTTTGACTTGGATTTCCCATTCTCTCTTGAGGAAGACATATCTTTGATTGCTTCTGGTGGCATATAATTAACTGTACCAACCTGTATGCCAAAGCACAGAAAACACAATCAATGAAAGTATTTTCTTCTGCATTAGATTTTTTAAAACACAAATGTCAGATTCTTGGAAACTTGTATAGTTACATATTGCAGTAATATATTTTAAAAAATCAAGTAACTGACAATAATATTAGGACATAAATTTCTTCACAACTCCAGAAAAATAAATTGGGTTCATAATCAGAAAAGTTATTCTTTTCAGAATGCTAAGCTTTTTCTATGATTATGATGGGCGACTACCATAAAAGTGTCGAGGCTAAAATTATATTAATGGTCATAAACTTTGAGGAATTGATATCAATCACTCATTTCTGTGTTGGAACAGGCCTAGAATGCCTTTTTTTTTTTTTAAATCAACCAACAACCAATCAAAAATCTAGCTATGTCTCCAAGTATTCCCTGGGCCCATGTCCAGAGTGAGATGGAGCAGGAATCCAAATCATGCAAGAGTTTCCACAGTTGGATTATGCCAACCTTACAAGGCATTTATTTTAGTCTAAAGTAAGTGGTTCTGTTTTCAAGCACAGAATACCTGTACTTTAGGGCCTTGCCACAGAGGATATCTTCAAGCTGATTTACAATTAAATGTTCAGCCATATTTTTGATATAAAGAAAAGTTATTGTCAAATAGAATTGTTTCAAAGGCATGTTGTTCACCTATTCCTCCGAAAAATGGTCTAGTTTTACTTCTAGGATTATGGCACATCCACATCAGAAATCTACATACATAGAACACATAATCTTGACTCCAAGCAGGATTATTTTAGTTATTCTTTGGTGTTATCACCTCAGTTTTTATGGAGACAGATTTATTAAGTTTGTGACTGTATATCCTATTAGAAAAAGGCAGATGAGTACAATATTTATTATGGTGTTTCCAATATGAAGGCTCACTTAAGAATTTTTTTTCAAATGCAAGTGATAGGAAAAGCTTTACTTCTCCAGAAGAATGAAATAATCTAACCACACGGACAAAACAAAACAAAACAAAACAAAACATGTAACTCCAATTCTCTCTTTGGTTGCTACCAGGAATCTCTGAGACAAAGTTTCAGGTGAACTCAAAATCATGACAAAGATGATTTCCAAGACAGGCTTTATGCTTCTTTACCTCAGCTATAGGAAAATCATTTAAAAGTGCCATATTTCTACCTGATCTTGACTCTCTAAAGTGTATTAAATATGGTTGTTATTCTTATAGTATCTATTCTTAACACAAAGTTTTCAAATCCTTTGAAGAATGAGGTAGGAAAAATAAAATCCCCATTAGCAAAATAGGTGAAAACAGGTGAAATGGAACTGAACCATAGTGTGTAGTAACCAACCATTTGTTAAGTCTTACCTGAGAGTCTTTAACAATACTTGTTGTATCTGGTTGCATTTGATTTGCAATCCCAAAATCAATTAGTTTTAGCATTCCATCAACTATCAGAAAGTTAGCAGGTTTCAAATCACTGTGAACAATGCCTTCAAAATAAAAATCCATTGTAATATTAGACAATGTAAAACATTCTAAGTATAAGAGAAATTTCACTATCTACTAACCAAGTTGATTACTTTGGTCAATCAAATTAAATGCTCATGTATAAAATTTTTTCATGTTTATTTATTTATCTTAAGAGAGAGAGAAGAGAGCATATGAGTGGGGGAAGGGCAGAGAGAGAGGCAGAGAGAGAATCCCAAGCAGGTTCCATGCTGTCAGCTCAGTGCCTCATGCGAGGTTCGATCTTAACCAACCATGAAATCATGACCTGAGCCTAAATCAAGAGTTGAACACTTAACCAACTGGGCCACTCATACACCCCTCATTTTTAATATTTTCTAAAAAGATATAGCACCTGCAAAGTGCCAGGCACTATTCTAAGTTTGCTGCTTATACTGAATCATTTAATCCTCACACCAGCACTGGGGTAATTACTATACTATTATTATCCTTTTAAGTGAAAAAACTAGGCCATAGAGATTAAGTAATTTGTTCAAGGTCACACAATCTAAGTGATGGGGCCATTACTTTACCCAGGCACTCTGGCTTCAGACTTTATGATCTTCACCATTGTGATTCACCACTCACTAGATAACATCTTAAATTATATTGTCAGATGGAAGACTCTAATGTTCCTGACACCTCTATCCCTACAGCCCTGATCTTAATCACTGATGAATTATCTTTTAATTTATAGGGAGACATGAGGAGAAAAATTACAATTAATCCAGGTTAGCAATTATTTTTTAAAAAGGATAAGGTAAAGGCAGAGAAGCCCTAAAAAGAACCAAGTCCAAGTAAAAAAAAAACAAAAAAATAAAAAAACAAAAACACAACATAGAGCTAACAATTAAAAAAGAATAAAACCAACTCCCATACAAGGGACATAATACAAAATGACTATGAGAATAGGTGAAATAACCATCTCAGATTTTTGGGATGCCTGAACCCCAAAGTCTCAGACCTGTTATAACTGAACTATTTGGAGACCCAGGATAATGGACTATGTTAATACTAATAAAGATATGGGTATATTTTGCACTATGGATCCATTATGGCTGTGGGGACTTGAGTTCATACACTATAACCTTTGTTTAACAATGTTTTAAAGAAATGTTTTTTGTCCTTTCATCTTTAAATAAGCATCCAAATATTTAGTTTATCTGGTCTAGAGGTGCCAATAACAAATGCTTAAAAATTGTAAGATGACACTATTAATCATTATTGTAACTCAGCATATTAACGAGTTTTAAAATACCATGTTGATGAATTGTGTAAACTGCCTCCAACATGTTTTTCCAGTAACTTTTACGTTCCCATGGATTGATGGATTTTTTCTTTTTGAGCCAACTATTAAGATCTATATTTCCACATTCCATTACCATGTAAATGTACTGGTCCGTGATTTCACTGCCATTAAAAACAAAAACAAAAACAAAAACAAAAACCCAACAATACATGGTTAGGTTACACTATTAAGATTTACTGAAGAATTATAGCAAATATAGTTTTCTTTTTAAATTAAAAAAAATCCTTACTAATCATAAAGTCGGATGATCTTATCACTGTGTTGTTGTAGTTTATTCAAATAAGCAATTTCATTCCGGTAACTATCAATTGTTTGATTATCTGCTTCTTCTAAATTCACGTACTTTATAGCATGTATCTGTTTCTTTTCATTCAATACCTGGAAAACCTATGTAGTAGAACAAAGGAAAAAGTTTAGAATGCACTACTTTTACACTATCACAGTACTTCTAAATTTAATAGAATTTTAGGTTGAAGAACACTGCTATGAATAATTAAATGTATCTGGGCTTATTTTGAGTACTGAAGGGAAAAAATATGTTAGGAGAGTTAACAGACCATTCTCAGCTACCTATGACAATGGGCATTCAATAACACGAAAGCAGAAATAAACATAAAAAGTTTTTATATCAACATATAAGAAAGATAATTTAAATTTCATATATGTTCATAACACTGTTGGATTGCCTTAACCAAAAAAATACCTAAAGAAAAAGATATTCAAAAATGTTAAGGGGGCGCCTGGGTGGCTCAATTGGTTGAGTGTTCGACTCTTGGTTTTGGTTCAGGTCATGATCCCAGGGTCATGGAGCCCGGCATGGAATGCGAAGCCTGCTTAAGATTCTCTTTCTCACCCCACTGCTGCCCCCTTCTCTGCTGGTACTTATGCACATATGTGCTCTCTCTCTCTCTTTCAAAAATAAATAAATAAATTAAGTAATTAATTAAAATGTTAAGACCTACTAAGGCCTTTCATAAAGAGTCAATTCATTTCACGGATGGTGTTTTTTCCATTGTGCATGGAATTGGCATTTCATTCATGTGGTAGAGTATTTTAAAATATGTAATAATTGTAAGCTATTTGTATGTTCAGTTGTGAAAAGTAGATTAGATCAATATTTCTGATTTTTTTCTTTAAGTAGGCTTCATGCTCAGCTCAGAGCACAATGCAGGACTTGAACTCACAACCCTGAGGTCAAGACCTGAGCTGAGATCAAGAGTTGGTAGCTTAACCTACTGAGCCACCTAGGCGCCCCAAATTAGGTCCAATTTTCAAAGTCAAGTTGACAGGAACAATATGTTTCTATAAGCCCACTGTCAGTTATGGGTCAAACTGCTCTGGCTATAAGGACAGTCAACTTCTAAGCAATAGGGCAGATAATACATTTTGAAAAGTAGAAAACACTGTTAATGTGTCCAACTTTCATAAAACATGCAACAGGGATGAGGATTCTAAAATGCAAGTATACAAATACAAATGCCAGTATCAGCAAGAAAAATTATTTTCATTTATCCCTTTTGACACACTGAAGTAAAATATCATTTATTTAAAAACCATTTAACCTTGACCAGGTTGGGGCAAGGATAAGAAAAAAAACAATGTGTATATGAGATTCATGCATTTGCAACTGCACTAATAAAGACAGTCTATCAGGCTGTCAGGTATAGTTTAGTTACTTTAAATTTTTAAATATAAAACTAACGAAGTATTACTGGTTTTATTTGCACACACAGCAAATTAGATAGGGAGGGGCATTAAACCGTGATAGCGCAAGAGACTGCAGAAAAGAGCAAAGGAAGATAAAAGGAATTTTAAAACTGTATAAAGCCACTTTGTATACGGTAAACAGTCTACAAACCTCAGAGAATTGAGAATATCTACTAAGTGGACATATTAAAGTTGTCGGGTACATCAGAAAAAAAGATTTGCAGGATATTAAAACCATATAATAAGATCTCAAAGTTTTGAAGGAAATGAAAACTTTTGAATCAACTTTTTGCATATATGTGCTTTTACTCCCCTACTGCCCCTCCTCTGGCACAACTCTTGCAATAACTGATGATTAGTCTTTACTTCCATCTCCTAGAGAGAGTAATCAGTTATGATTTTCAGTTTCATGGGAAGTTGATGAAAGAACTAGACTGGCTAGTGTCATGACCATTCCTATTAGCCCCCATGACCTTTCTAAATGTTCTTAATACAGTATAAGTTGGCCACTGCCTAAACTCTAGAATAAAGAGAGAAAAAATGGTCTTACAAAGCATGTTACCCCTTTTCCCTGAGGTACATTGATTTTGTCAACCCATCATAAAAATTAAATAATGATAATGTAATCACACTAAAAAAAAAATATGGGCCAGGGGCGCCTGGGTGGCTCAGTCGGTTGAGCGTCTGACTTTGGCTCAGGTCATGATCTCACGGTTTGTGAGTTTGAGTCCCGCATCAGGATCTGTGCTGACATCTCAGAGCCTAGAGCCTGCTTCAGATTCTGTGTCTCATTCTCTCTCTGCCCCTCCCCCACTTGTGCTCTGTCTCTCTCTTTCAAAATAAATAAGTGTAAAAATATATATATATATATGGGCCAGTTATGGCTTTATCATCTGGCCCTGACTTAAGCTAACATCATTATGCTACAAGGAAAAAAATGTTTAAAACACCATCAAGATTATTTTACATCCTCTGAAAACATGCCACTAAATAAATAGCTCACCTCGACACTGTTTAAATATAGCTAAAGCAATAAGTAATAAAGATTAACAAAAGAATTTCTATTAAAGCAACTAAATAAGGTAATTCAAATATATTGATAAAAATCTATTGTATTCTCTCTTTATTCCCATGCCTGAAATTTGAGGCAAGGGAAAGAAAATGTATACAAAAAAGAAATGAGTATTATTGAACAATTGCTACTCATAGTAATGTACACACCTTATTTATAATAAGTTAATAAGACCATCTTAAACAAATCTAGTTACTGTTACATGGCTTAGAAAATACAGTAAAACTTAAACCCAACAGGCTGCACTTCATAGATCGTCCTTAACAACTTATAACAGCAAAACAGCTGAGGAGGGACATTCACTCAACAAATAACTTCACTCTGTTATGTTCCTGGTAGTATTCCAGATAACGGAGCAAACACTGTTGAGCAAATCAGACAAATGTCCCTATCTTGATGGAACTACATTCAAGTGCAAGAAGACACAAACAACAAACCAAATAAGTAAATTACAGAACACAGCAGAAGATGGGCTACAGAGAAAAATAAAGAAGGAAATGGAGCTCACTGGTGACTGGAAGGTTAAGAGTTGTGGTATTAAAAAGTGTGGCCAAGGAAGGCCTGATTGAGAAGATATTTGAGCAAAGACATGAGGATATCTAGAGGAAAACTGACTCCTAGGTTAAAATACATCAGGAAAGCAAGGATTAAATCAATGAAACTAGGTATAAGGCTATTATAATAATCTAGGTGAAAAGATGGCTGTTGCTTTCACCAAAGTGGTAATAGTGGAGGTGGTGAGAAATAGTCAGATACTGGATATATTGTGAGGTAGAGCCAACAAGATTTGCTGATAGGCTGGGTGTATGTGTGAGAAAAAGTGAAGTCAATGATGATTCCAGAGTTTTTGGCCTAGTTAATGGAAGAATGAAGCTGCCATTAACCAAACTGGCAAAGAGTATGGAGCCAGAACTATGTTTGGGACATGAAGTTTTAAATATCTAGTAGACACCCAAGAAGAGATAATGAGTGGTCAGACTGGATATACAAGTCTGGAATTCAAGTGAGAGGTCTAAGCTAGAAAGATGTTTAAGAACTGTCAGTATATACATGGTATCTAAAACCATGAGTCTGGACAACACCAAAGGAGTGAAGTGAGTTTAGGAAGAGAAGAAAAGAGGTCAAGTACTAAGTCCTGGGGCATTGCACCATTAAGATCCGGAACATGAAGACTGAAAAGGAATGGCCAACTGGAGAAGAGGAAAACTGAGAGACGCCAAGTGGGAATAAAAAAGAAGTTTCAACAAGAAAAGAACAATCAACTCTCCCAAATGCTAAGTAACCCAAATTAAAGCAAAGAATTAGATTTAGTAAAACTATGGAGATCACTGGTGATCTTGATAACAGTTGTTTTGGTAAGTGATGAAGGTAAAAATCTGAAGTGGATTTAAGAGAACAGAATAAGAAGAACTAAAGATGGTAAGTTTAGACAGCTCTTTTGAGATGCCTTCCACCCAGAGAAGTAGAACCATGTAAATTTAGAATTCACATACATTTAGAAAATGATCTAGTCTAATTCCAGAAGCTCACATTACTAAACTCTGTTTTTGAAATGAAAAACTCAAAAACCTCAAAATATTAGTCATATGTCTTGCTGAATCATCCTAAAATATTATTTACAACATGCCCTAACTGATGTTTAGAAAGATTCTTTTATGATAATACATAGCTTCATTTGCCACCCCCAAATCCATGTTAATGTCATTTAGAGAAGAAATTTGGAAGCACAGGACATCGGAGGGAAGAGTTGAGTATTGGAATTAGGAGACAGGTCTAAAGAGATACGTCATTTGTTGGAGAGAGGGAATGGGAGCAGGGGATAAGAAGGATTTTTTTTTTTTGGCTCAAAAGCAATATGGGCCCCTAGATGTTACAAAAAAAAGAGCCCCAAAAGGTAAAAAGATGAAAAAAGGAAAGCTTAAAATATTTTTCTTTCTTAAATATTTAAGATACTTACCTTACTTGAGCCTCCACTTCCTATCTGCTTCAATATGGAATAAATTCTTCCTTTAACTGAAATGCATTCATTTGTTGAAGAGGATGCTGAAATCTAAATAATTAAAATATGTAAAGATTCAAAGGTGCAAAGAATATGCCTGAGAAACTAGCTTGCATTTAGTACAGGGAAATGCTTCCAATTTTGAAATTATCTTAAATTTCAAGTACTTAGATATTAGTCACAATATTTTAAAGAGAAAGTTTACACATTTTAGTCAAAGAAATAAACTTATTAATATATAGATAAACTCCAAGGTCTCCCTCCTCTAACTTGCCTTTACTTAATTTTTTTAAATTTAAGTATAGTTGACATATAATGTTCACCTTAACATAAATAGAAGATTAAGGGAGAAAAACAATGTCAATACACAAATTCACAAGCTATTACTTTTCCCCTTATTCTTTTTTCTTACATATTCCTCTTTACTTACATACATATGTAAATAGTTATATCTATATTTTTTCCCTCATTTAGCACTAAATTATAAGGAAGCAGCATGCTAGCTAAGGTGTTAAGCTAAGCTAGCAATGAGCTAGCTAAGAGCTCCAGAATCCATCAGACAAATGCAAATTTCAGAAAGCCCCCATTTTGCTGAATGATGTTCAACAAGTTAGTTAATTTGAACTTCAGCATCCGCCTCAGCAAACTTGTAGCTGATGTACTATTGCAACAGGCCCCATTTCCCTTCCCTTATGCCAGAGCTCTCAGTGGATCTATAGATGCTTTGCACAGATGAGAGTGCGGTGAGAGGACTCATTCCAAGCTGACGAGGAAGGTGAAGACACAAAGAGCCCCTGATTAGCTGACTTACTAAGTTGAAACAAGGTCTGTGTAAATAAACCTCATTTAACCAAGTCCTGCTTTAAATCCCAAATGGTAGAACTCTCTCATGTAATCTCTTTCTTTACCTTTTAACCTCAAGGCTTAAAAAACACTGTTGACTCATGAAATATGTTTTCTGTAACAAGTATTAGGCTTTGAAATATGTAACGGTTATTTTTCATTCAGTTATAATTTCAACAAGGTTTTTCACTACCTACTCCCACCCCTCTTCCTTTTGGAGCATCTTCTCATTCTTAATCTGAAAATTTCTGAGAGCAAAGAAAGCAGTTGAATATCTTTGCCCCCTAACTGCTGACAGTTGTTAGAGTAAGTAATTCTAACTTATTTCTGACTCAGTACTAATGTGAAGTTCAGTTTCCTACACAAGACATTCCACATCCCCATTATTCCATCCTCCTCACTGTGGCCAGAGTAACTTTCAAAATGCAAATAGGATCACTTCACTTTCCTGCTTGAACCTGTTACACAGCTTCTTACCCATCTTGGGGTAAAATTTAAAGGGCCCAGTAGAACCCTAAGGATCACCTCATCCCTTCCTAGACTCTTTTCAGTTTCCTCCTGACACTGGCTTTTTCTAGAAAGCTTCTGGCCTATTCACTTGGTCATGACTTGACTTATAGGTATCAACTCAAACAGGGTCTGACATGAGGACAAGCTCAATAAATGTTTTGAATCAATGTATGGACAAACCTGATCATCTTTTTCTCCTTAGTAATTTATTATTCTGCTTCTCAAAATACCAAAATACCACTTCTCTTTCCATAGCATAATCTATTGTCAGCTTTTTCTTCTTTATTAATTGTAAAATATACATAACAAAAATTTTAATTTTTTTAATTTTAACCAGTTTTAAGTATATTAAGTACATTCACACTGTTGTGTAAACATTACCATCATCCCATACTGAAACTCTACACCCATTAAATAGTAACTCTCCATTCCTCCCTCCCTCTAGACACTGATGACCATTGTTCCACTTTCTGTTAGCTAATTTTTTTATCTCTCAATTTGTAATAGCTAATTACCTGTGTGTGTTTGTTTGTTTGTTGCTCTTGTATTTAAATAACAATTGTTTTCTTTTATTTACTAAGTAGCAGGCTCTGTTGTAAAAGTTCCATATATGTTAACTAATTTCATCTTCACAATTACCCTCTAGGGTATCTTTATTATCCCCATTTTATAGATGATGAAATGGCCACAGAAAATTTAAGTAACTTACAAAAGGTCACACAGCTGGTACGTAGTGAGGCTTAGATTCATGGCGAGAAAGTCTCCCTTCAAAGTTCATACTTTCCACCAGTATTTAGTGGCCGCTCAGAAAATTATTAGAAACTAATTTTAGTATTCATATCAGGGAGAATTTTTTCTCCAGATGACAATACAATTGCCTCACCAGCAAAAAATTTTTCTATTTTTATAATTACTTTATATTTTAGTAGCATCTTATATTGCTATCTTGATATTCTTGAAAACTTACCTGTGTATTAATCAGCCAGTGAAATGAGGCTGCGCAGTAATAGTAGGCTTAAATAATGAAATGGAATAAAAAGTTACCTAAATTATAAGACAAATTTTGTCTAGCTATTCAAACTGAATCTTCCGGCCTAGTTCCTGAAAAACAACTTCATTAGCTTCTTTAATAACTAACCTCTCAAAGTCACAAGGCACCCTTAAGAGGATATTAGAAAAAGAGTTTTGCCTAATAGGACTAAGAATGGACAAGTTCTTAAGGCCTCTCCTAACAACTAGATCTATGAAAATATAATCTTTGAATTTGATCATACCTTAAACATATACTATCATAAATAAAGCTTATCAAACCTGTAAAGTTTGCAGTGGAGTAACAGGTATTTGCTGCTGCTGCTGCTGGAAATAGGCAAGTTGGCTATAAGGTGTTGACAACTGACAAGCAGGTGGAAAGTCATTCTTTACAACTGGAGTTCTAAAACTAAGAAAGATGCGGTTTTAATTTAAAACATTAAAATTGTTAAAACAAGATTCTGACTCTGTTTTTGTGTGATTTTATAAGATGCATATAAACTTAAATGTATTACATCAAACAGAATCCAAGTCAGTTTTCATAATATAGCTAAATTACTTATTCTAGAAACACCATTAGCAGAAATTTCATTTTGAAGGAATTCTTTCTGAAAGTAATTTTTTTGTTCCTAGACAAGAAATCTTTACTAGTAAAATTAATAAGATGGCATTTAAAATAGAAAGTTAGGGTTATTTTGGAAGAATTTAGCCAAGGCAAACGTTGGCCTATGGCTTAGAGTGCTTTTTAACAATAATGCTCTACAACAGCATGCTAGAAATACTGAAAGCCAATGACATTAAATGAGTTTGGACTTTTGAGATTAAAGCTGTTAAGTTCACATTTGTGCTTTGCTTATCTTATTCATTATCACATCCTCAACACTTAGAATGGGCTTGACACAAAGGGGTTCTACAAATATTTGTTGACAATATATAACATAACTTCACAAAAAACAACTACATCACTATTCTAGTTAGCAACCATTCTTTAAAATATTCCACATATGGGGTGTCTAGGTGGCACAATCAGTTAAGCATCTGACTTTTGGTTTCAGCTCAGGTCATGATCTCCCAGATCGTGGGTTCAAGCTCTGCATCGGGCTCTGCACAGAGCCTGCTTCAGATTCTCTCTCGCTCCTCTCTTCTCCTCCCCTGCTATCTCTCTCTCTCTCAAAATAAATAAACTTTTAAAAAAATTGAAATATTCCACATATAATAAAATAAGGTAATAAATAGATAGCAAAACTATATTAAATTGGTAAGAGCCCAGGCTATAAAACTTCTAAGGCCAGTTCTTTTTTTTTTTTTTTTTTTTTTTACATTTATTTATTTTTTTTGAGAGATAGAGTGAGACAGAGCATGAGCGGGGACGGTCAGAGAGAGGAGACACAGAATCCGAAGCAGGCTCCAGGCTCTGAGCAAGTTGTCAGCACAGAGCCCGATGCAGGGCTTGAACCCACCAACCGTGAGATCATGACTTGAGCCGAAGTCGGACACTTAACCAACTGAGCCACTCAGGCACCCCAGGCCAGTTCTAATTAGAATCAAAGATTACATTATGAAAATTAAAAACAAAAGGCATCGTGGACTTAAGTTACCCTCAAAGACATTAAAAATATAGCTGCTAGTTGAATGATATGATGTGCCATATACCTTTTTCTTTTCAATACCATTTTGTTTCTTTGAAATGTCATTAATTTGCTTTTGCAATATCCCTGTGTTTTCTATCACACTGACCATCCAATTTCTTCACTGATCTCTCATTCCCATCCACTCAAGTCTCTTACCTTTGAACACTCCCAGAACTATATGACCTATCCAACAAACTTCTTTCAGAAACTAACACATTCCAATTAAAATCCCTCTTTTGCTATAAAATGTACCTATCTTTTATCATGTCTAAGAATACTAACCTTTAAAATACCTCTCTCATAGAAATATATCCATGTGGCAATGCCTAATTACCAAGAAGTTTTACATATTTAGAGTATTTATAGATTGTAGGTACAGATTATAATATGACAGAGACTTTCAAAACAATCCTTAAAAATGCATTGTAGCCACCTTCCCCTCCCCTTTTACAGGTGAAAAAACTGATGCTCAGAAAAATAATATAAATTTGAAAACTCTTTAGAGTAACAGAGCAGGATTCAACTCCAGATCTATTTAACCCCGAATCCCATGTTATTTCCACTGTGCCAAACTAGAATACCAAAAGTAATTACCAGCTCATATAATCATCCAAGGTACTGCTACTGGGTGTCTTACAAATAGATTTTGGGTCAATCCATTTAGGTGTTGATATTGGTGGTGACAGCTTTGAAACTGAAAAGGCAGGTTGCTCAAAAGTGGTTTGTTTCTGCTAAACCAAAAAAAAACCAAAAATCATGACTTACAGTTTTTAGACACCTGTTCAACAGTTTTACAAATATTTTAATTTCTAAAAGAAAAAAATAAAAATATAAAATACACAAACATGCTAAAATAAGTGAACGTATGTATTCTAGACTTCCAATAACTTTTTAGTATAGCTCTTTTACTCTAAGTTCCAAAGCCTTGTATTTTCCTCAAAAGGATTACAAGTAGAGGGAAGACACATGGTATTGTTTAAGAAAACAGGATCTAATATCCTCTGCCTCAGGACTACGATAACTATTACTGAACTTTTATAATCTAAATAAGTACTCTCTACTTCTGAAAACTTGTCTTTAATCAATAAAACCACAGTATATGGAATATAGGAATGAGTAGCTAAAGTGAAAATAAGGAAATGGTCATGAGAGAGGAAGAAATTATTAACTAGAAGTAGATGAAAGTGATCCAGAGCCAAATATCTTCGAGGAATGATGGGAAGTCACTAGGATGTTCAGAGATGATAGCAATCAGCAAGGAACAGGATGGTATATCCAAAAAGCAGAAGCCTCAAAAGGTCAGGGCTCTGTAAGAGAAGAAATGATCTGGACCTAGCTATAAGGAGTTTCTAGCTATAAGTAAGTAATATTGAGACAAAAACAATCTCTACTTGAGAGGGCTGCTGGAGAAGCAATGACCTCAGCAAAGTACCTGGTTTCTTTTTCTTCTTTTCATTAAGTGTGCTATCTAGTGGATTTTAGTATGTTCACAGGCGTACACAATCATTAGCATTATTTAATTACAGAACATTTAGATCATCCTAAGAAACTCCATATCCATCAGTGGTCATCCTCTGTTCTCCACTCTTCCCAGTCTCTGGCAGCCACTAGTCTAGTTTTTGCCTCTGTATGGATTTGTTTGTTTTAGTTCATATATAAGTGATACTATGCAGTGTTTGTCTATCTCTGGCTTATTTCACTTAATATAATGCCATCAGCATCCATCCATGTTGTCACAAATGGCAAAATTTCATTCTCTTTTATGGCTAATAACATTCCACTCTATACTATAGATATACACATACCGTATTTTCTTTATTCATTCATCCATCA
>CM053577.1:75731961-75751346 GCA_028646485.1 Cryptoprocta ferox
TGATGGATGAATGAATAAAGAAAATACGGTATGTGTATATCTATAGTATAGAGTGGAATGTTATTAGCCATAAAAGAGAATGAAATTTTGCCATTTGTGACAACATGGATGGATGCTGATGGCATTATATTAAGTGAAATAAGCCAGAGATAGACAAACACTGCATAGTATCACTTATATATGAACTAAAACAAACAAACAAACAAATAAAACGACTTCATAGATGTAGAGGGCATATTAATGGTTGACAGTGGTGGGGATGGGTGGTGGAAGAAATAGAAGGGGGTCAAAAGATACAAAGGTGGGGTGCCAGGGTGGCTCAGTCAGTTAAGCGTCTAACTTTGGCTCAGGTCATGATCTCGCGGTCCGTGAGTTCGAGCCCCACATTGGGCTCTGTGCTGACAGCTCAGAGCCTGGAGCCTGCTTCAGATTCTGTTTCTCCCTCTCTCTCTACCCCTCCCGCTTCCTCTCTAATAGAAATATACATTTTAAAAAAAGATACAAAGGTATTTCCAGTTACAAAATAAGTTATGAGGATGCATGTATAGCATGGAGGCTATAATTATTAATACTATTTGTATATGTGAAAATTGCTAAGAGAGTAAACCTTAGAAGTTTCACCATAAGAAAAATAATTGTGTAGCTGTATCACTACAAATGTTAATTGAACTTATTACGGTGATCACTTCATAATACAAATACTGAATCATTAGGCTGTACATCTGAAATTGATGTTATATATCAATTATACCTCAATAAAAGAAAACACAAAAATACTTATTTTTCATAAAAGTATATCTATATTCACATGTGATGATTATTATTTTTAATAAGTTAATAAATATTTTTAAAATGTCTCAGTTTTACTTTCTAATACATTAAATACAGATAAATATAACTTACATAAAAAAAGCTCTTTAGGGGTTTTGATAATGAAGAGGGTAAAGAGGATTCCAAGACCAAAATATGTGAGAACCACTGAGTTAGAATATAACTGAAAAATAGTGAAGAAAGTATAGCCATGGACTATATATAGGTATGACTCCCTAGTAGCCTACCATATGCCTTCTGAAATGACCTTTGACCATTGGGAATGATCATTAAACCTGTTATAAATTCACATACATTGTCTAGTCTATATTTTTCTATTTTATCCATGGGATAATAGGAAATTGTCAAATCTTTTGGTACAGAATTGCACTGGTTCAGGGATCAGCATCTTGTATTCTGTAAAGGGCAAGATAGTAAATATTTGAGGCTTTTTAAGGCAGAGGTCTCCTCTGCAACTACTCAATTCTGCTGTTACAGTTCAAAAGCAGCCATAGATAGTAATAAATGGGAATGGTTGTGTTCCAATAAAACATATTTTATAGACAGGCTGAGAACTGGATTTGACTGATAGGCTATGGTTTGCTGACCCCTGCACCAGTCTACCAGAAATCTAGAAACACCACTGAAAATAAAAAAAGACTTCATCTTGACATATACTTTTACTGAATCCGTGTACTAGTGATCGTTGTTTTGTGAATAAGAAACACCCTTTAAGTAAACTATTCCACTAAAAATGGTCCATAAGGATTTAATAAAAGAAAAATTTTAACATGATCATTACATTACAAACAATAGCAATGTTACACTTTAGAGGAAAAGAAAGTTACCTCTGTATCAACTTTTCGGGCTGTTTCTGGAATCTGCCACTGATTGGAAGATACAGCAGGATTCTGGTTTATACATTCTGACTTTCTCTTAGACTGCCATTGTTTTTGGTTACTCTCTGGAACCTTTGGTTCTTGATGTTCCTTAATTTCTGAAATTGCATTTGTTGTTGTTATCAATAAAAGGAAAGAATATCTGATAATAAAATCTGAAATACGAAACCTGTTTACAAACTATATTAGTACTTTGCTCTTAAAAACAAAGAGAGAAACTAAAAACATTAAGCCAGCTGCTGACAACTGGCTTTTAGTAAGTCATTTTATTAAGGTATAACACAGCCATATTTCTAAGTTACTACCTAGAGCTTTATCACTGATCATTCTGAATTTAAATACTTCAGGTCTTCACCAGAAAACACCAAATAAGTAAGAAAAATTCAAAAATACATACATATCATAAGGTCTTACCAATAAAGAGAAGCTAATTCACCACTTTTCATAGACCTCTAGAATTAAAAAAAATTTTTTTAATGTTTATTCATTTTTGAGAGAGAGAGAGAGACGGAGCGTGAGCAGAGGAGAGGTAGAGAGAGAGGGAGACACAGAATCTAAAGCGGGTTTGAGGCTCTGGGCTGTCAGCACAGAGCCCGAAGTGGGGCTCGAATCCACGGACCGTGAGATCATAACCTGAGCTGACGTTGGATGCTTAGCCAACTGAGCCACCCAGGTACGCCTAGACCTTTAGTTTTTTAAAAAATTTGCTTTAAACTAGCCTGTAACTTATTTTCTTAATGGTCTCCCGACAAAAAAGCCTCAACACTATATTTACTCTTCTATGAATATCAATATTCATTATCGTGATAATGAATGTAAAAATCCTAAAAACAAATATGTGCAACTGATAAAAGGGATAATGAATTATGACTAAATTATGTTTATTCTTAAATGTGAAGTTTGCTAAACATGTGAAAATCAATTTGCCGTAATAATATCTGAACATAATTAACATAAGAACTGAGAAGAAAAATACATGATCAACTCAATCAACACAGAAAAAGCATTTGACAAAATTCAACAGTCACAAAAAAAATCTAATGGTAATCTAGGTATAAAGCAAAATTCACTGTTTTGATATTCAATGAAGAATAGATAAAAAAACTACAGCAATTATCTTATACAAGGTTAAAATATGGAAAGCTTCCCTGTAAAATAGGTAATGAGATAGGATTGCCCACCTATTATCCCTTCTATTCATCACTATGGTGTTATATGCAATACAATAAAGAAAAAATGAAGATTAAAAGGATTAGAAGGAAAATAATGTTATATTATTTTCAAACACAAAAGAATTCATAGAAAAATATTAGAATTACTCCATGAATTTGGTAACTCACTGTATCTAAGATCAATCTAGCAATAACTCTAGCAAGAGAAGAAAAATCTCTAACACAAAATTGTTCTCGGTAACATCTTAAATACTACTTAAATGAATGAAGGGATATGCCTGGTTAGTGGATTAGAAAACCTATCTGCTGAGATGTCAACCTGTCCCATTAGGATCTCAGTAAAAAAAAAATAAATCCCATTTAAAAAAAGAAAGAATCTGGTAGATTCTAATATTTATATGGAAACCCAAAAGGCCCAAATAGCTGATACAGCCTTGAAGATGAATGAAGTTGGAAGATTCTACAATTGATATATTTATTGCAGTAAATAAGATAGTATTGGCACAAAGAACTATGGAACAGAGAAGAATCCAAAAGCAGATATCACATACAGGATCATCTAATTTATAATTCACTAAGGGAGGGGTGCCTGGGTGGCTCAGTCAGTTAAGCATCCGACTCTTGGTTTTGGCTCAGGTCATGATCTCAAGGTTCACCAGTTTGCACCCAACATCAGGCTCTGTGTTGACAGTGTGGAGCTTGCGCAGGATTCTGTTCCCTCTCTCTCTGCCCCTCCCCTGCTCGCTCTCTCTCTCTCTCCCAAATAAATAAACATTATAATTCAGTGAGGGAAAAGAGAGTCTTTTCAGTAAATGATGCTGGACCGACTGGATATCTACACGGGGGAAAAATCAACAGAATCTTGATACTTCATCTTACATATACACAAATATTAAATTCAGTTAGGAAAAATAAGTCCAAACATGAAAGGCAAAATGATAAATCATCTAAAATATATGGAAATATCATTACAGTCTTGGAGTAGGCATAGATTTGTTAAAAGACACAGGAAACACCACAAAGGAAAAGACTGATCAATTAAAACGCATAATTAAGAATTTCTTTTCCTAAAAAGTCTTCACTACATAATGGGAGAAATCACTTGTAACACACATATCCAACAAAGGATACGTATCTAGATGACATAAATATCTCCTAGAAATTATTGAGAAAAAGAAAGAAAACCCAATAGAAATACTTCACAAGAGGATATCCAAATGGCCAATAAACATAGAAAAAGATGTTCAACATCATAAGCCATCAGAGAAGCCCAAGTTAAAATCACAATGAGATATCACTTAACAGCATCCAAATGTCTAAAATTAAAAACCAACAATAAAACAGTTGGGACTAATATGGAGCAAGAGCAACATTCCTGCTGGTCAAAGGGACAACTATTGTAGAAAACTGGCACTATCTGCCAAAGTTGAACATATGCACATCCTGTGACCCTACAACCCCATTCTTTGGATACACTCAAAAGAAATGTGTATGAATGGAATTTCAATAGACTATACTCTCACGATTTGGGTGATTTTGTAATTGGAAGTTTTATTATATAATAAAGTATTATTGGCACTGTGTAAGTATTTACTGAAAAACATTAAATTCGGTATACGTTAGTACTATTAACAAGCATATTTGGTAAAGATGATTTTTCAATAATACTAGCTTATAATAGATGCCATGAAACTATCCTTTAAATACTAGAGATAGGAATCTATTCCGAATCAAACTAATGGCAAATAGACCATTTTAGAGTGAATAACAGTCCCAGTTTCCTGGAAACTGAGGGCCATCCTGCTATATAGAACCTTCAGGGCTAACACCAGGGAAGTTCCAGTTTGGAAATCAAAGGGTCTCAGCAAGCCTAGTATGTTCGTTTTCCTCCTCAGTCCAATTAAAGAAAAAAATTAGTCAATGTCAATCTGTTAACATTTGTTTGGACAAGGATCATCTAATTTGTGATCCTGTTCAAAAATCTTTAATGGTACTCTGGTATCTACAAAACAAAAAAAAAAGATGTAAGTGTGGAATTCACTTTACCTAGTCTTATCTTCTACTTCTGTATGACCTGTTATAGTTTTCTGCATAGATGGTCTCTTGTTCTTAAAATGTTTTATTCTTTTGCTTTCATTATTTCCTCCATCTGAAATACTCTATCACTGCCATTTCTTCCTATTTAAACCCAAATAGTTCACCTTTCTTCTCCTCCATAAAACATTTTCTTATTTACCCTAAACCAAATAGTCAACATTTCTCCTCCCTCTGAATTCTCATAGCATTTTACATGCTTCTCATGATACCCTCTAAAATTTTATACAGCATTATATTTATCAGTCTGTATCCCACACAGAATGGCAATCTTCTTGGGACCCTGCTTCATTCATTTATATACCCTTAGAACATTTATCATGGCATTCATATAGAACATCAAATGTCAGATAAAAGAGAAAAGAGAATTGACATATAGATACAGCTTGTGTTTTTTCCAGAAAAGCATTGTCAAGCCAACTGAGAAACCTAACTCAGCCCCAATGTACTTTCCCTCCACTCTTTCTTTTATGCAGCTTTTACTCAATAAACTTCCGTTGTCACAGAATTCAATACTTTTCATACAATCTATATAATTCAATTGGCATACAAGATAAAGGGACACATAGTCTTATATTGCAATTTTTAGATGGCTGGTCAACTTTCACAAGAACCAGAGTGCTATTCTTAATTAATAAAACCCTATTTTGTCTCTATTACCTTCTAATTTTGTTAGAAGACTTGATTCAGTTTTATTCTTCAAGGTTACTGAATCTGTAATAAGTTCATAACTCTTCTCATCCAACATCAGAGGTTCCTTGGAATGGGTATTTTGAAAAGACTACATGAAAAGAATAAGATATAAAAAATAGTAAAGTCTCATAAACAATAATAGTACTAATTTGTCTTAGTGTTCAATATACTGAAGTCTCATCTATGTGAAAAGATTGCTAAGAAAATTATCTACTATAATCAGATGTAGACTCACAAACTCTGAGGAAAGATTAATTTCTTGAATTATTGACTAGAGCAGTGAATTAGCCATAACCATAAATTTGGCCAATGTGCTTTCAATGGACGTATCAACTACTAAAATATATTCACTTAAAAAGAGAGGTTGAAAATTTGAATCTAACATAAGACATGCCCCATTATTTTGTTACTATGAATGTATTTTATCCCCAAAATAACTTTAGTGAAAATTCAGATTTGTATAAATCTAAAACAGTAGTTATTTTAAAATCCAAAAAGTAAACTTTTGAAACACCTATGCACTATTCCCTAAGATAACTGTGATTAGTTAAATAATAAGCATAGACCATGAAAGTGATGAATTACAAAAAACATAAAATTGAAAAGACCCACATTGTGAGGCCACCGGTTGAACTCAATAAGAACAGTATGAGATTAAAACTGTTTACCGTTTTTGCATTTACGAAGACATATCACAATTTACTCTCATTGCTTTATAAGATGCCCTGTCAGATCATATGATTAAACACAAGAAACAGAAGTTGGGGAGAATGGCTCCCCCAGCTATTTCCAAATCCAGGCCAACTAAGCTCCTTAAACATAAGCATCATAATTGTTATGTCAAAGTTATCCCAGGAGATCACTGATCATTTCTCTACCACCTCAACTTTGGAGGAACAATTTAGGACTTCTGTACCCTTCCCACTAGTGGTCTTACATCTCTTGGGGCTTCAGGAACACTGTTGGACCCCTTCCCCAAGAAAAACTCCACGGATCCTAGGTCAGGAAACCTTGCTCCATATAAAGATTTAAAAATTAAAATACCTTTAAATTTCTCAATTCACTGGAATCATTTCCACTTGATTTAGATCCAGGTACAATCATATCTCGGCGTTCTGATCCAGAAGTCTGTCTATTACCCACAAACCAAAATAGTTATAATGCTTAATTTGAAATTAATCTTTTCAATGTGTTATTTTTTCCATTTTAAAGTTGACTTTTTAACAATATGTACACTTTTTAATTGGAAAGATCTCTTGAAAAAACTCTTTAAAAATAACATTATAGTACAAATATAATGAAGTTAGGTGCTGGGCAATGATGAAAAAGATAGAAAAGTGGTAGGTGACTGCCTACTTCATTATGTAACAAGTAACAGTTGGGGCTAAGTATGAATGTGGTAAAGAAGGGGACGGCAGTACATAGGTGAAACCATACTTCAGATTGCAACTAGCCTAAGAGTATAAACCTTTTCATGGGCCTCCACAGTGCCTAGCATACAGTGTATCATGGCAAGCACCAAGAAAATGGCTGGATTTGTTTTGTTTTTATTTTTTTATAATGGGAGAAAGTCTCCTTTTATTATTCAGATATGTATCTAAAATGGAGATAAGATAAAAGTCATCTCATGAGATTCTGGACAACCAAAATGCTCTCTCAGTATTTATCTTTAGTCAAGTGTTAACTGTAACAGGATTTTAATTAAAGATGCCAACTAAAAACAATCAGAAGCGCCTGGGTGGCTTAGTCAGTTAAGCATCCAGTGACTCTTGATTTCAGCTCAGGTGATATCTCACAGTTCATGGGTTCGAGCCCTTCATTGAGCTCTGTGCTGACAGCGTAAGCCAGCTTGGGATTCTCTATCTCCCTCTCTCTCTCTGCTCCTCACCCTCCCCTGCTTGTGCACATGTGTGTGCCCTCTTTCTCAAAAATAAATATTTTAAAAATAAATAAATAATAAAAACAACCTGTTGTATTTCTGAAGTTTATTTGCAAAATGATTCTCTGGAATCCAAGGACCCTTTTCTAATAGAAGTAAGGTTATCAAGAATGGTTAGAGTTAAGAATAGGCCAGAATAATTCCCTTAGCTAAGCTGGAATACTAGATTCCCACTTCTTTTAAGGGGATAAATACCCAGCTTGAAGGAAGAAGAACGCACTGGATGTGATGAACAATATTTCGTCTCTACCTGCCCTGCCCCACCTCTTGATGCCCTGGGCTCTGAAGCAAATGAGTGAATTAATCATCTTTCCCACTGATAGCTGTTCTTTTCCTTGAACTCATTAGCAAAGAAATTGTTCCTAGACCTCCTTCCACCCCGACTACGAAGATTTTCACACACACGAGAAACAGATTCTTACCAGAGAAGCTACCCATAAGCGAGAAACGCCCAGATATTAGAAGTTTTTACCCCAAAGACGTCTGCATATATCTTTTAAGCTTAATGTTGATTTAATATGTTTTCCTCCATGTTCCCTAATTTGTTAATCATTCCTTTAATTTTTTTTAAGATTTTTACTTTTAAGTAATCTCTACCCCTCACATGGGCTCAAACTCACAACCCCTAGATCAAGAGTCACATGTTCCATCACCTAAACCAGTCAGGTGCTCCCATTTAATTTTTAATTAGGGAAAAGCAAAATAAAGTCATATTCCCCACTCATTCCTTTGTCCCTAACCTTTAATACTAAGTAAAAATATTTAATCACAATTACTATTATACAACAAAAGACTTTGTGACCATTCTATCATCAATCTTTAATGAAAACAAATTAAAAAATTAAAATTCAAACATACCTTTTTGTATAACTTGGTACAACAGAATCATCTGTCTTCCCATAATCCGGGCTACTTAGAAGGTTAACTGGGACTCTTCCAAATGGGCATGACTAGAAATGTTTTGAAAGATTAAGTAACCAACTAGGAAAGAAGCATAGACCTCACCACTATTACTTTAATCAAGGTAGATTAAAATAACTTACCCGTTTAGCTTTATTTGTTTGCTTCAAGGGATTTCGATGACCTATTTCTGCATCTTGTGGGGGCATGTTTTCTCTATACAGGAAGAAAATAACCCAATTTTTTAAAGAATAATATTAACATAGGAATTAGTATTAATTGCTAATGTGTTTACTCTAACACTAAAATACAGATGTAGATGTATAAATAATGTAAATGTATGATGAACATTTAACAATCAGATTCAGTTTCCTTACCCATACAAAAACCTGGCTTTCGTAGTCTGTCCTCTGGAATCACAACTGATGTTCCTATTCTGTAAATGTCCGAGTGAATTGGGGAATGATTCTTGAGCAGTTAATATTATAGATGCTGTAAAAAAAAATTAAATTGTATTTAAATTTATAAAGACATAAGAAATACACAAAAAAATAATCTCACAAACATGAATACTTAAAAAGATAATTTAGGGGTGCCTGGGTGGCTCAGTTGGTTAAGAGTATGACTTCAGCTCAGGTCATGATCTTTTGGTTCATGAGTTCAAGCCCCACATCAGGCTCTGTGTTGACAGCTCAGAGCCTGGAGCCTGCTTTGGATTCTGTGTCTCCTCTCTCTCTCTGCCCCTCCTCCATTTGTGCTCGCTCACTCTCTCTTTCTCTCAAAAAAAAAAAAAAAGATAATTCATAGTAAACATTTGTCCCCAAATTAGATATGCAGACACGAAGGGGTGCCTGGGTGGCTCTGTCAAGCAACACGTCGGGCTCTGTGTTGACAGCTCAGAGTCTGGAGTCTGCTTTTACTGCTTTTAAAAAAGTATATGCAGACATGAAGATGTTGCGAAGATAATTCTCTAACTATACTTGTAATGGTTTCAAAATTACATAATTGTTTCCCCAGAATAAAGATACATTCCTTATTTTTTTTTTATATTTTTGTTTTTTTTATTTATTTTTGATATAGAGACAGAGCATGAGCAGGGGAGGGGCAGAGAGAGAGGGAGACACAGAATCCGAAGCAGGCTCCAGGCTCCGAGGTGTCAGCACAGAGCCCGATGCAGCGCTCCAACCATAAACTGTGAGATCACGACCTGAACCGAATTCAGACATTTAACCGACTGAGCCACTCAGGCGCCCCAGTACATTCCAAAAAGTCATTCTCTTACTCAGACTGAAACTGAATTTTTTTAATGTGTCACTAATTAGTTTGATCAGAAAAAAAAATCCAAAGAGGTTTATAAAGATTTTGGTACTTCTAAAAGCCCTACACCTCCTTTATATCTGAAATTTAATCTTAGATTATTTTGATCATTCTACAAAGATGGTATTTTTCTTTAAAATGTTATCCTGAACTCTTTTTTGCAGGACAACCTACGACAGAAAAGTAGTAGCACACATTAATACACTTACCTGATAAACTCTTCTTCTCCTCCTCTGAAAGCAGCTGCTTTTTTTGAAGGTTTAAATTCCGAATGGCAATTTCCAGCATTTCCAGTGGTACTGCTCCACATTCTACAGCCTTATGAAGAAGTTGTTTACTTTTTTTGAAATTACCTAACAAAGTAAAAAAATTTTGTCATTTAAATGCAGCGATCTTCATTCCCCAGATACTTATTCATCAGGACCCAGGGAAAAAATTTTAAAGGCTTAGGTAAAAATATTTATTCCAAGATTCACATTACCTTATGTCATAAGCAAATAAAAGCAATCTCTCTTCTAGTAATAATTCTTGTCAAATAGTTTACTTATGTAATAGGTGGTTAACATAATTATGCATTTGTTTTAGCACCATTGTCCATTTTCAGAAGTAAAAGAAATGTAACAAAGCAGTATAGAGTGGGGGCAGCACAAACCAAATAAAACAGAAACTTAGAGAATGTAGTGAAAGGGAAAACTAAGCCTTAGATGTTACTACAGTCCCAAGAACATCAATCTGTTATAATGCAGTATAATTATCCTTCATAACAACATTTAGTTATTAAGGTTGACATCTTTTGCTAAAGGGAATCCTCCATCCAAAGATTCATATTTTAAAAAATAATAAAGACTAGTCTTTAGCTATACCACCCCCAAAAATAACTGAGACCTCCATTATTATCTGACTACAGATAAATCATCAAATTTTCTTTCAACTGCAAACTTACTCAATATATTTTGTCTAGAATTTGATTTAAAAATAGCAACTGTGTACATCACATAACATATGGAATGTGTTATCAGCATTTCTGTGGGCAACTCAGCTATGCTACACACTTGGCACTTAGGATTTAAAAATGATTAAGAAATGGCTTCTATCTTCTGACAGTTTATAAACTTTAAGAATTTAAACATATCTGACTGATAGTGGTTAAGTATACATTTATTCAGAGTAGTGGTATTTCACAATTTAAGCATTTTAGGGCAGCAAAAGAAGACAAGCTTAGATAGTAATTAGGGAGCTCAATAAAGTAACAGACCCCTTTGAGAGTCTGACAGAAACTACAGATTGTCCTCCAACCATACACACCAAACTGCACATAGAATTTCAGAGATGTGCATGCTTCCTGAAAACCCATTCATAACCTTGTCCAAAATAATCATAATTTTGACCTTGAGGCTACTACCATATTGCAGTGGTAAAATTTATTTCTTTTTTACAGGTAACAAAATTTGAGATTTTCAATATTTGTGTGTTCTAAAGATACAAAATTTGTAGTTGTTGTTGATAGGCCATAATACTTCAACAAATGTTTTAAGTAGAATGAAGAGAGAGGGTTATTAAAGGCCTTGCCAAACTTACTCGAACCAGCAAGGAGGAATTAATGTTCCTAGGGAGAAAAGGAATGGTTTTTTAAAAAGGAATGTTTTTTGTTTAAAGTCACCTGACAGTGCACAGGATAGATTAGAGATGATTCAGATAACTAGGACTCAGAAATCATGTAAACGAATAAAAGTTCAGGATCCTCAAACCATTTCCTGAGCTGTTACAGTGCTCTTCTCTAACCTCAATCCCGGGAAATACATGCCAGTGCCCGAGCCCTGCTTTGGGCACCGTGGTGGGGATTCTGGCTGAACCAAACCAATAGTGATAATGTGTGCATCACAGGTAATAAATGGGATTAGGGTTGGATCAGAAACAAGACAGAGGGAAACAGGAACATGTGGCCAGATGACAGACTGAGCATGGATCCAAAAACCCCAGAAAATGAGAAAAAGAAAAGACTAAGGAATGAGCAGGCTAAAAATGTGAGGAAGAGATTGCCATGGTTTTATCCAAAAAGTCCAGACTACAAAGAATCAAATGAACAAGAAATAAAAGCTTCCACAGCAGTTTACTTTTTTTTTAATTAAAAAGAACTACCAATTAATGCTACAATTTTATTTTGGTATTTTAGTACTATGAAACCATAGTATAAGGAATGCTCATCTAAGCACTAACTTAAGTGTCTTATATGCTTCTCTCTCACAAATACTCAATGAAAAAGCCACTTTCCTTTAAACACTTCCTGAATCTAATAAATAGCACAAACACAATGTTCATGCTTATATCTCTGGATTATCTGTTACAAGTAGAAAAGCTAGTATGTATAACAAATATTCTCTACATTTACACTTGGGTCGCATTCTTCCCCCATTCTCTCACTGATCAACTTTCATGCCTTTAGCCTCAAATTTCTACTTCATATGTATGATTTAATATTAGAATGTGAGTTACAGCACGAAGTTAACCATTTTTCAAATTTGGACTTGACATTTTCAAATTACCTTGTGATAATTCAAATTGTGCAAAAGATATATGCACAAAAGCAAATTTCTTGCAGTTTGCCCTGGCCATCTGAAAGTAGTCCCGCGCATCATCTGGCTCTTGAATACTGTAATAAAGATTTCAGAGTCAAATTTTAGGAAAAAGGACACACAGCTACCTAAGTTTGAGAACTCCTTAGTCAATTTTCCAAAGGATATGGGATTCTGTTTTTTTCTGTGTAAAATTAAGTACTAGTAAGTTAACTTTTAACACCTTTTTAGGCAGAGTCGAGAATACATAACTTTTGTGGAAACAGAGTTTACAATATTCACTTGTTAATTATAAACAAAAGAATTTGGTTAAGAAATATTAATTTTCTTACAATTAATCCTAACAACATGTCTTTTATAATGTAGTTATGTGCTATGTAATGTAGTTAGTTAAATGTAGTTCAAAAGTGAATACTTACGCTTTTAATTCAGCAAATCTCACTTGAATTTGAGCAAAACTCTCATTTTGGCCATATTTATCTGGAGGAAGTGCTTCAATTGCTTGACTGTAACGACCAATCAATTTATTTAACAGAGCATCATTCAGAGGGACACTGTTTTTCTCTAGTTTGAGCAACAAATTCAACCAGTCCTCTGGGTTGTTTGCCATCATCATAATTTGGTTGACAGTTCCCGAGTTATCTGAATAAGAGGAACAAAAGATGCCACGACAAAGGCCAAACTGCACTTTTTCTTCAAACTACAGTTAGTAATTTATATTCTTAGTACAAATATACATAAACTCCTTAAAATACCTTTTTAAAATTTTAACAATTCATATAAATGTAAGCAACTTATTTACTGCACATATGTCTTCACTAAGAGTTTAGTTTACTCCAAAAGTTATATATTCTGAAGGAAAGAAAAATTTTGGAAGTAAGTTTTTTATAAGTAGCTTTAAAAAATTCATATGTAAGGATGCCTGGGTAGCTCAGTCAGTTAAGAGTCTGACTATTGATTTTGGCTCAGGTCATGGTCTCACAGATTCATGAGACGGAGCCCACCTCATAGCACAGGGCATGCTTGGGATAGGATTCTCTCTCCCTCTCTCTACCCCTCCCCAATTCACGAGTGCTCTCCCTCTCTCAAAATAAATAAATAAATATTAAAAAAATAAAAAACCTAGGTAGTCTAAAAAAATTTTATGCTGTAGCAGCATAATTCTATTTCAGCACCCTAATATCCAAAGAAAACCCAAACCTCCCCTACTACCACCTATAACAAATATTTTTGTCAGAAAATTCTTCATCAATGACTTATTCATTAAAAATTTTAAAACTTATTGCCCTATTCCTAACATAATCTTCTTTACAATCTCATCCATCTAACATTATCTCCATAGACTTCAAACTTACCTTTAATCCAATTAAACAAAATCAATTTATAAAAGATAAGTAACTTGTATGGTTATTTTCTTCTCCCTCCAAGTTACCCATATTTCTCCATAGAGATTATAATTTATTTTTTTACTTTCTTTACTGTCAATTGTTTTAAAAAGACAAATTGAAATTAATGTCAGTCTCCTGTTCAAGATATTTTAGTCAGTACTAAATATTAAATTCAGATTTCCCAGAGAAATATCATTCCTTCTATCAGTTTCAGTTACCATCAATAAGAGCTAAATCTATGCTTTACAAACAAAATTACTGTTTCTGCTTTTTTACTAAAACATAACCTTAACTCTGCTTTTTTATTTTAAAATTACTCTGGACTGGGGCACCTGGGTGGCTTAGTTGGTTAAGCATCCGACTTCAGCTCAGGATCTCACAATTTGTGAATTCGAGCCTCGCATCAGGCTCTGGGCTGACAGCTCAGAGCTTGGAGCCTGCTTCAGATTCTGTGTCTCCCTCTCTCTCTGCGCTTGCCTGCACTCTCTCTCCCTCTCTCTCAAAAATAAACATTAAAAAAATTTTTATTTTAATTTACTCTGGACTAATATTAATTTCACTTTCCCTTTTTTTAACCTCCCTTCCATTGCTTTCCTAACAAATCAGTCTACAAGATGTCTAAAAACCGCTATCCATTCTCCTTCTATTTAGAACTTAAATTGTATCTTTCTATTGTCAGTGTTCATTTGATGCCAAACATATTTTACAACGCAGTATAGTGGATACATAAACACCTCCCATCTATAAATCATGGTTTTAAGCATCTTTGGGTTTCTCTCAATACTTAGGATACTGTCTTATATCCCAGTTACCAATATAAGCTAAGTATTTACATGTTTGGAGCTGCCTGAGTGGCTCAGTCCATTGAGCATCCGACTCTTGATCTCAGCTCATGATCTCAGTTTGTGGGATCTAGTCCCAAGTTGGGCTCTGCGCTGACAGCATGGAGCCTGCTTGGGATTCTAACTCTCCCTTTCTCCTTGCTCCTTCCCAGCTAACACGCACACACTCTCTCTTTCTCAAAATAAATAAACGTAAAAAAAAAAAAAAAAAAGATATTGGGGCGCCTGGGTGACTTGGTTAAGTGGCCAACTCTTGATTTCGGCTCAGGTCATGATCTCATAGTTCATGAGACAGAGCCCCATGTCAAGTTTGGTGCTGATAGCGAGAAGTCTGCTTGGGATTCTCTCTCTCCCTCTCTCTCTGCCCCTTCCTGACTTTCTCTCTCAAAATAAACTTAAAAAAAAAAAAAAAAGGTATTTACACATTTGAATATGCTAAGGTTATTTAAAAAAACTTTTTTAATGTTTATTTATTTTTGAAAGATAGAGCAATGAGCCGAGGATGGGCAGAGAGAGGAACACACAGATTCCAAGGCGGGCCCCAGGCTCTGAGCTGTCGGCACAGAGCCTGATGCAGGGCTCAAATTCACAAACCATGAGATCATGACCTGAGTTGAAGTCTGATGCTTAATGTCAGTTAAGCCACCCAGGTGCCCCAAGTGACCTAAGGATCTTTTAAATGTTTATTTATTTTTGAGAAAGAAACAGAGCATGAGAGGGGAAGGGCAGAGGGAGAGGGAGACACGGAATCCGAAGCAGGCTCCAGGCTCTGAGCTGTCAGCACAGAGCCTGCCATGGTACTCAAACTCACGAGCCGTGAGATCGTGGCCTGAGCCAAAGTCAGATGCTTAACCAACTGAGCCACCCAGGCACCCCATGACCTAAGGATTTTAAATTCTCATCGTGGTGAGAGCGAGATGAGATGTTTGTTAACATTATTTAAATACATATAATAAAGTATCGTGATACTCTCCTAAGATTTTAACACCAAAATGATTGGTTTCTAGGTTGTTTCAAGTGAATATTATCTGCCATCTTGACTAGACTTCAGGTTCTTCCATTTATTTTCAATCCTTCACCCATTTAATGGTCAGTATAGATATAACAAACTTATCCAAACACTTTTCAAACAACCTCAATATAGAAAGAATTGGGCTTCTAAGCTAACTTTTCATAAAGCTAGGGTATTAAACTTAGGGCACGTTTTACTCATTAATCATCCAATAAATATTTAAGTACCTACTGCATGTCAGGCCTTTCCAAGCTCTGTAGATATAACAAAACAGATAAAAATTATGCCATCATGGAGCTTACATTCTAGTGGAGGAGACAGACAATAAACAAATTCATGAATAAATTAGATATAAGATTAGTGCCATGGAGAAAAATAATAGATAAGGAAGAGAGGCGACACATGCCCACACCAGCAGGTTGCTATTTTAAATAGGTGGGTGAGGAAAGGCGTCACTGAGAGACCTTTGAACAGACCTGGAAAAGGAAAGGGTAGACAGTTATCTGGGGAGTGGTGTTTAAGGCAGAGAGCAAGAACAAAGGCACCAGGGTAGGAGCTGGTCTAGCATTTAGGAGAGATAGCAGGGAAGCCATTGTGGCTGGAATAGAGTGAGCAAGGGAGAACAAGAGAAAAGGGGTAGAAATAGGAAGATTCTCCCCTATCAAAAATTGAGTGTTTGACTTTAAGTTTATACATAATTTCATTGAGATTGGTGAGGTCTTCTCAGTTTACAGGAAAAAAGGAATGGAATAAAATGGCATATCTACTGCTGGCAGGTGTATCAGCAGAAATAACAACTGACAATAATGGAAGAAATAAGAATACACTGTAATAAATTAGATTAAGTTTCCATTTTTAAGAAAGCAGAAAACTGTGGGAACGTTGCCACACAGGTTAAATTATAGGGGCGCCTGGGTGGCTGAGTCGGTTAAGCGTCCAACTTCGGCTCAGGTCATGATCTCGAGGCTCGTGAGTTCAAGCCCCGCGTCAGGTTCTGTGCTAACAGCTCGGAACCTGGAGCCTGCTTCAGATTCTGTGTGTCCCTCTTTCTCTCTGCCCCTCCCCTGCTCACGCTGTCTCTCTCTCTCAAAAATGTATAAACATCAGAGGAAAAAAAAAAAAAAGAGAAGAGTTAAATTATAAAGTGTCTATAGTCTAATTGGTAAAGAACAATTACTGAGAAAATTACAATTGTGAATACACAAGGTTAACACTTCATTCCTTTATATTAGAGGGCAGCCAAAGAAAAGGAACCCACCTGTAGTATCAGCAGAGACTTTATTCAAGCTTAGCTCATCAGTAAGATCTTCATTTTTAAATTTATTTTTAATATCTCTCACTTTGTTCATTATAGAATCAATCGTCAATTCTCTGCCACTTAAGTCCTCAGCCTCCATTTCTAAGGCAAAAAAAAAAGTGAACTGATCATATCATCCCTTTTTACTAGCATTAAAGAAAAAAAATGTTTCAACTAGTCTTTTTTTTTTTTACCCAGAAGACGATAGCATTAGTTACACAAACACATCTAAACACAGATTAGAGTAATATTTGTGAAGCTATGTGTATAAAAACAGCACATCCTTGCAATTTGTCCAGCAAGGTTTCCAACAGGCCATGTACACCTTTTCTTCCCAAAAGACAATCAACGAAGTCATAGCCCAACACAGACATTGCTACCCCTCCTTGCTTTCAAACTTTCCATTTTTCTTCCACACTTTCCTTTCACTCTTTTTCCAGAATCATTTTCTCTGGGCCATCTGCAAATTCACTTATTATTATTTTTTTTAATGTGAGGGAATGTTTGCTTGGATTCTGGCAATGACATATAGACATAAAGAATATTTTTGGTAACGAAAATAACCATTCTTTTATTCACCTACTGTATGCCAGTAAACCTGCACACTGCAAGTGCTTCCAAAGCAGAGTGTGTACAACATCATAACCCTTTATTGATAAATGGTATACCAGCAGGCTTGTTCTTATGCATGTCTGGAATAATTATGATTTGCTCCCTCAATCATTCTAAAACCAAGAATCTACTGTATTCTTACACTACTAAGCACTTGCTCATCTGCATGGTGGTGATGTTGCAAAGTGTCTGCAGTCGTTCTTCCTATCAATCTCAGGTTTGTGATTCTCAAACATTAACCTAGTAACTCAGGGTAACTGATATCAAGGCCGCTCCAACCTCGAGTTTGACAATGAAAAGGAGTGATAAAGTAGGCAGCTAGATATCACTATTTGAAGTCAGTTTCGAAAGGTTAACTGTCAGAACGGGGCCACCAGCTCCTCACTCTGTTCTAAAACACAAGACGAGAGGGCGTGTCTTTTGGGAGAGGATTTCCTGTCCCCCAAACCCTCCCCAGATGCCACACCCGAGGTACACACCCACCTCTTCCAGGGTCAACAAAATCTCCCTCACCACCAGCTGGATTGGCGGAAGCAGCGAGACCTCCCCTCCCCCTCCAGTTCGTTTAGCCGCGCCCCGTCTCCTACCAGGCTCTGAGTCCTCCCTGCCTCGCCCTCACCACTCACCGACCCTCGCGGCTAAATAGCCTACACACGGGCCGCGGCTGTTCCTCTGTGTGCCCGCAAGGGAGACCTCACAGCCAGAAAGCGGTGTTGGGAAGACAAGATGGAATCCAAAGCCCTCTCAGCAAACACGTTTGAATTTCCCCGCCGCTATCTCCGTGTCTGCTCATTGCTCAGTTCTCGTCACGTGAAAACGTCTGCTGTGATTGGCTCGTGTGCGTAGGGACTGCCCCGCCCCCCAGTGATCCGCAGCGTGCGTCCTGGGAGTGTCTCGCGCTCTAAACACCCGCCGGGGGCCTGCGGTAGGGACGTGCTCGAATTCCGCGCGCGTTCTGGAGGTGTCTGAGCAGGCTTTCCTGTACTTCCCTTGTTTAACCAAGCCAAATTTTTGCCGGGGAGGGAACATCCCTGGGCGGAGCTACCTGGTGAGAGGAAAATAGTGATGGGGGCGTTGCTCGGGATCTAAAAGACGCCCTGTGAGTCGACCCTTGCCGCCCCTTGCCGCCCTTCTCCGCCGCACAGCCACCCGATTCTGTCCTTCACTCTCCCCGCTGCCTGGCTTAGGGAGGAGATGGCACGAAAGGATCGTTCGCAGAGCTACTTTCAACCTTGCGGCCAGCTCGAGAATCTCAGTCCTTATTGTCCTTGAGCTTCAACTTAACGCTTTTCCGCCATACTAAATTTAGTAACTCCGCGCTTCCTCTTTAAACCAAGGCCTTTCCCTTTGTCAGAATTCGGCACAGAATTACGAGCTGTAGGGATTGCTGTTCCTGAACTTGCCAGATCAGCCCCCTCTCTCCGAGTTTGTCCCATATGAGAGCTCAAGTGCCCTCAGGGAAAGGGCACCTCCCTAGTAATCTACCCGTGCTAGGCTTCTGCTGCTGAAGTGGCTTTGTGATCCAAGGCAACACTTTATCTGCCAATGGGAGAGATGTGTTTGTTGTACGAGCGTTAGGACAAATGCGGTATGGTGCATTTGATTGTTGTGTGTGTAGTAACTAACAACAGCTGTCGTGTAACTCCAAAGCTGCCCTTAGAACTCTCACATTCGCAGCGCTGGTAGCCACTTGGCCAGCAAGAAAGCCTTTCCTCATATTTCCATATCTACTTGCTCTGTGATCTTACTTCAGCAGAGCAAAATCATCTATTGTAGCACGGTTGGCTAATCGTTACCTTTGCATCATTGCAAGGAACTTTTTAATTGCAAGGAATTG